>MU226802.1:1485176-1549124 GCA_018584345.1 Thuja plicata
GTTTTACTTTCTATTTGGAAGGTTTCTGGGTCACCAAATCTTTGTGTTTATGTGTTATGAATGATTATATTTTCATGCTTGCAGTAGATTAGATGAATGAATGGTCAAAGTATATACATGTGCAGAATTGTTTTAAAGTTTCAAGAGTTACTGATTCACCCCTCCCCTCTCAGTAACTTAGCTAGTCTTGATTATTTCCAACCCTATGAATTAAGTCATCATAAAATCTCAATACAACGCTCTCATTGGCTTCCTTTAATTCAATAGCCTCAGTCCACCTAGTGAAGTAATCAGTTGTAGTGATTATCCATTTATGGCCTACACTAGATGGGGGGTTAATCAGGCCTATGAAATCAATACCCACTTCATGAAAGGTTGGTCTGTCCTGATTGGTTGGAGGGGTAGAGTTGCAACTCTTTCTTTGCCTGCAAACACGGCACACTTCATGCATTTCCTCACATGATCATGACTATCCTTAAAGATATATTGCCAATAATATCCAACCCTCGTGATCTTAAAGGCAGTAGTCCTAGGAGAGAAATGACCTCCAGAAGGTCCATCATGAAATTCTTTTAGGATACCTGCCACTTGTTCTGAATCTATGCATCTCAAGAGAACACTATTATGATCCTTTCTAAAAAGGACCTCATTAATTAGCACATAGGGGATATATTGCAATCTATAATACCTTATTTTGGCTGAATCCAAATTTGTAGGGCACTCTCCTGTCCTTAAAAAATGAACCATGTTAGGCAACCAACCTGCTGCCTTGGCATGTTCTTCTGTTGAATGCACAACTAAGTATGCATTCATTTTCTCTTAATTCTTTAGAGTTTCATCCTCTGTCAATTGTTCACAAAGACCTCTTCCTCTGATCAGCTTGGTAACTTGGATATCAATGTCATATTCCATAACTTTGGTGATCCAACCAGCTCTTTTCTCATTTAGGTCCTTGTAAAGCAGGAACTCTTTTACACTTGGATGAGTAACTTTCAATTGTACCTTATTTGTCAGTCAATACATATCTGAAATTTTAAGGCTCTTTACCACAGTGAGTACATGCTTCTCTATGAAAGAGTATCTTTGTTCATACTCTTCCAAGCCTTTGCTAAAGAAAGCAATAGGCTTCTCTAATCCTTCTGAATTTTGTTGAGTCAACATGGAAAAGATGGCATCAGAGCCTCCATAAGCATACAGAATAAAGTCTTTACTGAAATTAGAATTTAGCAAAGCAGGAGCCTTTGTCAAAGCCTCTTTGATGGCTTGTAAATTAGCCTTCCCTTCTTTTCTCCAACTGAATACTGCATTCTTTTTCAACATAGCTGTTAGGGGCTTCAATAAATCTGCAATGTTAGGAAAGAAATGTCTAAAAAAATTGATCCTTCCTATGAAGGATTGAATAATTTTCTTGTGAGGTGGTAGGGTCAGCTCTAAAATAGTTGCAATCCTCTCAAGGTCCACTATAATTTCTTGTTTGGATACAATATATCCCAATAGTTTCCCTTCATGGACTACAAACACACATTTTTGGGATTGAGGGAGATTCTAAACTCCCTACATCTTTCAAATATTTTCCTCAGATGTTTGATATGATCTGCTTCATGTTTGGAATAAACAGTAATATCATCTAAGTAGACCAGTACAAACTTGTACGCGAGGATTTTAAAGGCCATATCCATAGCAAAAGGCATCTTCTGATAAGCCATGGTTCCCCACTTGGTTGTAAATGTAGTCTTATATTGATCTTCTTCATGAACCAGGATCTAATTGTAGCCTGAATAACCATCTAGTAATGAAAAGTGTTCTAATCCAAAGACACACTATAGAATCTTCTCCATGGATGGTAATGGATGGAGATCTTTTAGGGATTCCCTATTAAGGTCCCTAAAGTCAACACATAGCCTTAGTTCCCCATTCTTCTTCCTAACAGGAACAAGGTTGGACACCCAACTAGTATGCTTGATGGGGTAAATAATACCACTCTCTATTAATTCGAGAACCTCCTTATGCATGAGTGGCTCAAGTTTGGGGTTGGCAGGCCTTTGCTTCTATCTAACTGGTTTGGCATTTGGTTCTAGTTCAATGGTATGTTAAGAAAGTGTTGGGTTAAATCCTTTGATATCTTCATATTGCTAGGCAAAGACATCACTAAGTTTTTGGAATAATTGAGTGTAAGCCTGCTTCTCTAAATTAGTGTTCACCTTCCCAAACTTCAAGCTTTTACCTGGCTCAAGCTCTAGTTTAGTGCAATGTTCTTGCTGAACTACCAGTCCAACTTTACTCTTCTTTGCTTGATCATCCTTATTGAAGGTAGATTCTAAGGTGTAAAGACCCTTAGGCATCTTATTAGATTTGAGTTGCATCACTTGGTCACCGTAGTTCTGCATCAACCTATCTTGATTATGCTCTGAAAAGACATCTTCTTCAAACAAGAATTGTAGAATTTTCTCATCATTACCAAATAATTACCAATTAACATTATTATTAGGGATAGAAGGCCTGACAATTACTATGATATTTTGTTGATCCATTTCTATTGAAATACTATTAGGAATGTCATATTGGGATCCAACCACAACTAATCTATCTGCATTCTTATTTATTTTTCTAGGGATAGCAATGATGTTGAAAGCATGAAAATCTTCTATAGCATCCCAAACCCGATGCTTGTAAGCTTTCATTGTATCATTCTTGGTTGCACTTATCCCTCTTACTTGTCTAACCACCAACTCACTGTCACCATATACTTTTAGGGATTTGATCCCTCTTTCCCTAGCCCATTCTAGTCCATTTACTAAGCTCTCATATTCAGCAGTGTTGCTAGTGCAAGAAAAACTGAATCTTAAGGTTATATAGTATTTCTCACCTTTTGGAGAGATCGACATAGCACCACCACTAAACCCATGTCTGCTTCTAGCACCATCAAAGAATAGCTCCCAAATTTCAATGCTCTGCTCTTCTGATTTCTCAGTGTCTCCTTTAAAAAGATTTGGATCTGCGAGACCATCCTCTTGTATCATATAACTTCCCAAACCAGCATCCCAAATAACATTGGCTTGGTCATCTAAATCCCTTTCTAATTCCAATTCATCTAGATAGATATCTGGGATGTTTTCTATCTTAGTGTTTGTTTCTCTGATGGTTGGAAAGTCATTATTATCAAGTGCAAGACAACTTGCATTGAGTACATTAGACACATAAGGTTCTATATGGTTAGCTTCTATTGAATCAGACTTAATAGTGACCTTAGTTCGATACCTTGTATGGAAAAGCATGTGAGACCAGTCAAAAGAAAGATAGCCTCTTATCTTGGTTGTGAATTATCTTGATAGACATATGGAAAGAGAGCAGGGAGATCTATGATGTATATGTCAAGTAAGATAGAGAAATTGGGGCTTTCATGAAGGATCAAGCTCGTATCCTTGGCCATACCTATTGTGTTTATTGATGAACCATCAAGCTATGTTACCTTCTTTTGGACAGGTTCATATTTAAGTCCCAATCGGTCAGCTACCTTCTTGGGCATGGTTGAACTAGTAGCCCTCTATCCACCATACAATTATGTACTAGAGAATTTCCAATAATTAATGATACGTAAAAGGGGGTGGCTTTAAGTTCCTACCTTGGATGGTATTTGCTTTGATGTTGTTGCTTGGAATTTCCTTCTTTTGATCACTGTTAACCAACACTGGCTTAGCTATGTATCTTTTGTGAGCTACCAAGGGATTGCTTCTTCAGACAATACTTTCTTCAATATTTTAGGTTTCCCTGGAATAGCTAAGGAGTCCCACATGGTCATAGTCACATTCATTTTCTTCATATTGTCCACAATATTGAAGGGGGCTGCTGAGTGCACTCTTTGGTGTGTCTTTACCATCGTGGGCTCAACCTCCTTAGGATATTTACTCTCCTTGAATGGAATGGTGGGAGGATTCTTTAGTATGATAGGAGTAGATATATGTGATGACTTTGCAGATGTAGTAGCCTTTCCTCCATCTTCTACTCACTCCATATCTTGGGCTCTTCTTTTAGACCGAGTATTAGTAGCAATTGAAGAATCATCATTTACTCCATTGAAATCTTGCTCTTCCCAATTAAAGAGGGAAGTCTCATTAGACTGTGCATCTTGCTTAGGAACTGACCCACTAGAAGAGGCCTATGATTGGGTATGTGAGGCATTATATACCATTAGTGCTTGGTTCATCCACCCATTCGAGCATGTAGCCTGATTGTGGGGTTGATTACAAGGAAAACACCATTCATTGTCTAAGGCCAGGTTGTTCTAACTTGGGACCAACTCCCTGGTTGGATTTGCAAAGTTGAGGGGTATGGGATTATAAGGTTGGACTGGCCTTTAATTAAAAAATTTCCTTTGACCCTGATAATTCCCTTGATATGACGACCTACTCTGCTTATAAGATTTTCCTTGAGCTTGATATTGTTGGCTAGGACCTTGATTCTGTTGAAAAGGTGGTCTAGACTCCTGATTCTATTTTTTCAAGTTGGTAAACTCTTTGGTTAGAGTTTGCAACAAGTTTTTCATTTCTTGTTGACCACTCTATAACAAGCTATTTTTTTTCTTGTTGATCACTTTTCATTGTTTGTAGTTCTTGGGAAAATCCTCCTCTTGATTCCTCGTTACTAGAACTAGCTTGAGGTGTTATGACAGTGGGTATAGGTGTAAATGGAGGAATGTGCAGAGACATATTGGGCTAGATTTTAGGAAAAATAGGCATGGGTGGCCTTGGGGATATCATACCTACTTGAATCAAACAATTCTCAGCTCTGACTACTATGTCAAAAGCCTGAGGTAGTGAGGTACCTCCCACGGATTGAATCATGACAAAGATGTTTCTATTCAAACTTTTCAAGAAGTGTAGGAAAGCATGGTCAAAAGAAGGCCTTACAGAAATAGGAATCCTATTCCATGTCTTGAGAAATCTATTATTAAAGTCTATCATTTGCTCTTGAGGAGCCCTCTTTATGGTTGTGAGTTTCTCAACCAGAGATAAATAATCAGATTTATCTTCAAAGTATTTACTAAGGGATTCCCCTAATCTATCCCACAAATCAATAGAACCAACAACTAAAGTTCTAAACCATTCTAAGGCCTTACCTTTGAAAGAATCTGCCAACTGTTAGAATGAATTTAGAATAACAGAGAGGGGGGGTGAATTAGTTATCCTTAGGTCTAGATGTGCCCATTAAAACTTTATACCAATTTGAACAACTCAGATCTTCTCAGTAGCAATAACATAAAACAACAACATACATATGCAATTCACTATTCAGATGTAATCAACATGTAGAAACTTAATAGTAAAACTCAACATAAACATTCACACAAGTTGACACTAGAATTTTAACGTGGAAACCCAATATGGGAAAAACCACCAATAACATGCTATCAACTTTTCACTCTTCTGAAGTGAGCTATGTTAGGCGCCAAGCATGTTAAAGGTTACAAAACACACTGCTAAATGTGACCTGGTTAAAGGATTTAATCACCCTATTAGGAGTGGCCTTGTTAGAGGACTTAAAACATTCCACCTGAATGTCACCTTGCGAAAGGATTTATACAATGATTGTTAGGTCAACCTGGTTAAATGATTTTAACTGATACAATGGTTAGAAAGTAGTCAGCAGGTGTGATCTGATACATACAACTTACTTTGAAAATCCAGATCCAATTCAACTCTAATGCTAATTCACTGAGTGACCTCCATTCTCATTTCAATCTTTAGATCTGCTTGGAAATCTATCAAGCAATCACTCATGAAATTCTTTGCTTCTCTATTTAGCCTTCTCTGCTAGATCATGCCAATTATTCAATTAACTATGCAATCCTCTTGCATACTCTACATACTATATGAATAACCTCCTGAGGTTATCTTATACCTCTTCATCTAGGTCAGATATGTCTTTTCTGCTTAATCAAGATTGTAGATCTTAGGTTAGGTTAGATCCAATGGATCTTTCCATCTTTAGATTTAATTTCCTTCTCTAATGCAATCACAAATTAAATCTTTGATCCATGCATTAATTACGGTTGCCCGTTCATTTACATAGTGTGGATCAATCGTGCTTATCCTTAATTAACTTTACATATCCCAATAGAATCAATTATGTCGGCCAGAGATCTCAAATCTCAA
This sequence comes from Thuja plicata, assembly GCA_018584345.1. Classification (NCBI taxonomy): domain Eukaryota; kingdom Viridiplantae; phylum Streptophyta; class Pinopsida; order Cupressales; family Cupressaceae; genus Thuja; species Thuja plicata. Next base: position 1,491,329 of record MU226802.1, read on the forward strand.
TAATTACCAAAATACTGCTGCTCATCCAGCACTGTGTTCCTTGGCAGTTTACTAGCGCTTGGTCATCACTGACTTCGCTCGGCATATACTAGCGCTCGGCACAAACTGTTCTCAATAAACTGTCATTGAAAGATAAACAACTTATTACTTTGCCAATGTGCCAACTGATCAAGTACCCTTGTGATTTCTCACAACTCAACCATTCCACTTGGTCTTCTTGTTAAATCTCCTTCATCAATCAATAGATATGGTACTCAAATAGATAGCAATAGTCTCACCAGTTAAGGTTTGACATCAATGACAAGACAACAAGTGTTTCCATTGTAGCTTTTCAACAATATTTCCAACACCAACAACTTAGCAGCTATGTCCTCTTAAGTAATATGGTGAACACTACAAATAGTAGCCACATCTCTTATGTGTTCACAAGCCATTGTTTGTCCTTCTCCTGTGAAATCAGGTAGACTTTTGAGTGCTGCTAAGGGCACATCATGATGTTGAGCAAAATTTAAAGGAAACCCTTGATTGAAGGGTACAAAGGCAAATTGCTTGTCCATTGCAGGGACTATGATCTATTGAACAACAACTGTGTGAGTTGTATTTGAATTGAAGAGTAGAGCTAAATCTTCTTGTAACTCTCTAGTTAGAGATCTTCCTCTCCTTTTTGAATGGAAAATCAAAGGTCTCTCTTCTAAGGCAGGTGGTGTAGACTGTACTCTCCTTGTAGGGGATTCTCTTTGAGATGCTCTCCCTTTTCTTCTTCTTGGAGGCAGCTGTAAAAACTCAGAAGGATTTGAACTCTCTGTTTCTATCCTTCTCATAAACTTGAATAGGACTGCATATTCTTGTTCTTTTTCACCAATGGAGTCGCCAGATATACTTGAAAGAGAAACCTCTTCTAGGTTAGTACTATGCAATCAGCATATCAAAGATAACATAGCCTTGAAAGATGGACTTCTTTTTATCCTACTGGGCATACCAGAATTGTTATAAACAAAATTTTGTACCTTGTTAAGTGCTAGAGCCTACCAATCTAGTATAACATGGGAATCACTTCTAGGTTGTGGGACCTTTGCTAACTTGAAGTGAAACCTTCAGATTCTAGGACGGTTCCTTTTGGATAATCACCTTGTTTGCTCTTTTAACATGAAAGTAAACTTGTAATGTAAAGGGATAGAAGGATAATTGAAAGGAAATGACTGAAAAAAAACTATCCTACTAGGTGATACACTGAAGGTAACATGAATCACAATATAATGACCAAGAATCAACATGAAATCCCTAAATTGTGATAAGTACAACTTCCTAGATAGGTTTGCAAAAGTGTTTCATAGAGAGGTCCGAGATGAAACTATTGGAGGAAAGAAAATATTTCACAGAAATAGCTTCAAAGAAGTAGACACAGACTATGACCTACAAACAGACATCCACTCTAGCAAATAGGTACATGAATGAGACAAGATAGCTAGGAATGAACAAAATTCACAAAAATATCCTTATCAGATCACCCACAGTAGTACACAAAGATGCAGAAAAGAAGAAAAACTTGAGATAATCCACAAATTTCTTCAATAGTCAATCATATATCATTCTTTAGAAAGAATCCCAAACATATGAAAACCTGAGGGCAGGAAAAATACCACAGAAAGTCTTGCATAAACTTGGAGAATTGAGAATTGCAGACTATGAAAAGTTAGAGGAAAGAGAATATGTCTCAGAAAATCTTACATATCCCAAAAAACTAACTAGAAAAGAATTGAAAACAACTTATATACAACCTCCCCTAGCACGCAGGCCCGAGAGTCGATTCCTTAATCAATTAGGGAAAAATTAAGGTTTCAATAGATATTACATAAAAAATGTCAAAACCCTACAACTGGTCAAGTTTTCCCATTAATGCATTTAGGAAATATCTCAGATGATCTGATTACCCTTTGAAAATATCCCATATCACCATAAATTCGAGCAGACAGATCACCTTGATCCATCTACCCACTCTACAGGCTTAAAACGTTGCCACCGCCATGAAAACCTAAGAAACAACATTTAAATATTTGAATTCAAAATCAAACGGTTATAGGTGGCACGGAATGCTCGATCAATGACCCAAATTTGAAACTTTACTAATTTTAAAACACGACCATCGATCTCCTTTAAGTTACCCGTGAGCACAAGATCAGATCTACCACATGTCACCATAGCGTGATGGCTTATAGGTTAAATAACTTCATCTTTACCATCCAGGCATTAAGCCGGTCATTTGATCCTCTTTACTTGTTGTGCCTTTATCTTACCTTTCCAACCCGAGACCCATGACATCATTTGCCACATGTCACCATGACTTAATGGCTTAATCAGTAGATTTCAAGCATTTTGTCTTTAAGCCTTTAAGTTGTCTATCTGATCAAAAAGGACTTGATTGGTCTTTACTTTCCTCTATTTGACCAGGCCAACTCTACCATGAACACATGTTGCCATGGCTAAATGGCTTATGTGATAGATCACACACATATTTGCTTTAATTCTTTAAGCCCGTCATTGGATTAAAATGAACATGATCAGAGATTGCCTTACCACAGATGGGTCCAAGCTCTGAAAACCCTCCATGCATCAATAAGGCATAATGCCTTGATCATTAGTTTTTTATCAACTTGGCATTAAGGAATTAAGTCGACCGTTAGATCAAACCAGAACTGCTCACAGATTAATCAACTGAAGACCCTACATAAAGGTGACCCCACCATCCATGCGTCGCCACGGCTTAATGGCTTAATGGATAGATCTTGAGCACTTTGTCTTTAAGCCATAACATCGACCACACGAACAGAAATGACTTGCTTGATCTTTACCTTAATTACCTTGGCGCTGCATTGGACCCACCATGGATACATGTCAAACAGGCCTAATGGCTTAAAGATTAGATCATGTGCATCTCTGCATTAAGCCTATAAGCCAACTGTTTGATCAAAAAGGACTTGATCGAATATTACCTTTAGTCTCTGACTTGACGGGACTAGCTTCTAACAACCTTCCACGTGTCACAAAGGCTTAATGGCTTAAAGGATAGATCTTGAGCACTTTATCTTTAATCTATAACATCGACCATCCGATGAAAAGGAACTTGTTGTTGCCTGTGGTAAATAAATTAAGTTGGGACTTAGGAAAATAAACTTAGGAAAAGAAACCTGCTTAGGAAAATAACTTTGGCCCCACTTGATGGATGACTTAAAACACATGACGAATAGGAACTTTAAGTGGAAAAAAGGTAATGAAGAATTAGAACCGCCACTAAAGGACTTAGGGTTTTAACAAATTTTAAAGGGTTTCTTGCCTTTAGGGCTAAAAGACATGAACCAGGGGTAAAACCAAACCTAGAAAATGAAGAGAGCAAGATAAGGACCAAGAATCATGCAGAATTCATGCAATTTGGGCTCTACCCTTGTGGAAGCCTCATTTTTCTCCACTTGTAGCCAAATATGGATAAGATGGGAAATTTGGGTAACGGTTATTGCCACTGTTGAGTGGGGGTCTCCCTCTTTTCCTCTTTATTGGTTCCTCCCCTACATCTTTAGGTTCCTTGACTTCCATATTTCCATTTTTCTTCCTTAACTTGGTCTTCTTCTTGTACACAGCCTTAAGTTAAAGGCTTATCAATCTCACTAATTCCAACCAACTCCTTCCCCTTAAATGACAACTCTTCATCTTGCCCTACTCCTATAGGTGAGGGTACCTATTTATATCTAACCTTGGTAGTCCTCTGGGGTCCAATTATAATAGATTTGATTACCTTATTCAAGTGGTTTGGCAACCATGTATTGGGGGGAGGCATAGGCAGGGGGACAGGGATAATGGCAAGGGAGTAGTTATGCAAATTACTAACCTTTACACCAAGATCTATATTATGAGCATTCACATTTTCTGACAAAGGAGCCACTTTATCAATACAACCTATGTCCTCCCCTCACCAGGACAAGGAATGACCTCAGCCTCTGATCCTTTTTCTTCAAATATTACAATGGGCACCAGAGGGTTCCGGGGGCATGGGATACCTAGCATACCCTCATCCATGGGAGAAGGACAGGATGCAGAGTCATGAGTCACTCCAGAAACTTTATCTCTGACTTAAAATTTATCAATTGCCAATTGCTGAGCATTCTTGGTCCTGTGTTTAGGTTTAGAATTATTAAGGCCAAGGGTTTGGGGTGTAGGCTTGGGGAGGTTATCAAGCGTTGAGAGGTCAGAGATGGGTCCATGGTGATGTTTGTGGTGGGTGAAGTTAACTTCCAGAGCATCAAGAGTGGCTTGAATCTTCTCAGCATCCTGCACATTAAGAATTTGTTCTTTACGGTTATGAGTATCAGAATTAGGTCTACTGTTAATGCACGAGGTTCAAATTAGGGACCAATTTTGGTCAAAATCTAATTCAGAAGAGTGCAATATTTTATTTTGTGTCCATATTTGTGGCATAAGTAACAATCATTAATGCCCCCCCAGAAATATGATAGGGATAGAGATTTGGTGGTCTTTAAAATCAAAGCAAATGTTCTCAGGGAGGTCAAAACTAGGGTTAATGGAGACCATAACTCAAGCATCAGTATTAGGAATAAGGGTATTGGATTTGTCCATCTTGATTACCTTCCCCATAGGTTCCAAGGCTTGAGGAATCAAGTTCCAGAGAAATGGCAGTAGATTCTGAATAATGAGCCATCTAGGGCTGGACAAGGCAAGAACTTCATTATGAACCGCCTCTAATGACCATGAAATTTCCCTAAACTCATAGGATACCACCCTCCAGAATTGATTATCCACCACTTTATTTTAGAATTAGGGTTACAAAAGAAAACAAAAAATATACCCTTTTGGATTATACAGAAATAAGAGAAATGAAAACCAAGTTTACTCTCCCAAACTTTTTGGGTCCATTCATTGAGAAAATTCCTCGAAAGTAAATTGGTAATATCCATAGCAGCAAAAAAAAGTAGTATTTCTAAGTCTACGTACTTCTTGATCAATTGCAAGACACATCTATTGATTACGGAAAATAATGAAGTTTGTGGAAGAGGGAACCTTACCTCCATGTTGCTCTCAACCTAACCTGCAAGAAGCACCTTCATCAGTTGGAGAGGACTTGATGAACTTGGCACTGACCGGGGTGAACACCTCTCCTTCGACTGCTTGTTTGAATGACTTGGCTCCATGATTATTATTCACTGTTGCACCCTCTCCCATCTGTCCTCCTCCTCCTTTAATGTCTGGGGTAGAGTGGCCCATAAAATGGGCAGAAAAACCTTTAACGTGAGGAGGCCAGAAGGCCTTCGATACAGAGGACCTTCTGGAGAATTAGGGTTGGGTTACAGAGCGCTTTTCTCAACCTCTTCCTCTTATCACCTCCTCTTTAATTTATTTAATAATCTTTACTATTTAATAAATTATGTCATACTACCATATTCTAAGATCAAAATCACCATTTCCTTTTAATTTCATAATTAAGTAGTTTTAATTAATTACTTTAATTATTCAACGTTTAATCAATATTTCATCACCTATTCGTCTACAAAATAATTAAATATTATTTAATTATTCCCTATCTCCTTATAATTAATTAAATAATTAAATTTAATTAATGTCCCCCCTTCACTAATTATTACATTTATGTAATAATTAAATCAAATTCTATCTCGTGACTAAATATATTGGTATTCATTTAATTAAACTAATTATCCCCCTCTCATGATGAAATAAATGATATTTATTTAATTAAACTAATAATCCCTCTCTCATGATTAAATAAATTATATTTATTGAATTAAACCAATAATTCCTCTCATAATTAAATAAGTAATTATTTAGTTATAAAATATCCCCACATATTCAAATAAATAATTTATTATTTATTTAAATCATAATTATCCTCTTATATTCCTAACTCACACTCACTTTAAGTTAGCTTCTCAATCACAATTCCTTCCTCCATAATTCTCTCTCCTAACTATTCAATCCACATTGTTAATTCCTCCCCCAACAATCAGTTAAGTCTCCAGTCAATTCAATCTTCTAATCCATGCAGTCAATTAACTCATCCATACCATTTGTTAACTCACCAGTCTATTCAATTCATATCTCCAATCTATTTGTTGACATGCCAATCAATCCCCTAATCATGGCAGTCAAGCATAGTTAAACTCCTACTCACTCTAAGTTCAACTCCTCAATCACGGTCAATCAGTCCTTCAATAATGGAATCTTGGTTGGAATCCTAAAAATCTTATAAATAGAAAACCAAACCTTGATTTTGGTAACCACAATTTCTTTAAATTCTTATGCTGACATACAATCGAACACTCATTTCTGAGAGCCCACATTGCATAAAGAAGAACACCAAGGAAGGATTTTATGGTTTGCATATTCATGCTCTTAGAATAATTTAATATTAATTATTGTTTATACTTATTATTTGTCTTACATCCTTTCTTGAGTATTGGGAATACTAATTGCTTTAACAATCTCTTTGTGGTTGAGATTTCAATGTTATTGCAAAATTTTATTATACCTAATTACAAATGGTGAACCCGACGTGAAATTTGGTCATATCTTTCAAACCGCTTGGAAGTTTTTTATGATTTTTTTTTGTAGGTTTAGGCTGATCTAAGGAGGCCACAATCCAAAATTCAGATTTTTCAAAGTTTTTTTTATAATATTTTAATGATATTTCATAAAAAAATCATTTATGGGCACAAATCAGAGTTTCTTTTTTAAAAAATTCATTTTTAGAAAGGAATTGAATTTATACAGGGGTTTTATTCTTTGTGATTTTAATGTTTATGAAAAATATTTACAAAAAAATAGATCTTTTAAAATTGGTCCGTTGTGATAAAATGGGTCCCTAGGACACAAATTAAGGAATTCTAACCTAAATTTTTTGTTGCAGGTATTTTTTTACATAAGAAAGCTACAGTCCAAAATTTCAGATTTTGCCAAAAAAAAAAATATTTTTATAAAAAAAAATATGATATTTTATTAAAAAAATAATTCTAGACACAAATCAAGATTTCTTTTCAAAAAAGTTACATTTTTTGAAAGGTCTTAATATTATACAGGGGGTTTATTCTCTTTTATTTTAATTTTTATGAGAAATATTTTCGAAAAAAAGAAAGATCTTTTAAAATTTTTATTTTTGTGTGTAGGTGCAGGTGCAGGTGATCATCGTTTTATCAAAAACATTGTTTCAAAAATAAAAATGACATTTGCTTCTCTTCTGTCTAAAATATCATTCTATATTGTAAAAAGACACATTTTCATTGTTGAAAATATGCACTTTATGTCATGAAAAAATATAGTGGGCCACCAAAGCACAAAAATTTAAAATTCAGAAGCTTGTTGAGCAACGAAAAAGAGAGCGATAGATTAAACAAAACAAAGAACATGCGCGCAGATTAAGAATTGAGGCACTTGAGGCAGAGATCGGCTACAAAGGTCTTATAAACACATATCTAGACAAGGTAAGAGAATTTTCTTAGAAGTTCAATTTTCATTATATCAATACTAGCACACTTGTGGATTATCATATCTAAATTGCTAGGATTTTTTAGTACTAACAATTTCTTGATAGCGTGTGGCATGGAAGTGGCTTAAATTTTGCTAAATATAAAATAAATTCATTTGTCTTTTGGTGCTTAAAATTAAAATGTATGCTCAAACATCACATTCTCATCTTTCAAATTGGTGCATAAAATTGGCGTATGGTTAACAACTGAACAAGGCAAAAAACTTTTGAAATTGGTGCACTTAAAACTAAACAAGGCAAAGAACTTTTCAAATTGGTGCAATTAAAACTAAACAAGAAAATATCATTTGGTTTGGGCTTAAAATTGAACTCGCGTGCTTGTATGGATGGTAGCTCAGTTCACATTTGATCTTTCGGTGCTTAATTTGATTAACCATATGTTTTGAGTCTTTGGTGCACTTGCACAATCTGTTAGAATAAAAACCTTTTTAATTTTTTTAGAGAGGCTTGTCTGGGGAAAGCTACCCTTCCCCATAGGACAACCTCAAACTGGTAATCCTTCTAATAGGTATATAAAGAAGAAGTAGATCAAAGACCTTAATGTCTTATATCTATCCAAGCTCGGGTGAGGTGCGTTGATGATAGTCTGGATCGGGTGAAGTGTCCCTAAGTAGCCAGCATGGTCAACTAGGCTCTTAAGTGACTCACATGTGTACAAACCAATTAGATAGAGACCATAGACCTTACTACAACCTGGTTAATTAGAGACCCACTCGGTTCACCTCTGAATCAAGTGTCTTATTATAGTGCAAGGGGTTACAAAATTTACCCCCCAGGATTCCCAACATATGTGTTCTAGGGTATTGTGTTGATGAAAGAGATCTCCATTAGCATGGAAAAAATACCTGGGAAAGGCAAAAACACGGGCACCTACATCATGGATTTTTGTGTGCTTGAAGCATGACAATTGTTGTGTGAGCTGATGAACATCAAAAGCATTGGGCCTATAACATTACATCTTGAAGCCAATTGACCATAGATTAATCTGATTGTTTCTATTTTGACCATGTGAAAACCTTGTAACTTGAAAAATTTGTTGAACATACACTGATCATTTCCTTTTTCTTATTGAGTCAGTCTAGAAGCTACACTGAGTTTTGTGATTGTTGAATTTGTACACATCTCAAACATTGGTCCTACAACATTTCCCTATCACAATCCTATCAGAGAACCAAGCATATCCAACAAACAGGTCCCAAAACATTCCATTTGTCTCTTATCATGAAAATTGGTGATCGACATACCCTTGCATATTCATCCAACATTTTTAGTATCATTCCTAGCATAGAATCTTGCATAGTCATTCCATTTTTGCATAGTCATCATTATAATCTAGAAAATTCAAAATCCCAAAAACATAGCTTGCATTTCCTAGAGGTTAAGTTTTCCACCTTTCAGAGTCTTTTACATATTAGAGGGTGCATTTCCTTAGTAAATTCCAATAGTGGTCTTGTGTATTATCTTAGATTCATATAAAATTAGTCATCATCATCTTGCCTTATCTTAGGCACCTATCATTCTGGTTAACACTTATCTTAGACATACATCATTGTCAGTATTAGTCATCTTTGTCCTACCTTTTTGAAGTCAAGATTGTCCACAGAATCATTCAGGTCTTTCCTCAGAGAGTTCACCTTGGAAGTTTGTAGAATCTCTTTTAGGTCATATTACCTACATTTTAGGTAGCATCCTAGTCATTCATTCCTAGATTACCTCAGCATCTTATTACCAGAAAATCCAAAAAATTAGGTTTCATTTCTCCTCTGCATATATCGTTCACGAGATCACAAAAGAACAAAGGCACAATGGATCCCAATACATAACCCAGACATGATTCCAACATCAAAACTGGTGTTCTTATTCAGAAGACCCAACAACTAGATTTGAATGATCCAAAGAATAGTCAACGTCATGAGAAAATACACTTTGATATCCCACAGTTACCCCATATACCTCCACCAGAAGATGAATTCTCATTTGAGAATATCAGGGCTAAATGCAATGACAGGGAGGAAGTTAATGACACCCTAGAAACTCCTGAAGTAATGGTTATTATGGGATCACTATTGACAACTAACCCAGATGCATACTTCAAAATGATTACACATAATGGTGTCAAACTACCCACTGTATATAACACCTCCTCCATAGTAGAAGCCACCCCATGCCATCATCTTGGCCTGCTTTCACAACACCCCTTCAAATCAATTCCATTTTACCTTCTAGCAACCCCAATCAAAATGCCTCCCAAGTGACCATATCTTCCACCACAATAGATATCCAATACAACAACCCTCTCTTTTCCACTTTTCCATCCATATCTAGCACACCTACCACCACCACAACACCCTCCATTATGATCTCAACCCATCCAGCGGGTACAACTAATATGGCTCCACCAGGACACAATCCCAATAGCCTTTTGACAGGAGTTCCTCAAATTACTCAAGGGACATCCCAACAACATTCCATCAGCAATCTCCCTATAGGTGTTCCTTTCAATTCACAAAACCCCCAAATTAACCACGGGGAACCTCCACAACAACCTCCCACCAATCCCAGCTACTCAAGGATTATGGATGCCTTTTTGAAGAATCATGGAGTAATTAGGCCTAGAATTTCCAACACTACAACACCCCTCAGAAACAACCTTCATACATCCCACCTTAGAAGAAGAAACTGTCATTAATCCCACCACCTCAATGTAGCAACCTTCATACGTCCCACCACCTCAGCAGCATTTGTCATTCCTCCCACCACCTTAGTAACAACCTTCATATATTCCACCACCTCAGCAATAACTTTCATATATCCCACCACATCAATAGCCTTCATATATTCCACCACCTCAGTAGAAACTTTCATATATCCCACCACATCAACAACCTTCACACATTCCACCACCTCAATAACAACCTTCGTATATGTCACCATCTCAGCAACAACCTCAACACATCCAATCTCCTCAACACATTCCACAACCCCAGTATCTTCCACATATGTTGCATCTATAGTATACTCCACCACCTTTGTTCATCTCATCACATGTTCCTATAATATACACAAACATAGGTTATGAGCCCTCATATAACTAGGCACCATCTTATAACAATGGGACAAGTTTCTTTGATCCCAATGCGGTACCATCTACACTAATGCCCACTGAAGCCTTTGCCCAACAACTCCAACTTCTCCAAAAATAGGTCATTAACTTGCAAAAAGACACTCCCAAGAGGTCTTACACTATTTTTGATCTTAGTCCTTTCCTGTTTGACAAGACATTACACATGCCACCTTTTCCGCACAATTTTGAGATGCCAAAATTTGACAAATACAAGGAAAAGGGTGATCCCCAAGACCATATACGAGAATTATTCATAGCTTGCATAGAATTGGCCTATGATGACACTTATATATTGAGATTTTTCCCACTTAGTCTCAATGGGTCATCCATGGAGTGGCTTTCCAGACTTCCTATTGGGATACAATCCTAGAACGAACTAGCTGAGAAATTCATATCCAACTATTCACACAACATTATCATGGAAGTAACATTAATGGATATCTGCACTACTAAGAAAAAGAGTAGTGAAAAATTTTCCTCATTCTTACAAAGATGGATAAATTTTGCCTCAAATGCATCTTTCCACATACGTCTAAAAGAGAAGATCCATATGTTCATAAAAAATTGTCAATTGGACATGATGTGTGAATTGAACTCCCACGAATTGAAACCTTTGAAGAGATATCCAAACAAGGACTAAAAGCATAAAGATCCCTCACCTTGAAGGGATCCATGAAGAAATAGAATAGTAACTCAAAACCTTATAACAAATCCAAGTACTATTCTAAAAACAAAAATGTGACAAACGATGGCATTGTTGATGCTAAGATGGTCCACTAAGTCATGCGCGTACAAGCACCATTAACACTTGCTCAACAAACCCAATCATTACAAACTACCCAGAGGGTTAACAACACTAACATGATTAACCAAGCAGTTAACCAGACCTACCAAAAAATTCCTGCAAGAAAGCACATCACTCCTCCTCGAGACTTTACGCCTCTTGCAGAACCTCTTGAGAAACTACTACAATCTCATTCAGTCACCCTATCCAAAATTAGAAATTATGAGGGTACTGGTACAACTACATGGTGGAACAATAGCACTTACTATGATTACCACATAACTAAGGGACACAAGACAGCCAATTGCATTCAACTAAAGCATATTATCCAAGTTTTCATCGATCACAGTGAGATAGAAGTTATCACAAACACAAGCACCACCAATCAAGATCACAAAATCTTCACAAAGCAACTGATGGATCATGGAAATGTAAGGCCTCCACTTCTAGACATGAAAATAAAGCAAACTTAATATACTCCAAACCTAATCCTGATATGACCATAAACACCATCACCATCTGAGGTCCAGATACCAATTGTGATGTTACTACCCGTCGTTCCAAAATCACAATGCAAGGAGCCCTGTCAAAGGCCGTTATACCAAATAAATCATCTACCCCACCATCAGGTCATTATAACTTATCAGATCATCTAAAGAAGACCTCAACATAAATCTCCATCTATGAACTGCTTCGCATATCGCCCAATCACAAAGAAGCATTAGATACAACCCTGCAACAAGCCTCTATTTTGAAAGATATAAAGGTCGATGAATTTCAAGACATGGTAGGAAATATGTCCACACAACATCATGTTTCCTTCACTAAGAAAGATATTACTATCCATAAACCATCTCACAATGATCCCTTACATCTTGAAGTTTTTTTCAACCTCCATAAAATTAGACAAGTCTTGATAGATGGCGGAGCAGGTCTAAATATTTATACCCTAAAATTGGTAAAAGCACTAGGCTACTCTAACATTTATGTAGATGTTACCAAGAAGATCATAATTAGAGTATATAATGATGAAGAAAGACCTTGAGGTTTCATTAATCTTCTAATTAGACTGGGTCCAACAACACAAGACACCACCTTCCAAGACCTAAACCTAGATCTTGGTTACAACATGTTATTGGCATGATCATGGATCGATTCCATGCAAATGGTACCATCTACTTATCATCAATGTTTGAATATTCCTCATGATGGAGTTGAAATCACAGTGCCTAGTTATAGAGATCCTTTTTTGTACTATACAAATCTAAGAGGACCTACTTCCAATAAATTGCCTAACAATCAAGAGGCATCTATGGCCTCTTCATCTCAACACATAGATTATATAGGCCTGGAAATATCAACTGAACAACCTACATCAAATCTCAAAATCCAATTCAAATAAAAAGGATGTGGAGAATACTCCTATGAAGACTTCTAGTGTGTGGGCATGCTACCAATCTCACCTTGTACATATGGAAATCCTAAACACTCTCTCCAAAGGAAGAAAAAGCTAACACTTGTCTGTCCTCTAACAATGTTTATAAGATGGGGATACAATCACGAATAATTCATAGAAGACAACTTATCTTCCTGTTGTATATAGATCAAGAACCCCTTGAGGTCAACATTCCAATACATGAATATGGACGGGGGTATACCATTATCCAAAAGAAATGGTATAATGGAGACTCTGGATTAGGCAAGAAGGAACAGGGAATTGTTGATCCAATTGTGCCAACCCAAAATATAAAGCATCGTGGCCTAGGTTATAGACCACCGACAAAAGGCATTTTGAATATCTCTTTACCATATGATATTAACACTTGTGTTTATAACAAAGTTGAGACATTTGAGGAAATCCACTCTGGCATAGACTCCCATGACTACGAGTGGGATTCCTCACATACCACCAACACCTTACACCTTAACATTGTCATTGCCCGACTATCTTTACAATATAGGCCCACAAATCACCGAGCATGGATAGCATTTTTTTGGTCCCAATCTAAACCTTCATCCTCGTCCTCCTCTGAAACTCATGATTCACTATATGATTCATATTTCAATACCTTTACCAAACTCCCAAATTCATCCTTCCAAACCAAATACAACATAGCTTTGGTTTACACTGACTTTATAGATTAGGAACATCAAAATCCACCGACTATAGACATTTTTTAGAATGATGAAGCTATTGTTGAATAATTCAGACTAAGATAAGGCATACATATCGGAAACCACAAGGCAGGTTTCATAATTGAATTGGATAGAACAACATACATTGGGGATCTATATCAATCCTCTAGTCGTAAAATTGAAAGAGAAAATATAAGGTTATTGGGTGAAAATTGAAAGGCACCTTCTATATCCAAAATAGTAAAAATAAAAGATTTATCTGAGAGTGAAAACCTCACTGAGGAACCTAAGGATGGAGAGATTGATATAATTCCCCTTATAGAAGACAAGTCACCATTAATGGTAAAGAAAACAACAACAACCAACATTGGAACTGAAGAAACACAAAGACTGATCCACCTGGCAGAGTCATTAACACTAGAAGAAAGAGAAAAATTCATTCAGTTCTTTAAAGATAGCCGTATCAACTTTGCTTAGTCATACTCTGACATGCCTGGATTCACTCCAGAATTAGTGCTAAATCATCTGCCATTGAAGTCAGGGGCAAATCCATACAAAAATAATCTCCGCAAAATGTATCTAAAGATTGCTTTATTGGTCAAAGACGAATTGAAGAAACTATTGGACGCATGCTTTGTTAGACCTATTGACTATGCAGATTGGATCTCTAATCTCGTACCTATATCAAAATCATGTGGAGCCATAATAATTTGCACTAACTTCAGAGATCTAAATTTGGCTTTCCCAAAAGATGATTTTCCATTACCAAACATAGACATAATCATTTATCTCACTTCAGGATATAAGATGTTGTCACTCATGGATGGTTTCTCTAGATACAACGAGGTAAAGATTGCACCTGAAGATCAAAATAAAACAAATTTCAGTTGTTCCTGTGGTACTTGTTGTTGGTGTGTCATGCCCTTTAGTCTAAAAAATGTTGACCAACATATTAGAGATCAATGACAAATATCTTTCATGACATGATGCATACCACCATGGAAGACTATGTTGATGATATATTGACAAAATCCCTAGAGAGAAATCTACATATATCAATATTAGGACCAGTCTTTGATAGACTCCAGGAGTACAACGTAATATTAAATCCAAGCAAATGTGTCTTTGGTGTCACATTAGGAAAATTGTTAGGATTCATTGTTTTCCACAAAGGACTACAGATTGATCCTAGAAAGGTTCAAGCCATCATTAATATGCCTCCACCAACAACACTAAAGAACTTGAGGAATCTACAGGGCCGACTACAATCATTAAGGAAATTCATCTCACAACTAGCTAACAAATGTGATTTGTTCCAATACTAGATACACAAATATGTAAAATTTGCATGGACCGCAAATTACCAAGAAGCATTTCAAGTATTGAAGGACTATCTGCTCTCAACACCAGTCTTAGTAGCACCTATTCTAAATCAGCCCTTATTTTTATACATATCAGCTATTGAGCACTCACTGGGGGTATTATTAGCACAGAATGATGTTGAAGGAAAGAAAAGAGTCATCTATTATTTCATTCAAATACTTGTGGCATATGAACTAAACTACACTGCAATTGAATGAGCATGCTTGGTTGTAGTTTTTGCTTCCCAAAAATTTAGACATTACATGTTAATTCACAAGACGATACTAATAGAAAAGATTGATCCTTTAAAATATATATTAAGTAAAGCTACCTTAAGAGGGCACCTCTCCAAATGGGTCACGATACTCAGTGAGTTTGACATTTATTACATGGATATAAAAGCAATAAAGGGACAAGAAATTGTTGACAGGTTGGCAGATGCGCCCTTACCTTCTAGTCATCCAATGTTGATAGAGTTCCCATATGAGAGCATATTTTCTCTAGAGGAGAAAAAATAGTGAAAACTATACTTTGACAGCTCTCACACAAAAAAGGGATCAGGTGTTGGCTTAATATTTATCACTCCCTAAGGAGACTCCATTATGATATCATACAAGTTGAGCTTTGATTGCACCAATAAACTAGTCAAATATGAAGCACTGGTCATAGGGATCAAGATAATTGTCCAATGGAAGATCCAATAGTTACAAGTATTTGGAGACTCTCAACTGATTATCAACCAAGTCAATGGCACTTGTGACACAAAGGATGACAAACTCATTACTTACAAAGCCTTAGCGGAAGACATAAAGCAACATTTTGAAATGATATCATTTGAGCAGTTACCAAGGATAAAGAACAAAGTAGCAGATGTAATGGCAACTATAGGATCTTTTATTGACATGCCACCATATGTGATACATTATGAGTTCATGGTTGAAGATTTTAAGAATTGGGTATTATTGGCCTACAATGCAAACAAATTCTTGCCTATATGTATAGAAATGTAGAAACTATCAGATACATAGGAACCTCATCCATGCACCTTCTCAGGAGTTGTAGCCACTCACATCACCATGGCCCTTTTTTCAATAGGGGTTTGACCTAGTTGGGAAGATTCATCCCTTATCCTTTAATGATCGTAAGTACATAATAACAACCACTGAGTACTTCACAAAGTGGGTTGAAGCAGATCCAATGACCGACACCACCAGAATAAATATTTCCAAGTTCCTTTTGAACTACATCATAAGTTGGTACGATGTTCCACAAACCATCATTATAGATCATGGCTCCCCTTCAACAATAATCAAGTAGACAAGATTTGTAGAAAATTCCATATCCACAATAGCTATTCTTCACTCTACTTTCCCCAAGGAAATGGCCAGGCTTAGGCTACGAACAAAACCATTATTAAAATTCTAAAAAAGATAGTCAATGAAGTTGGTCAAAACTGGCATCTCCAACTCAACCCCAACTTATGGGCATACTACACTATTTTATGCACTCCCACAAGTAGCACTCCATATTCACTAGTATACAATACCGAATCCATCTTTCTAATAGAGGTTGAACTCCCATCTTTGTGTGTATCCCTCAAGCACATAATTTTAGATGAAGAATATAGAGTATCTTGACTACAGAAGATAGAGCTTCTTGATGAAAAGAGACAAAAGGCACTGACACATTTGCAAGCATATCAATGTCTCGGAAGAAGCTACAACAAAAAGGTCATCAACACAGCTTTTGGTTTTGGTGATCTAGTCCTAATGGAAAATCAAAAAAATTAGACAGAAAGAGAAAAATTAGGAAAGTTTGAACTGAACTAGTTGGCTTTGTTGGTGCTCAAATCAACAGATTGGATTTCCTACGGACTTCCCAATCCAATGTTGGGAAACCCAAGTAATTTGGCCAACTAACAAGTCTTGAAACCAAAGGCAAGGTTGGAACTTCTGCAATTCTGGCTCTACAGGACCAAGGCTGGTAGCCCTATACCTCAACCTTAATATGTTGGTTGGAGGTTTTTTATAGTAGATATAATACACTTCAAACCCTCTCTCTCAAGTATGGCAAGGGCACTTGAAAGATATCAAACTGTAATCAATACAACATAAACTGCAAGACTAAAAAAGCTTTTGTTAATTGTAAGAATGCTTTGAAAATATGTATAAAATTATTGAATGCTGAGTGGAATATCTCAAAACTTTAAACAATGAACCAAATCACTATAATCCAATGATTGATAAGACGAGTGCCTATTTAAACTTGGGCAATAGAGTCAATATAATTTCAATCCTATGTACAACCTTGTGTAAGGCAATATATATTTCAACACCATCAACTATTCAAATGCTATAGATAGAGATAAATTAAGCCTATTTATATCCTTCCTAGTTCAAATGAATTTAACTCCCCTGTATAGGAGACCAATGGAACAAGAAGCTGGAAACACTATCTTTTCATGAACTTCTTGATAATAAAACAGGGATACTAGACACATAAAATCTCTACATAAGCATTACAAGAATAGCAATTGAAATTCCTTTAATAATTGCAAGGGACTAACTGAATTGAATTAAACTTTCTTACTACAAGTGAGACAGAAAAAACTTATCTTTTATTGATTTTGAAAAAATAGTACATTTGAGTCCATGTTGCAGTTGTGATCAAATTCTAAAACTAAGAACAATAGTAATGATAATAATATTATTTTCTTCATGTGGTCTTGAAATCCCTATTTATATAAAATCCAAGGGAACCCTAAGATCAACAACTGAACATCATAGTTACAATTAAGGAATTATTTAAATCCTTGTTTGAAAATGCTTGTTGACTATTGGGATTCATAGTAATAGTCACTTAGCAGATCATTTGTAATTCATATTTGCTATAATCATTATGGCACTTCAATCATATGTTTATCCATAGATAACCATATATACTCTACTTGATAATAGATATCATCAATGGTATCTCAAACAAATTCAACATCAAGAATAAGATCATCGACATAGTCAACCATCCTCTGGCATCCTCCCTCGTAAAGATTCCTCAAAGAACGTATGCCCGTGATCATCCTTCAATCCTAAAGATTGCATTATCCCATCAACATATGGATCCATGGTATTCACCATCCTCGAAAACCCTACATGGAAAATGATAATGACATATCAAAATAATATACAAAACCCCTAACTAGCACAAAATATAATTATAATATTAAAATGACATAAAGAAATCCATGTCAACGCTGACACCCAAGCATTTTATCATTTTTGTCATTGAGGACACATGTCATCATTATGTGATCCCGCGAAGGATAAAGGACATTCAGTTTCTAACTGCGGGATCACGCCAATCGTCAATCCTTTCCTTGTTTTAATTGTCGATCAACCAAGACACGTGTCATCAATGCGTGATCCTATGAAGAATAAAAGATGTGCAACTTCTGATCACAGAATCATGCAAACCATTGATATTTGTTGTGCTTTAGTCATCGATCAACCTTAAGCCTCCTTTAAAAATTGATCATCTTTTCTACTCGATTAAAACACCACCATTGATAATACCCATGTGCTAAAAGAAAAGGGCTTTAGTAGCACGTACTTTAACTTTCTTTAAAAATGGCGTGCATCCTCATCAACTTGCTCGACCAATCCTATACTACTAGTTGTTGTCCCACTATCTCGTTGCTCAGAACACTTACAGGCCCAAGACACATGTCGTTAATGCATGATCTTGTGAGAATAAAGATCATGCAACTTATGATTGCGGGATCATGCCCACCGTTAATCTCTACTAAAGATTAACCATAGATATTTCCTCGTTACTCATAGCACTTGCAAACCCAGGACACATGGTGACAATGTGTGATCCTATGATGGATAAAGGTTGTTTAGTTTCTAATAATATAAACATGCAAATTGTCGATCTTCGCCTTGTTTTAACCTCAAATCTTCCCATCTTCGCTGTTAAGAACTTATGGGTCCATAACACATGTCGTAAATACATGATTTCATGATGGATAAAGAATGTGCAACTTATGATAGCGGAATCACACAAACCATCGATCCTTGCTGAGGTTTAACCACAGATCTTTCTTCGTTACTTAGAGCACTTGGGAGCCCAGGACACGTGGTGACAATGCGTGATCCCGTGATGGATAAAGACCATTCACTTTCTGATTGCAGAATCATGCCAACTATTTGATCTATGTGAGTTGGTAATATGGAACTTCATTAGGGTTTTGTTTCACTTCTGTGTATTTTTCCTTCTATTCATCATATTCTTCTAATGATGCATAAGGAACTTTACAGAAAGATCATCTGGTGAGATTCCCAACTCACGTGTTTTATTTATTAATTCCTTGCGCATCAGTTTAATATTTGAAGGTATTTGTAGATAAATGTTCATCATATTTATTAACAAATGTGTTGAAGATTCACCTTCATATCTTTCCAAACTAAAAAAATGCATCCAAGGGAGACACGTAGGGTTCTTATTCCATAATACAATTCTAATTTTCATCCTATTCATAGCACACATTATCTTCTTCCTCACCTGCATCATGAAACACATCAAGAAACCATTGCTCAAACTGCCTCCACAATGAGATACTATGTGTAGGTAGTAATTCATAAGCTTCTCTTGCATTATCCTTCAATCTCCTGACAAATAGTTTCATCACCCAATCTTCTGCACAACTTAGGGCCCGTTTGGGTACTGGAATACCATATCCTGGATATGGTCAATTCTGGAAGATGATGCAATTCAGGAAAAATTCTTATCTTCAAAATGAAATCTGGAATATGGGCTGACCCGTTTGGTTCACCCGAAAGATGACTGATAAGATGCATAAGGAATTTTAATAGTTTATTTTTTAATTTCTTTGAAGATGGTGTGTGTATATATACACACATGTGTATATATGCATACATACATGTATATATACATGTGTGTATATATACACACATGTGTATATGTGTATACATATGTGTACATACACATGTATACACATATACACACATACACATGTGTGTATACATACACATGTGTGTTTATACACACACGTGTGTTTATACACACACGTGTGTTTATACACACATGTGTGTGTATATATACACATATACATGTGTGTATATATATATACACATACATGTGTGTATATATACACACATACATGTATATACACATACAAGTGTGTATCCATGTATACACATATACACACATGTGTATATATATACACACATGTGTGTATACACATATACATACATTTGTGTATATATACACACATTATGTGTGTATATACATGTGTGTATACACACATGTGCATGTATATATATGTGTATATATATATACACATGTGCATGAATATACACACACATGTGTGTGTATATATATACATCCTTATAGCAATATAATATACATCTTTATAGTCACGGATTCCATGAAATATTAAATTTGGTTTGTATATACACGCACATGTGTATATATACACACATATATACATGCATGTGTATATACACACATGTATATATACATCCTTATAGCAATATAATATACATCTTTATAGTCACGGATCCCACAAAATATTTAAATTGGTTTTCTAAAAATTGGAATTCCCATTCCACTTATTTTGAAATTCCAATTCCACCTATTTTGGTGGAAGATGCAAATGCCCATTTTGGGGCAAAATTGGAATTTCGAAATTCCAATTCCAATTTTTTGTATGGACCCAAACAAGGAATTTGGCATTATCCGGAATTAGATAATGCCAATTTCGGTCCAATTCCAGCCCCCAAACAGGTCCTAAATGTGTAAAATGCGTCCAAATGCTTAAGTGTTGATTCATCATATTCTCCATGAAATTTTGGTACAAATTGTGAAATCTTTGGGAATATCTTATTAGGGTCACATTGGAATTTTTTGAGATCCAAAGGACAAAATGGTTTTCTCTAAAATGGTTGAGACATCCTGAAATAAAATTGTCTCCCTTTCCAAAGAGGAAAACTATCATCTCTCTCTGAGTCTTGTACCTCAATAGAGTCACTGATTACTTCTGAATAGAGTCGCCACCCCTTTTGAGGAAAATGTTGTTTACTGGTCTTCTGGATTCTTCCTTCCAGCAGAGTGCACTTTAACAGAGATTATGTGAAATCTCTCAACTGGTATGATCTGATACCAAATATTCTAAAACTTTGTTCTAACAATAACTCCCTAGTGGAGTTGCCAATTTGTTGGTGCTCAAATCAACAGATTGGATTTCCTATGAACTTTCCAATCCAATGTTGGGAAACCCAATTGATTTGGAGAACTAACAAGTCTCAACCAAAGGCAAGGTTAGAACTTATGCAATTCTAGATCTGCAGGACCAAGGTTGGTAGGCATATACCTCAACCTTAATATGTTGGTTGGAGGCTTTTTTTACAACAGATATAATACATTTCAAACCCTCTCTCATCGAGGACACATGTCATCATTGTGCGATCCTGCGATGGATAAATGACATTCAGTTTTTTATCGCGGGATCACGCCAACCGTCGATCCTTTTCTTTCTTTAATCGTTGATCACTCGGGACACATGTCGTTAATGCGTAATCCCATGAATAATAAAGGACATGCAACTTATGATCATGGAATCACGCAAACCATTGATCTTTGATGTGCTTTAGTCACTGATCAACCTTAAGGCTCCTTTAAAACTTGATCATCTTTTTCGCTCAATTAAAACACCACCGTTGATCATACCCACATGCTAAAATAAAAGGGATTTAGTAGCATGCACTTTAACTTGCTTTAAAAATGGTGTGCATCCTCATCAACCTACTCGACCAATCTGGTAGTGTTGGTTGTTGTCCCACTATCTCATTGCTCAGAACACTTGCAAGCTTGGGACATGTGTTGTTAATGCGTGATCCCGTGAAGAATAAAGATCATGCAACTTCTGATTGTGGGATCACGCCCACCATCGATCTTTGCTAAAGATTAACCACAGATATTTCCTTGTTACTTAAAGAACTTATGGGCCCAGGACACATGGTGACAATGCATGATCCCATGATGGATAAAGGTTGTTTAGTTTCTGATAACAGAAACATGCAAACTGTTAATCTTTGCCTTGTTTTAACCGTAGATCTTCCCATCTTTGCTGCTAAGAACTTGTGGTTCCATAACATGTTTCGTAAATGCATGATTCTGTGATGGATAAAGAATGTGCAACTTTTGATAGTGGAGTTGTACAAATCATCGATCCTTGCTGAGGTTTAACCATAGATCTTTCTTTGTTACTCAGAGCACTTGCGAGCTCAGGACACGTGGTGACAATGCGTGATCCCATGATGGATAAAGATCATTCACTTTCTGATTGCATAATCACGCCAATCATTGATCTATGTTGAGGTTTTAATCGCCAAATAGATCTGCGCAAGAATATGAAATAACAAAAATCCTATGACAATACATGCAATGGTTATATTATGAATTTGAAAATGAGATTAAGAACACTAGGGTAGAACAACAATACAAAACATATAAATCTTATCGACGTAGGCATAAAAAAATACTTACCTGAGCTATTTGGACATGCAAATTGATCTGTAAATTTGGGTTTCATAGTGGCTCTTTCTAAGGATGTGTGTTCATGCTTGAACACAGCAAGATCTCAGTTAACTCTAGAGAAGCAGACCCTACAACATCACTCCCTTCTGTAGATCCTTGTTTTATCTCAATTTGGTGGTCCCTAGCCCCCAAAAAGTGAACACCATTCTTTCCCTATGTCAAAATTTTTATTTTGTTCATGTAACACTTTAAATCTTCTTAACATGACACCATGATTTGTTCTGTCATCTTTCATCTTCTGATCAACTAATTTTCTTTCAAACATCTGAGAAAATATCCTCTCAAGATTATATCTTCCTTCATACCTGGTTGCAAAATCTTTCATATTTATTTTTGATAGATTAGAGTTTTTGCATCGGTTTCTGAAAGGATTACTTGGAAACCCTAATCTTTTATTTAACCTCTTGACTTTTGTAAATCTTTTATAATGAACTTTAAGATTTATTTTAAAAGGACTTTCACAATGAGACTCATTTTTATTATTGTATCTAATATTGCTTTTCCCTTTCACTTTCACCCCAAAACTTCTATAATGTTTATTCATTTTCAACAATGAATTCATTTTATCTTCGTTCTTGAAAACAGACTTTACTTTGCAAAAGATTTTAGAATGAATATGTTTCCTTCTTTTCCTTTTAACAATCTCCTTACGTTCAAGACACAAGGACCTTGGATATATGTCATTTTCAAAAATATTTTGCTGAAATATTCTATCCACCTTTCCATATGTTATTTCATTCTCTCCCATGGTTTTATTATATAAATACTCCTGAAAATTTATCTTCAGACACACTCTCTTTTACTCCTTCAAATGATGGATTAAAAAATATAGAGAATTCAGACATACCTCCATGAGAGTTTCCCTCTGGTTTATTAGGTGTTTTATCATATAAGATATCATCAAAGTTCACATCTTCACTAAAAGTGTACACTTGAGAATCATCATCTTCTCTATTAATAGGATCAAATTTTTCATCCATGTTGTGCTGGAATTTTCTCCTGTATATGCTCTGTATGCAATGTTATTTCATCCCCATAATCTGAATGTAATTCTATTTCACAAAATGGATTAAACATTTCTTCATATTCCTCTGGAGCTTCATCATTCAAAAAAATTTCACAATCACTTCCATGCACACCTTTTCTATTATACTTACCACAATATATGTATCCTCCTAACGTATCATTTTCCTAGGAATTATCATTTGCTTCATCAAATCTATCCTGAATATATTTTAATCCACTTATCTTTTTATTCTGGCAAATTGAGAAAAAAATTGGAACATTTCTTTGAACATGTCTTTGGTATTATGTATCTAAAAAGTCTGAAATTTCTTCTGAACTAAGAAAATCTCTTTCCTCATCATTATATTTAGTGAGATTTATTTCCACACCAATCTCATCAACAATGGATTTTTCTTCAATTTGATCCAAAATTTCTTCTTCATTTGAATTCGGAACTTCATTAGGGTTTTGTTTCACTTCTGTGTATTTTTCCTTGTATTCATCATATTCTTCTAATGTATGCATAAGGAACTTTATAGAAGGATCATCTGGTGAGATTCCCAACTCATGTGTTTTATTTATTAATTCCTTACACATTGTTTTAATATTTGAAGGTATTTCTAGATAAACATTCATCATCTTTATCAACAAATGTGTTGAAGATTCACCTTCATATATTTCCAAACTAAAAAATGCATCCAAGGGAGACACGCAGGGTTCTTCTTCCATAATGCAATTATGTTTTTCACCATGTTCATAGCACACATTATCTTCTTCCTCACCTGCATCATGAAACACATCAAGAAACCATTGCTCAAACTGCCTCCACAATGAGCTACTCTATGTAGGTAGTAGTTCATAAGCTTCTCTTGCATTATCCTTCAATGTCCTTACAAATAGTTTCATTGCCCGATCTTCTGCACAAACCTCATAATCTTCTATAAATGTGTAAAATGCATCCAAATGCTCAAGTGTTGATTCATCATATTCTCCATGAAATTTTGGTACAAATTGTGAAATCTTTGGGAATATCTTATTAGGGTCACATTGGAATCTTCTGAGATCCAAAGGACAAAATGGTTTTCTCTTAAATGGTTGAGACATCCTGACATAAAATTGTCTCCCTTTCCAAAGAGGAAAACTATCATCTCTCTCTGAGTCTTCTGCCTTAGTAGAGTCACCGATTACTTCTAAATAGAGTTGCCACCTCTTTTGAGTAAAATGTTGTTTACTAGTCTTATGGATTCTTCCTTCCAGCTGAGTGCTCTTTAACAGAGATTGTGGGGAATCTCTCAACTAGTTTGATCTGATACCAAAGATTCTATAAAAAATGTTCTGACAAAAAATCCCTAGTGGAGTCACCAATTTGTTGGTGCTCAAATCAATAGATTGGATTTCCTATGGACTTTCCAGTCCAATGTTGGGAAACCCAAGTGATTTGGCCAACTAACAAGTCTCAACCAAAGGCAAGGTTGGAACTTCTGCAATTCTAACCTTGCAGGGCCAAGGCTGGTAGGCCTATACCTCAACCTCAATATGTTGGTTGGAGGTTTTTATAGCATATAGAATACACTTCAAACCCCCTCTCTCAAGTATGGAAAGGGCACTTGAAAGAAATCAAACTGCAATCAATACAATATAAACTACAAGATTAAAAATGCTTTTGTTAATTGTAAGAATGCTTTGAAAATATGTATAAAATGAATGAATGTTGAGTATATTATCTCAAAGCTTTAAACAATGAACCAAATGACTATAATCCAATAATTGATAATACCAATGCCTATTTCAACTTGGGCAATAGACTCAATCCAATTTCAATCCTATGTACAACCTTGCAAGATAGTATATATTTCAACACCATCAATTATTTAAATGTTATAGATGCAGAGAAATTAATCCTATTTATATCCTTGCTAGTTCAAATGAATTTAACTCCCCTGGTTAGGAGACCAATTGAACAAGAAGTTGGAAACACTATCTTTTCACGAACTCCTTGATAATCAAACAGGGATATTAGACACATAAAATCTCTATAGAAGCATTGCAAGAATAATAATTGAAATTACTTCAATAATTACAAGGGACTAACTGAATTGAATTAAAATTTCTTACCAAAAGTGAGACAGAAAACACTTATCTTCTATTGATTTTGAAAAAATAGTACATTTGAGTCCTTGTTGCAGTTGTGATCAAATTCTAAAACTAACAACAATGATAATAATAATAATAATAATATTTTTTCTTCACATGGTCTTGGAATCCCTATTTATATAAAATCCAAGGGATGCATACAAGCTTCAGACCAATGTGTCTCTTCATAACTAAAACCTAACCCTAAGATCAATAACTGAATATTATAGTTACAATTAAGGAATGATTTACATCCTTGTTTGAAAACGGTTGTTGACCGTTGGGATTCATAGTAATAGTTTCTTAGCAGATCATTTGTAATTCATCTTTGCTATGATCATTATTTTTCTTCAAACATATGTTTATCCATAGATAACCATATATACTCTTCTTGATAATGGATATCATCAATGGTATCTCGAACAACTTCAGCATCAAGAACAAGATCATTGATGTTGTCGACCATCCTCTGGCATCCTCCATCCTCGTAAAGATTCCTCAAAGAACATTTGCCTATGATCATCCTTCAATCCTAAAGATTGCATTATTCCATCAGCAGATGGATCCATGGTATTTGCCATCCTCAAAAACCCTGCATGGAAAATGATAATGACATATCAAAATAATAGACAAAACCCTAACTGGCACAAAATACAATTAAATATTAAAATGATATAATAAATCCATGTCAATGCTACCACCCAAGCATTTTATCCTTTTCATCATTGAGGACACATGTCATCATCGTGCGATCCCGCGATGGATAAAGGACGTTCAGTTTCTAATCGCGGGATCACGCCAACCATCGATCCTTTCCTTGCTTTAATTGTTGATCAGCTCAGACACGTGTCTCTTAAAGAATAAAGGACACACAACTTCTGATTGCAGAATCACACAAACCATCAATCTTTGATGTTCTTTAGTCGTCGATCAACCTTAAGCCTCCTTTAAAACTCGATCATCTTTTCCACTTGATTAAAACACCACCGTTGATCATACCCATGTGCTAAAAGAAAAGGGCTTTAGTAGCGCGTACTTTAACTTTCTTTAAAAATGATGTGCATACTCATCAACTTGCTCGACCAATCTGGTATTGTTGGCTTTTGTCCCACTATCTCATTGCTCGGAACACTTACAGGCCCAGGACACGTGTTGTTAATGCATGATCGCATGAAGAATAAAGATCATGCAACTTGTGATTATAGGATCATGACCACCATCAATCTTTGTTGAAGATTAGCCATAGATATTTCCTCGTTACTTAGAGCACGTGCGGGCCTAGGACACGTGGTGACAATGCATGATCCCATGATGGATAAAGGTCATTTAGTTTATGATAAGGGAAACATGCAAACTATCAATCTTCACCTTTTTTTAACTGCATATCTTCCCATATTCATTGCTAAGAACTTGTGGGTCCATAACACGTGTCGTAAATGTGTGATTCCATGATGGATAAAGAACATGAAACTTTTGATAGAAAAATCATGCAAACTGTCAATCCTTGCTGAGGTTTAAGCACATATCTTTCTTCGTTACTCAGAGCACTTGCGGGGTCGGGACACATGGTGACAATGTGTGATCTCATGATGGATAAAGATCGTTCACTTTCTGATTGCGGAATCATGCCAACCATTTATCTATGTTGAGGTTTTAATCGTCAAATAGATCTGTGCAAGAATATGAAATAACAAAAAGCTCACAAAGACACATGCAACTGTTACATTATGAATTTAAAAATGAGATTAAGAATACTGGGGTAAAACAAAAATACAAAACATATAAATATTATTGACATAGGCATAAAACAATACTTCCGTGAGCTATTTAGACATGCAAATTGATCTATAAATTTGGGTTCCACCAGGGTCCTTACATCATTACATCAGTTTATGGGTCTGGGGCATATCAGATATCCACATCAGAGGATGAGCTCGTAACAGATCCCATCAACAACTTGCATTTGTGCAAGTACTATTCATAACTGTCAGAGTACACCCATTTCAAAAAGGATAAAAATAAAAAAAATAAAAAAAAATGGTTACCTTGGTGAAAACCTGGCAATCGGGCATCTTTGGTAACGCAAAAATAGAAATACAAGAGAAATAAATTTGTCCTATGGTTAAAACCACTTCAGTGGCACCTTGGGCAAGTACCATGGTGAAAACCGGGCAATCCATTGCCATGTGTAGAGATCATTTCTCTACCATCTATCATGACTCCAACCTAGTATCATATCATTCCATCCATGTTCTGTAATAAAACCTTTCATGGCTTGAGATTTCTCAATATTCCTTGTCTTAAACACCTCATATTCAGCACAAAGTCAGTCCACCATGACCATATCATGATAAAATACCCACTCTACCCAGACTGGGGCACCCAATGTCATGATCCACTAAGCAATGAAAAAATCCCTAAAATTTTGTAAAAAAATTCTGAAAAAAAAAACATAAAAATTAAAAAATGTCCTAAAAAAATCTCTAAAAAGTAGAAAATCTTTTAAAGAGTTCAAAAAAAATCAAAAAACTTAAAAATATTCATCTAGGGTGACCATGTATGGGGTTTCTATGATAAGGGCATTCACTTATGTGATACGCTTCACATACCTCAACTCCAAACATACGAACCCTATGATGGACCAAAAACATTTGTAAAAAATCCTTTAAAAAGTTGTCTTCAAACAACCAAAAAAATCGTGAAGTTGAGAAAATTTGCAATAAATCTCTTTTTGATATCAATTTAGTTCCTTTTCATTTTGAAACATGCATTGAACAACATCATTCAATAGATCTAAGCTTCAAAAAACCAAGTCAAAATAGTCAAACTCATCAGCAGGTCCTCGATCAGATTAATCACACTGTCTTATCTATCAACGGAGTCCCATAGCACAATCTTTTATCAAGACAATCATGTTATTTTAGACAAGGAAGGGAACAATTGAAACCAGATGTAGCAGTCTTATATAGGGTACCCTATGCTTCATCTGATAGCATCAACAAATCAATGTCCAAACAACAACAAAAATACAGACATAAAATAAGTATGGCTACTTACTTGTTGAGTCTAGTTGGTCTTATTATGTCTTGATTTTCACAAGTCATGTTCCTATGCATCTCCATGATTCCACCTAAGCGATTAGAGATGCCATGATGGTCCATGACTTATCTTTTCTTATTTTTTGTCTATGGGATGTTGATTGAAAATCTTAAAAGAGTGTTTTGGATGTCTATGGTAAGATCCTTCACAACCAAACAAGGCATCTAATTGCAGAGCTTGCAATAGATAAGTTGATTGTGACATGTCACACATAACTTGACTCTTAACGCCTGACCTAGATTAATCAGCCCAAATTCCTTATCTGTTCAAAGTGCTTGTTAGAATGCAAAATGATAGTCTTGCCTAGATCTTTAATATCTAGGTATGATTGTATTCAAGTTTTTTCTATAATAAAAGTCACTCAATGATGAAATATATTGTTCAATTCAGTTGGAATTCAAATGTGTTTATTAACATTGGAATCTCTTTGTTTACTATAATCTAAGGGTTTCAATCAAGGATTCATCCTCATTCTCTCCCCTCTTAACTTTCTATCAATCAATTCTAACATTCTATTGGTCAGTCTTATACAGGGCATGCCTTTCCTAAAACCAGACATTGTCGCTAGTCTTATACAGGATGGTTCCTTCCTGAAAGAATATATAACAATCACTATGACCAATGAAGATTGAACAATCATCATGACCTACCAAAATTCTCCACTTCTAACTAAGCATTCTTTTCTTGCATCATTCCATCTAATATTCATCCTCTTCTTTCAAGAGATTATTCATGTCTTTCTTGCATAAAGAATCTCTCGAGGGGGCATCATTTACCTCGCTGTCACCTTTTTCACACTGGGGCATTATTTTTATCAAATTATTCTTTGAAACAAAGCCTAAAATGCATTGTATTAAAGAGGGGCAAAATGTAGACACCTAAAAATGGCTTATTGCTCTAACCCAATGACATTACTAATATTCCTCTTTAATTATTTAATAATCTTTATTATTTAATAAATCGTGTCTTTCAACCATATTCTAAGATCAAAATCAACACTTCCCTTTAATTTTTGCCAAAATATGTGTTCTTTGTTGTAAGAGTACTAGCATGGGCGGTCAAAGAAGGAATCACATTAAGGTTTTGTTGAAGGCTTTCTGGTGTCATTTGCAAGGCTTGTGTAGCCGTTAGCTCTACCGTGGATGTAGAAGGCTCACTAGAAGTAGTATTTCCTTTGTCTTGAGATGATGTAGCTTGGGTTGAAGCATCAATATAGATAATAGCCCTTGTCACATTATTGTAAAGAAAGGCTTCATCAAAATCTGCGAGCACTGTGAGGCCATTCCTAACAAGGTTCATGAAGATTTCAACCCTGATTTGACTAATAGCCTTTTCAACCATTTCTAAATTGTATGGATCCTTAAGAAATTTATCCTTTTGAGCAGCTATTTCAAGTCGATCTACCAATTCTTGTTCATCGAGGTTATTGGTAATGTTGACAGCTTTCACCTTAGTGCTTTGGGAGAATGTCTAGGCAAAAGGATTCACCTCATTTTCACGAGAGTTTGATTGAGTGCACCTCATGTTTTTAGCCTATGATTGAGTTAACACAACCATACAACAATGACCTTCAAATTGATGGCAGATGAAATTTCAAGTCTAGAAAGGGTTGAATGAAATATTTGATGGTAGATGAAGGGTGAAATTAGAACTATGAGTAGATGTTTTGACTTGTTTTATTATGAGGGAAAGGTCTCAAAGATGCTGGATTTTATGATTTGATTGTGAGGGCAGGGCCCTAGTTTGATCTGATTTAGATGATGAAGGTTTTGGACAATCTTAGTGAAATGAGATCTTGTTAAGTACAATGATTCATATGTTTTGATGATATATTTCTTCTACTTTGTGATAGGCTAATGATCTCAAGAAAAATAGGATAGTGATTTAATTGAATTAGTCACTCAAGATAGACAATGTTCTCAAGTGATGCAATTCAACTAGGATTTCTAAGGATAAGGATCTCAATGACACTAATAAAATATTCAACCTAAAGATTGATGGGATTTTGATGAAGGTATGAATAATTTGATTCTGATTTATGGGATTGTTCTCTGATTTGGATGTAAGATAAAAAGATTTAAGTCCAAATGGATGATGGTGCTCCTAAGTCAAAAGTGGGAAGATTTGGATATGTATGAAAGACTAGAATGATGGGAAATTGATGAAGTGATGGAAAAGGTCTAGTTCTCCTCATCATAGGTTTCTCTACCAGGTGCAATGAAACTTCGGTTCACTTGGAATTTGGCAACGAGGTTGGTGACTTTGTTGTTAAATATCATCATGTCATATCTCTCAACTTGTTGGACACAAACTTGGGTTGCTTTCATGACACACTAATTTCGCCTAAGGGTTCTATCAGTCGTTTGCTTCTATCTATGGGCAAGGGGTAATTGGACTTTGACTTTCTTGTTCTTTCCAAAATCTTGCATGGAAAGATTACAATTCAAGACTATATGGAACCAATTTGGACCAAATGATTATTTGTTTAACTAGGTTGTTCAAGTTTTGTTCAATATAAATAACTCAATTAAACATCCATCAAAGACATTGACTACGCTAAGTATACCTTGACTCAAATTTGGAACATTCAATTCACAAACAGGTGTCTGAAAACAATAATGTAATGGATAAAGCAACCTTCTAAGAGAAAAGCACTTTGTGATTTTGAAAAGATGGTATAACTTTGAAAATTCTCTTGTGTATGTTCAAAATGGCTTTCTCAAGTAATTTATGTTTTTAGTCAGTCAAAAACAACAAAGATAGGTCAAGCACTTTCTACCTTAGGGAATCGACTTTGAAAAAAATTTATAGGCCCATTACTTGGTAGTTCGTTAGCTCACACAACAATGTCACCCTTAAGAGGGCACCCATGTTTTTGCCTTTTGCCAGGTATTCTTGTCATGCTATGAAGATCTCTTTCACAACACAATACCCTGGGACATATATGATGGGAATCTTGGGGGGAGATTCTTCCCTCCCCTTGCAATGTAATAAATCACTGTTTGGAGGTGAACTTGGTAGTCTACTA
Organism: Thuja plicata; assembly: GCA_018584345.1. Taxonomy (NCBI): domain Eukaryota; kingdom Viridiplantae; phylum Streptophyta; class Pinopsida; order Cupressales; family Cupressaceae; genus Thuja; species Thuja plicata. Next base: position 1,523,181 of record MU226802.1, read on the forward strand.
ATAAATAATTGTTAATAAGATCTGTGGTGTCCCCCCAATCAGTTTGTACGCGTGTGAGACACTTAAGTCTCTAGTGGACCAGGTCAGCTCCTTAGGCACTATTCGCTCGGTTTGAACTATCATCCACACACAATGCCTAAGCTTGGTGGGATAATAAAAGACTTTTTTCAATGTCTTATTTATATACTGACTAAGTTATTTACCAATTTTAGGTCATCCTCTAAAGGGGAAGCACTACCTCTAGATAGGCCTCTCTATAAGCAAGGATAATATAATCTTTCTCTTCACCCAAGTTCCAGGAAGGCGAGGGGAGAGGTTACAACTATATTTTATCTTGTGCGTCATGTAATTTAATGAGTTATAACCTATACTAAACAAAATGAGAACCTTGACAAGGCTCTCCAAACACACAATAAAAATGATTTATTCCAAATTGAAATCCTAATTAAGCAACTAGGTGCACTAAATTAAATGAAAACAAAGAGAAAAACTATAAAATTAAGATAAATACAACAAACATGTTACTAGTTTTATGCTCATTTGGTCTTGGAAATTTGAAACAAGATGCACCAAGCGTTAGTATTAGGGAAACTCGATCAAAAATTGCAAAAAACAATGATCCTGGGTGCAGACACTAGTGCAGGTAGAGACGTTGGTTCATGCACAGTAAGCCAAAAAATGACAGAACTGAGAAATAAGCTGAGAAGCTCAAACTATCATTACCTTTACTTACCCAACACATACATTAGTGCAGGCTATAGATGTCAAACGATGATGTAAAGCATAGAAACCAAATGATAGTGCAGGTCAAAAATGTTGATTCTCACATGTTCAAGAAAAAATTAAAATTTCAACAATATTTTGTTTCGTAAAATGTGCCTTCTAACAAAAAGTTGAATGTTGACTAGATGAAATACAAATAAATAACATAAAACAAGGTTATAAAACACAAAGAAATGAGTCTAGAGCCAATCCAATGGAGACGTCGATTCAGGGCGAAGATGTCAGACAACAGTTTATGGCGAAGACACCTCTGTGCAAAATGCAGATGCTAATCGGAAACTTTCTAAGTTGTCTTCGACCAAATGATGAGAATTTGATGTTTTTTAGGGAAGGGGTCCCATTGGGTGTGCCAAACTGTATGTATAAGAAGTCCAACTCTATGTAGTCAGGTGTAAACAAGGAAAGTTAGTGTAAAACATCTAATCTACACATAAAAATCTCACACAACCTCTGATGAGATAAAATGAGTGCATCCACGTTGATTTGCTCTTTAAGGTTTTGTGTGGATATGCTCTCCAACAAAATGTTATTCAATCCCTAACTAAATACATGAAAAGAGGATGATGATCCTAGATGCAATCTAACAATGGAGAACTAGATGAAAACAATGATAAGAGTGATTATCTGAGATGCAAGATCCTAGATGAACATGGCTTAAGATGATAAACTAAATGATCTGCAAACAAAATAAAATCTAAGATGAAAATAACTATGAGATGAATGAAAAATCTAAGAGCAGGTGAACAAATAACATGAAATAAAAGCTTGAAAACTAAATGAGCATTATAACACTTCAATGAAAATACAATATCTGAATGAGTATTTGAGGCCCCTATTTATAGATTTTTGAGGGGCTTGGATGAGGTGGATCTTATGTGCCATCCACATAGGAGCCACATGGGATAAAGGGGTGGTCATGCAAGAGAGAGAGTTGCTCACACACGTGTGAGAAACTCTTAAATTTGATGGCTTAATGACAAGTGTAAGGGGTGGGATGCCCAAAGTGATTCACATGTGAGCATCTTTCAAAGAGGAAAGGGGGGACATGATGTGAGAGAAATGGCTTGGGCCATTTTGGGAAAAGGGAATGGAAAACTCCCATAGAAGGGTGTGCTCACACATGTGTGAGCACCATTAAGAGGATAATTAGTGTAGGAATTACAAAATCAGGCTAATTAATCTAAGATTAAGTGCTCACACATGTGTGAGCACCATTAGGAGGTTAATTGGTGTAGAAATTACAAAATTAGGCTAATTAATCTCAAATTAATCAAAGGAGTAGGCTTAAGGGAGATAGTGATGGGTATAGATTAGGAATCCAGACTAGGTTTAAGGTTAGTTTGAATTAAATATAAATTAACCAAGGTTTAGAAGAAATAAGATAGGTGGGAGGAATAAATAAATTAAAAAATTCATTTAAAGGGGATTATTGAGAATCATATATCAAATAGGATTTAATATATCAAGGGCAAGCATTTAAATTAAATTTGAATACTTTACGAGAATGAATCTATTTAATTAAATAAATTTAATTAAATAGATAGATGAATATAACAAGAATAATTAATTAATTAAATCAACTATAGTGTTATGGGGGGCATTAATTAATGTCAAGTGACTAAGGACGTTTTTAGACATCTCCAAGTCTTTCTTGCTACAGTTTAAAGATTTTGGGTTCCACATGTAGTGATTTGGGAATTTTTGAAGTCCACCGTCATTTTCTAATATTTATCTCTTTTCTAAATTCTTGCACGTATACTATGTTTGAGGTTTGGTTTTATTTTATACTCGATATATCAGTTGCATTGTGTGTAATTGCCCGATGAATTGGGTAATTCTATTTTTCTAGTAAGTTATGGGCCATCTTGTAACCACATATTGCTTGGATTATTGGATTTTTTATATCTTCCCATGATTCACAAGGATCTTTCTAATATTGGGATACAAATTAGTACTTATGATGTATTGCCATTGTGAACTTTATTGAGGTTTGAATATGTACCATATTTCATAAGGTTTCCAAATTTTGAGTTATGTTCTAAAATTGAGTGATTTGATTTATTATTAATTTATTATTTATTATTGCTTTGTCATGATTTGTGGGTTTGTTTGAGATAAATTAAAATAGGGGATAAGCATTATGCATATTATTTCTCTTTGAATGCTACTTATGGCCAATCTGATTCCTTATCTAAGATGATTAAGTTTTGGTTTTTCTCAATGACTCTATTTGCCAAAGCATTTGCTAAACTATTTTCCTCATGATATATGTGACCGAGTGTGAAATTTTGTATTTCAGTAAGCATAATTGAGATTCTTTCAACTTGAGATTTTTTTTTTCTATTTTGTTGTATGTCCTTTGGAGAATGTATTTGTCACCATTCGCGAGTCTCCTTCTATATCAAGGTTGTGTATCAAGTTGTCTATGTTGGTTTGCAATCCTAATGCCAGGTATGCATATTTAGCCTCATTATTAGTGTCTGTTGGGGGTTTGATTGATCCTTCTCATTTGAGTTTTCTTGAATTCATCTCTGATTACAAATCCTACTCTTGATACCTCGGGGTTAACCGCCTCTTGAGGCACCATAAAAATTGAGCTTGTATCTTCCTATATTTGATTTTTTTCATTTTGCCTCATTTTACATTGACTTATCCTTGATGGAATCATTCTTTGGAGTGATTAGGTATGGCCATTATTTTGAGATTTGATTGTCCCACTGTGTATATTTTTATAATTTTTTGATTATGATTTTAATATTTATGTGTTCGCTAATACCCCTTTCAAATTTATATATAGTTGTGTTCAAAGTTGATTCTTTTTATTTAAATATTCTTTGATTGTGTGTTTTCCATAGTTTCCATATTATTTATGCAGGGGCTTCTTGACACAACCCTTTCCATAGTTTGCCCTCCTTTCGATGAGACCATTCTTGAAATATTTCTATGAGATTGTTTTGTATTGGCACTTTAGTGTTTAGTTTGTTGTAAAAGTGCATCCAACATTGATATGAAAATTCACAATTAACTAGAAGGTGGTCTATGGTCTCTTCTTCTTCTTTGCACAATGAACATCGATGTGGACCCATTATTACATTTTTTTTAAGTTTATCATTGGTAAGGATTTTTTTGTGTAAGGATGTCCATGCAAATGCCCCTACTTTGGGGAGTATTTATGTACCCCAACATAGTTTAACTGGCCATTCCTTGTTAGAGTTTTCTTCTTTGCCACTTCATATCCTATTTGAGTTGTGTAGTTTCCTAATTTTGCAGTGCAACAAGTGAGTTCATCTTCTTTGTTGGAATATAGTATTTGTCTATTTTTGAGTTCATACATTAGCACTATTTGTGTATGAGTGTCTAATGCATCCACTTTCTTCTATTGGGCATAAGGGATATCGTTCTATTTCTATGTTTATCAGGTAATCACTAACATTTTTCCCATATATTTATTCCATTTCTGTTTTAGTATTTGCAAGTTCTGGTATGTTTTCAAGTGTTGTGTGCCCATTCCATGAATCATTCAAGAATAAAGCTTGTTGTCCATTTCTTATTTTCCAACTTAGGTGTTTGGTTATTAGATTTATAATTTTACTGATAAAATTCTATATTATTGATCCCTTGGTGGGTTGGTAATTGTAAAGATCTTCTCTCGTTCTTATAAGTCAAGATATCTATGTCGCAGTAGCTTACTCCATATGACACAAGTGTTTTTATATATGTGTCATGATAGTTTTGCTGCTAATGTTAGGTTTTGTAATTCAGGATCTTTAACATTGGCTCATCCATGTGTTTTTATCTTGTGTTACATTATTCAATGAAAGTAATGAAATTCTTTTTTGTTCATTTGATCCTTGCCACCAACATTGCCTCTAAACTGATATTATTTTTTGTTTCACATTTTTGGGAGTTCAATACATGAGAACATGTATATGGGAATTGTTTCGAATATTGATTTTAATATTGTAAGATACCCTCATAGTGAGAGCCATTTACCTTTCCACTTCTCTACTTTTTTGGCACATTTCTCTATTGTTGTCATCCATAACTCTTTTTTATTTGGTCTATCAAATAGTGGGATGCCTAAATAGTTGGATGGAAGTTTATCTTCATTGAAGCCCATTTATTCCTTGATTAGCCTTCGGGTTCTTTTGGGTGTGTTGAAGAAAAAGATATTTGATTTTGCTACATTTATAATTTGTCTTGAGTTTTTAGCGTATTCCCTTAATATTTGTTTGATATTTTTTGGATTTTCATATAGATGATACTCCATATAGTAGCATATCATCTATAAACATTTGGTGGGAAAATGGTGGGAGTTCCAAGACTATTTTGATTCCTTCTAGTTCATTTTTTTATTTTGCTTTTATTATGGCTCTTCCTAGAGATTCCACCATAATAACAAATAAGAACAGGGAGAGGGGGTCCCCTTGTTATAATCCCTCTTCTCCTTGGAATAATTTTTAGGGTGCTCCATTTATAATAACTAATGAACATGGTGTGGCTATACAACTAAATATTCATTTGAGTCATTATTGTCTGAATTTGAAACTTTACATAATTTGGATTAAGAAACACCATTTGAATTTTCATATGATTTTCTTATATCTAGTTTTAGTAACATACATTTTAGGTTTGTTTTGTGTACTGAATGCAATATTTAATGTTATAATGATTCCATTTGTTATGTTCCTACCTCACACAAATCCACTTTGTACTTCCAATATGAGTTTTGGCAGGAGTAATTTTAGTCTATTAGCCATAACTTTTGCTATAATCTTATAGACCATGTTACATAGAGATATTAGCCTATATTCTAACAAGGATTTAGCTTCATTTATTTTGGGTATTAATACTATATTTGTGTTATCTATATCTTTCACTATGTTAGTTTTTGTCCTATATTCATCCACCATGAGCCATATATTTATTCCCATAAAGTCCCAACACTCTTGGAATATCTTTTCTACGAAGCCATCTGGTCCTGGTGCTTTGTCCAGGTGTAGTTCAAATGTGTTTTTTCTTACCTCCTCTAATGTGACAGGTTTCATTAATAATTTATTGTCTTCCTCCATTATAATTGTTGGTATATATTGGAGAAATTTATTGTGTATATAAATACTTTCTCCATATCCTCCTACTATATTTTGGAAGTGTTTCACTCCTTCCTTCTATATTTCTTGAGTACATGTAAGAACATTGTCATTTTCAAGTTTAATCTATGTTATTTTGTTTAGACTTTGTTATATTTTAGACGTGTTATAGAAGATTTTTGTGTTTAATTCTCCTTCTTCTAACCATAGCTCTCTAGATTTAGTCCTCCAATAAATTTCCTCTCTTGCTAGAGTCTCTTTATATTATTCCATTACATCTTTTTATTTTTTGAATTTTGATTAGGACATGCCATTTTGAAATACTATGTTGCTTATCTCTTCAATTTTTGCTTCCAGTCTTAGCTTGTTTGCAAAGACATTGCCAAATGTGGTTTTATTCTAGATTTATAATTTTTCTTTAAGGTTTTTTAGTTTCTTGTAGATGATAAACATTTGTTTTCCTTTTTTCATGTTATCTATTATCTTTGGTTGTCTTAGCCACATTTTCTTGAAACATAATTGAATTTTTGGTCTATTGGAATTTTATAAAATATCTAATTCCAATGGGAAGTGATCTGAAATGGGATTGGGATGTATTAATGATGTTTAAAATCTTGGATAATTTATCCATCTTTGTGATCATTAAAAAACAATTTAAACTTTCAGCTATATATGTAAAACATGTCCTTCTATAGTCAATGTATAATTATAATTTGTGGGCTTACAATCAACGATTTTCTTCTTTTGTACAAATTATTAAAAGTATTTCCCAACTTGTGTTAAATCTGTCATATTCCTCATGATTTTTCTCTAAGGTTTAGTATGGCATTCGAGTCTCCTAATATTATATCATTATGTGTAGAGGAGCTGGCATTGGTTAATTCATCCCATATATTTTTCTCGTCTTGCATTTTTATTGGGCCATAAACATTTATTAAAGTGCAGTTGAGAGAAGAATTTAAACTTTCAACCTCTATTACTTGCCATGAATTAGAAAATTTAACAATAACATAGTGTACCTATTTTGGTTTCCATACGATACCCATACCTCCCGATGCTTCATTTTCTTCTACAAATCTTCCTTCCCATCTTCTATAATGTTTAAGGAATTGATCTTCTTCCGTGTTATTTAGTTTGGATTCTTGTATGAGTATAATGTCAGCTATTATTGTATCTAATTGACACTTTACAAGGTGTCTTTTATCAAGGGCGTTGAGGCCCTTGACATTCCATATAATAATCTTCGTTGTTTCCTCCCTTGGTAGTTACTCTGAGAAGATAATTTTTTATGGATGTGTTAGCCTTTTTTCAAAATGTTATGGTTTCTGTAAGATAAAATATGGATAGGGTTTAGAACAATGGATATTTTCTCATAAAAGTGTCCCTATGCACATATTATCCACATAAAATTTAATTGTAATTGATAAGGGGTGTAAATCTGGAAATGTTTGTAAAGGAAAATGAAATAAAATACTTACCTCCGAAAAAGAACCTACTAAAAACCCTGTCAGACGGTCTCAAAAACTGTTGATTTTCGCAATTCTAAACCAAAAGTGCAAGATCTACAAAACCCAGAAATCATTTTCCAATCTGGCTCAATTCCAATTTTGACCCTCAAGTCAATGTCACCATTGACCCATAATTTCCAATTCCAACCTAGGGAAGAATCGACCTCTAAAATATCTGACAGAAAATCTATTTTCAGATCCTGATAGTTTGCCGAAAAGGGTATCCAAATCTGCACTCCAATTCATTGTTATGAACTTGTACCTACAAGAAAAATGGATTTGTTTGTTGGGGGGAGGGGTTTTCCTTGGTCAAACCCTAGTTTTGGAATTAACCCCAAAGTATAATTGAAATTGCATAAGTAAAACAAAGTAAATGAACAAATACACCTTGCTTTTAGAAGCCCTTGTGGCAGATTCGAATCCATGGATCGTGCATGCACTAAATAGATGTAGAATGTAGAATTTAGGATGTCTCAAGTCAATTATTTGTAGATCTTAAACACCAATCTTGAATGGATCTTTGAATAGGAAGAGGCTTAGAGGAATGTGGATGGAGAAATCTTCAACAAGAGGGCTCCATAGAGCTTGAATCCTTCAATGGCTACCAATGGATCTCCTTGATGAATTGGATGCTTGAATGCTTGAATGCTTGAGAGTAGATGAATGATTCAATAGATATTTAGCTTTATTAAAATCTTTCTTCTTAGCTTTTCCTTCACACTTAGATTTCACTTCTTCAAGTCTTAGATTATTTATAATCATGGTTAGAGAAAATGAGAGAAGAAAGCTTCCTTATATATGAATCTAGGGAACAATCTTCTAGAGAGGCCTACATAGGAGAATTAAATTCCAATTAAACATATATCCCTAGAAGAGGACCTATATTAAATATAATTTAAGAGTCATCATTTCAGAACCCAAAATAGCCGACCCAGAAGCGAGAATTAAATCTTTCCAAATTCTGACATCTGGAAACCCCGGAATCATGAAATATGGACCTTGGGTCAGAAAAAGGTCGATTCTAACCTAGGTCAAGGTCAAGGTTGACCTTGACCTAGGTTAAGATTGAGGTTGACCTTGACCTAGGTCAGAGTCAAGGTTGACCTTGACCCTGAAGTCAAGAACTTCAAATCTGCAGATCAGGGTGCCAAAAATAGGCTGGAGAGAAGTGGAAAAAGGGCAGAACAAGGGGAAAAACCATATCCAATTCAAAGACCCATTTGAGGCACTTGACATGACCCCAAACCACTTACTCAGAGGGCTAAACTAGTCCAAAATGGAAGTGCTTCCATTTTTCGATGATACATTTAGCCCCCACTTTAGCAAGAGTATGGACTTAATGCAAACTCTTGGTAAAGGAGATCATGAAGAAAAGATAATCTTATTGAAATCAAAAGGGACAAAGGAATCCTCAAGCCCCCAGGGACTTAAGTCTTTATCAACCCTAAGATTATGATAAGAGAGATATCACCAGTGAGAGAGAGAGAGAGAGAGAGAGAGAGAGAGAGAGAGAGAGAGAGAGAGAGAGAGAGAGAGAGAGAGGCTAACTCACCTAGTAAGATGTGTGTATCTCACTATGAACCACAAAAGGATAGGATGGACCACCAAGCAATCACTTGATAGTCACCCCATAAATTTTTGCACCTAGTGTCTTTGTGCATGTATTTAGTGCATCTTCTAACAGCTTTTATGAAGTACCCATGGTTCCATATTCTTATATCACCGTGGAATACATTTGTAAAATGAGTATCTCTTTAGGATTTAGCAACTTATGTGCATTACCTTCCAAGGATTTAGCATATTGAATTGTAATTGAATGCATATCTCTTCGAGATTTAGCAACTTATGTGTGTTACCTTGAGAGAAACAAAAGGTTAGAACAAAAATGCATAATATAGAACGATAGAGGCCATATATATGCCCCCCTCCTTAAGATGGAAAAATACATACTATTTTGACATGTTAAGGAAAGAAGAGAACAAGGATAAAGCCTTCTTCAACATCAAGACAATATCCATAGACAACACCAGGTCCAAGCTAAGAAGGTCACAACTCCTATGAGGCCATGGAAGGGACGAATGCAAACAGATATCATGCAAGAAGTATAAAAGTAACCCTTGTGAGGGATAGCACACTATTCAGTTTCCAAGGTGAGAGATTTATCAACCATGGAAACCCAATTGTAAACAACAAAATGGGTTATGATCAAGGACATATATCCTCAATGCAAACCAAAATTTTCATGATTGGATATCACATAATAGATAGATATTGCTTAACCAAGGGAAAGTGGATCCCAGAAAGACAGAAAAGAAGGAGATGACATCCTTGCCCCCAAGCGTAGGAACAAGGATGAAAGGGGACCTATTATATCACTCGCAACACTATGCAAGACAATGAGCCCCCAAGGATTATGCTAACATCGTTTACATAATGTGGAGATCCATAATAGGAACATAAATGTTATTTAGAGAAAACATGATTGAAATACAACTCATTACCACATGATATATAAATAACTTTAGTATCAATGAGTTGCCTAATATTATAATGTAAAGATTGACATTCATTAGTAGAGTGATCATGAAATCTATGATACAAACAAAAATGAAGAGTCTTCAAGTGTGGACTATGTTTCTTTTTGCGTTTAGGTCTAGTAATCATCTTAGCACGAAGGAGTTTAGGAAAAAGAACTTCTTGGTCAAATTCCTTCATAGGGTCATCATGTTTTGAAGTATTATTTGAGATGTTGGTATTGATGTGTTTTCAGGATTAAATCCCAATCCATAAGAATTTTCATGCCCCCCATTCTGTAAGGACATTTGAATTCCTGGTTTATGCTTACCACATCCTTGACCATGGAATCCTTGTTTAACTAGTAAATGATAACCAGGACCATAATGAGAAGCCATATCATAAGGAGTTAATGGAACTTCAGTAGTCAATATGTCATTACTAGTGGATTTGACAGATTCATAGTGGGTAGAAGCAATGACATAGTTATTACGAAGGGAATTAGAAGTAGAAGCAAAAGATCATTGTTCAAACTCTCTTTGTTGCTTGATAAAATAAAGATTAGAAACCTTATACTCTCCAATAAAGGTAGGATTAAAATCCAAGGTTCCCCAATCATCTCCAGGAAGAGAATTAGAGGAAGAAGGATTACTATTAGGAATAGGAATATTGTGGGTTTGAATATTCAAACAAGGATTTGGTGCACCATTCGCATGTAGTGTATACACCATGTTGTTGTGAATAAACTTGAATTTATGGTGAAGGGTGGAAGGAACAACATGCATCTCATGCAACCAAGGTCTACCCAAAAGGAGATTATAATTAAGAGGTCCATGCATAACATGAAAAGGAGTATTTAGGATGACCAGACCTAATTTGATGGGTAAGGTAATGATGCCCAAAGTGTTCTTATCAATGTTATCAAAGCCATGTATAGGAGCATTATCAGGTTGAATAGTTGAAAGATCAACTTTAATCACTTTGAGCATGTCCATGCTACAAATATTAAGCCCAAATCCATTATCAATCAAGGTCCTATGAATGATACTCTTATTGATAGTAACAACAACCATAAGAGCATCATATTGATTATGTATTTCTTTAGAAGGTAAATCCTTTTGAGTAAATACAATGTTAGGAGGACCCGGGGTAGCATGCATGCACTATAAGAAGGCATTGATATTCTCTTGATTAGGACGTAGAGTGGGAAGAGTTTCTAGAGATTTTTACAAGGCTTCATGGTATGTAGGTGAAGTTTGAAGAAGCTCCCATAAAGAAATCTTGGCAGGGGTATTGCACAATAAGTTTATCAAATCATACTCCTTGCTAGGAAGACGGGGTGGAGGAGGAAGAATGGGTTGATAAGGTGGTAAAGAAGTAGGAACCACTAGATTAGGTTGAGTTTTATTCCTTGTATGATAATCATATGAAACATAATTCATGTTATCAAAGAAATCCAAAGGATCTCTAGGTTTACCCTTAATAGTAATGCGAGGAAAACCTTTGATAGACAACAAGGGTTTTGGATAAACCATGTTAGTTGTCTCAACACTAAAAATAGGTTCACAAGAAGGAAGCAAATAATACATCCCAGGAGGAGATGAGGTAGGATCTTGATTCTCCATAAGATCATCACTAAGAGGGATAGCATTAAGGGAATTCATATCATTCTCCGCTAATGCCTCATCACTAGAAGGAATCCCAAATGGAGATAAAGCATCTATAATGTTCTCTTCTTTCTCTAAAATGTCTGCATAAGGGGAGTGTGTTTTATAAAAAGAGTCACCATCATGTATGAATATGTCATCTACTAATAAATCACCCTCTTGTATCAAGGCATCTTTACGAGGAGGGGAGGAATCAATGTCTTTATCCAAGGTTTCATACCAAAAAGTAGAATCATCCACAATGACTTCATGAGGAAGAGAGTAATCAACATCCATATCCAAAGGATCATCCCAGATAAGAGGATTGTCATCCCTATCAATAAAGCACCTTTTAGGAGCGCCATAAATCACTAAAGCTTGATCCCTAAAGGGGAAAGAAGGTAAATTATATTCTAAAGTAGACTCGTAGAAAAGACATCTATTAAGAGAAGAATTAACATCAATCATTAACTCATATCCATAAAAAGAAAGATTAGAGTCCTCTACTTGCTCTAATATATCCTTACAAGGTAATATAAGAGAGGAAAAATCAACATCACACACACTAAATGAAGTCTTTCTAGGTGTATCAATGTTGTAAATAGTGGAACATGAAGGTAACCATGCACATACCCTGTGGTAAAGGTCAATTGAAGAGGTTGTAGAGGATGATGGAATAGGAATGGGATCCATGGATATCTTATTTGAACAAATTTCATCCTCACTTCCATGTACCTCATTAGGGGATCTATCCTCTTTTGCAACAAAAGCCTCATCAAAGTATTCAAAACAAAAATCATACATGTTGAACACAAAGTAACATTACGAGTATGAAAAATGTAAATGTTTTTGTATTTTTTTAAAGAAATTTGTGATTTTTATTTTTGACATATAAGAGCATAAAACAAATCTACTTTTAAATGCATGTGAGATCTAACCTAAGATGCAAATATAACACCAAAAGGAAAGAGTTGTCTATCGCGGGTTCACCAAAATGTAATATATAAAAATGTAACATTTAAAATATGTATGTGGGGGGTAAATAAGATGCTCCCATTTTATCCTTAGATACACAAAGGAAGGATCCAAATTGATTAACCCCAAAGGAAGGATCAATGCATAAATGAATCCATCATTTGGAAATAAGAGCAAAGAGGAAGATCTTAAATATCGTTTTATAGGAAAGAATGTGTGATAGGTTTAGATATATTAAGAACTTTAATTGAAATGGATAGGAGAAAAGTACTAACCTTGAAATGTTACAGATCTGAAGAATGTTGTTTTTGGGGGTCTGCACAGAGTTTCTGGAAAATCTGAGATCAGATCTGGACCAGAAACGTAGAGACAAACAAAACCCAGAAATATTTGTCTGATCTGACACAGTTCTGATTTTGACCCTCAAGTCAATGTCACCATTGACCCAGAATTTTGATTCTAACCTAGGGTACAATTGACCTCTGATTCTTACCTAGGGTAGAATCGACCTCTACGAAAAGGGTATCGAAATCTACACTCTAATTCATTGTTCTGAACCTGTACCTGCAAGAAAAATGGATTTGTTTGTTGGGGGGAGGGGTTTGCCTTGGTCAAACCCAAAGTTTTGAATTAACCTCAAAGTATAATTGAAATTTCATAAGTAAAACAAAGTAAATGAACAAATTCACCTTTCTTGTAGAAGCCCTTGTGGTGGATTTGAATCCGTGGATCCACAAGTATGCATGCACCAAATAGATGTAGAATGTAGAATGTAGAATGTAGAATGTAGGATGTCTCAAATCAATTTATTGTAGATCTTCAACACCAATCTTGAATGTATATTTGAATAGGAAGAGGCTTGGAGGAATGTGGATGGAGAAATATTCAACAAGAGGGCTCCATAGAGCTTGAATCCTTCAATGGCTACCAATGGATCTCCTTGATGAATTGGATGCTTGAATGCTTGAGAGTATAGAATGCTTCAATAGATATTTAGCTTGCTTAAAATATTTCTTCTTAGCTTGTCCTTCACACTTAGATTTCACTTCTTCAAGTCTTAGATTGTTGATGATCATGGTTAGAGAAAATGAGAGAAGAAATCTTCCTTATATATGAATCTAGGGCACAATCTTCTAGAGAGGCCTACATAGGAGAATTAAATTCCAATTAGACCTATATCCCTAGAAGAGGACCTATATTAAATATAATTTAAGAGTCATCATTTCAGAAACCAAAACAATTGAACCAGAAGTAGGAATTAAATCTTTCTAAAGCCTAACATCCAGAAATCCCAGAATCATGAAATTTGGACCTTGGGTCAGAAAAAGGTCAAGTTCAACCTTGACCCTGAAGTCAAGAACTTCAAATCTACAGATGAGGGTGCCAAAAATAGGTCAGAGAGAAGTGGAAAAAGGGCAGAACATGGAGAAAATCCATATCCAAGTCAAAGACCCATTTGAGGTGCTTGACATGACCCCAAACCACTTACTCGAAGGGCTAAACTAGTCCAAAATGGAAGTGCTTCCATTTTCTGACAATACAGTTTCATTCCTTTCCCTTCGGTCTCTGCAAATTATTTTAGGTCTCTAGTCTAAACCCTAGGTCTTGTTGAGTCAATTTCAATGAAAAAACCTAAACCCTCATAAACCTGTTATGTTTTGACATTACCTTTTTTTATTCTCTTAAGTTTTATAAGCCCATGTGTTTAATTAACGTTGTCGAGCAGGGCCACTTTATCACTTAAGGTCTTTAGGTTTTGTGTGTTTTATATCCTAGCGGGGTTTTAATATTTCCCTAGTCCTAAGTTTATTGCCTCTGCATTCCTTTATTACTTTTTACATCTACCAAGCAAGTAGAAATCAATCCTATGGCTAGCGCATTACCTCAAACACAAAGATGAAGGTAGCTAACCATTAAGGCATTGTGCCTAAATGATAAGTGGAAGCTTGTGGGACCTAGTCGGAGATCAAGCAAGGTTAATAAGTGATCAAGTCAGGTTTGATCATATGGTCGACACTTTTCCTTGAAGAGAAGATGAGCGACAGATATTGATCAAGGCATCGTACCTGATCGCCACTTGTAAAGTTGTTGAGGCTATGGACAGGTTAAAGACATATTAGGTTGGATTTCATCTGGCGGTCAGCACTTTGCCTTAACCTCAAGATGTGATGATGTTACTATTCAAGGCATTACACCATCTCGACGCATGGTGGTTGTCAAATATGAGGGCCTGTTGAGGTAGATTAATGAGTGGTCAAGTTACAAAAGATCTTGCGGCTGGCGTAAAGCCTCAAAAGAAAGATGTGTCTGATATAATCTTCAAGGAATTGTGCTTGATGGACATGTGGAAAGTGGCAGGTCAGATTTGAAGCCAGAGCAAGGGTAACGGACAACCAAGTCATTTTTCATCCAACAATGAGCGTAAAGCCTTGAATCGGAGATGCAATCAGATTAATCATCAAGGCATTGCACCCTTGCACCATGTGTCCCAAGTGGGTTCAAATCAGTGACAAGGTATTAAAGTTATAGGTCAAACAAGTTTGGGGAAGATCTAGGGATTTTTCTTTCCCTTGATCGCAAAGATGAGGCTTTTTATCATTTGAGGCATCGTGATAGAGTGCCACGTGTTCATGGCGGGGCTAGGATAAAGTCAAAGGATGGTTAAAAAGTGGTTAGTTCAAATTTCATCATGTGGCTGGCGCTTTGCCTCAAGCCAAAGATGCATGAAAGATAGTCATTAAGGTATTGCGCATGTATGACATGTGCCTTAACTGGGAGATGGGGCCTGCGGTCAGTAAAGTAGTGGTCAGGTAAGTTATAGTCATGTTAAGTAAGATCCAATGGATAGCGCTTTGCCTTATGAGGAAGGTGCACAAAAGATAATGTTTAAGGCATCACACCCGTATGCCACATGTCCTTAATGAGTTTTTGGGACCTACAGTTACAAAGTCGAAGGTAAAGTTAATGTGTAGTTAGGTTGGTGTGGATCTAACAATGGGTGTAAAGCCTTATAAAGAAGATGATCATCAGATAGTGTTCGATGCATTGCGTCTACGTGACACGGGGATAGATGATGGGACCCAGCCAAAAGTAAAGAAGGTAAAGGGCTGTCAGTTTTGAAAAGATCTAACAGTCAGCGCAAAGCCTTCAAGAAAAGATGCGGGGAAGATAGTTTTCAAGGCATTACACCTGTGTGATACGTGTTCATATCTGAGTTGGGGCCCAGGTAACTTAAATGTTGATCCATGGTTGCATTTTAAAGTTGAATAAAACCTTGATCTCAGCCATTGATGAGGGTTTTGTGCCAGGGAGATAATCGTTGTAACTAATTTTCAAATGCTTTCTGAGGGTTTCTATCCATGCTTGTGTGTTTCATACTCACCTGGGAGTGGCTCGAGGTCTTTCTTGTCCTTGGATCGACTTTAATGACACCATTTGAGTGGTTGAGGATGTTTTCTATGGTCCTAGTAGCTTTTAATGGTGCATGGTGGTCTTGTATGGTTCCTGGTTTACTTGTTATTTTGGGGTTTCTCTGTCCATGCCATGATTGTTCTACATTTATTTGATTGGTCATTTATTGCAGCCTGGTGGATGATGCCTCAGATCAGATATTTTCATGATCTTTTGAGAAAGATCAAAAATAAAGTAAGGACTGTATTAATTACTGAGAAGGACAATTGTCAGTAACCCTCTTCTAGGGTTTTCATTTTCCTATAAGTCTTCTTTTCTCTTAGTGTGAAGGGTTCCATAATTTTTGACCCTAAGTGTTGGCTCAAGAGTTTTAGTTATAGGGATATAGCAGATTCATGTTAGAATATATTTAAAATAGATAGAAAGTCCTTGTAATCTTTTGCACGTCATTGAATGGTGTTTTATTTCAGTCATATTGATTCATAAATTTGACTCATCATACTTAATATAAGTATTTTTTAGTTTCAAGTCTCTCCTTGGTGTTCACATTATGAGTTTTGGATCTTCTGGTTCATTACATTGAGTTCTCTATGTGTATGTTCCACTCCTTAATTTTGATCTAGGATCAAGTTGAATGTGATTTGGATATAACATAAATTCATTGGGTGTATCTACAAAAGGATTCTATAAGAAGTGTATGACCTGAGAAACTTATGTTTATGGCTATGAGTCTTTGCCAATAGGTTACTTTATGTTCTCAGGTATCTGTATTGAAGTGTTTCCCAATGGATAAGGCACTGATCAAGAACTAGTATATCTATTTGC
Organism: Thuja plicata; assembly: GCA_018584345.1. Lineage (NCBI taxonomy): Eukaryota > Viridiplantae > Streptophyta > Pinopsida > Cupressales > Cupressaceae > Thuja > Thuja plicata. Next base: position 1,539,933 of record MU226802.1, read on the forward strand.
TGATATATGTCTGATCTGGTTTGGTTATATTCTGCAAATTTACATCAAAACCATATCCAAGTTCCCTATTATTTGTGATTGTTGGTTGTGTGTCCCAGATAGTAATGGAGATTCAATGAATGTTTGATTATCATTTAGTACTTTCTTACTATTATCTATTGTTTGAATCTAGAAGTATAAGGTATTGTAAAGAGTTGAGTTTTGTCTGGATTAGGTATACCCGCCTTGGTTTTACAGAGCCAGAAGTGTAGAGGGCAGTCTTGTCCATATAGTTGGTCTAGTAACCGTGCAGAACTCTCATACTTGGAGCTAACTACTCCTAACATCAGTCTCAAGGTATATTGGTGGCTTTCAAAGCATAAATTTTTTCAAACACCAACAAAATGGCAACTCTGCTGGGGACTAAGAATTATTTTGTTTTAAGTGACTAGTAAGTTGACCATTGGAAGCATAGAGTTGTCTTGTTGTTGTCCTTGTCCTGAGTTTCCTTAATTTCCATATTCATCTTGGTTAGTGTTGTATGTTCCCAACTTGTTGGGTGGCGACTCTGAGTTTTCTCTGCAGTAGTGTTGAATAAGATATTTCATCTTATACACACTTTCTCAATATGAGTAATAGAAATACCAGATCTTAGGTGAGAAGACATCCTGAATACAAGTTGGAAGATGGATTTCCAACTACCTCTAATGCTGATCAGCCAAGGAAAGGAAAGAAGAACAAAAGAGTCCCTCAAAATGAGAGACAAGAGGATAACAATAGAGAAGATGAGCCAATCCAACGCAGTCATGAAGTAAATGTATCATAATATGAAGAGGTTGCAGATTTGGGATTGGGTGCATATGAAGACTATCACTCTCCTAGTGAGAAGGAAGTTTCAGAATCTGATACCACTCACCCTGATTCTGATAGTGTGGAAGAAGAAATTGTTGAATTGGATAGGAAAATCCAAGATCAAATTTCCATCAAACAACAAAGAAATAAGGATAAAGAAAATAAGATAAGACAAAATCAAATTCTACTTGAGCAAAAGAAGAGGTAATTGTTGAACTTGTAAGCAATAAACTATGTAGAGGAACTTGAGGTAGATGAAGAAGAACATGTCATCCAACAAGTTCTTTCTACTCAAGATCCTAAGAACAAAGGGAAGCAAAAGCTGACAAAAGTTCAAATAAATGAGCCCGTGAATCCTAAGGTTCCCTTAGATCGAATGTCTAAGTTGGACACTGATCTTGAGAGGGCTAGATTGGAGAAAGAAAACATAGCTAACGAGCTTTAAAAGGAAGACCTGGAGGTTGTTGCTCTAGAAATTAAAAATAAGGTGGATTTTCTCAGGTAAACTTCCAGGCCTTCTCTTGTTGTTGCTAAGGCAGCTACAACATCAAATGCCAAGGCATATACTTCTCAAATTAACACCCCTTTACAAAGGAGACTGACCCATGTAGAAAGGTATAAACAATTTTATTTCCTTGATATTCATGGTTATCCTAATGCAGTCCCTAATGAAATTAGAGATAAACTACCCAAGTTTGCTAGAAATAACGTTATTACTTGTGAAGAGCATCTAAAAAAGTTTATTGATATGATGGATGACTATGAGATTGTGCATGATGATGTATTGATGAAGCTTTTTGTTTAGTCTTTAGTTGAGGATAATAGGGATTGGTTTAGGGGGTTATCTTATGGTTTTGTTGGGTCTATGGATGAATTAAAGTGTTGTTTTAAAGAATAGTATGGTGATAAGACAAATGAGGGATTTCTGTTGAATGAATTCAATAATATAAAAAAGAATTAGAATGAGGATGTTGTTGAATTCAATACAAGATTTCAAAGAGCCATGCATAAACTTTTCCAAGTTATGAGGCTTGATGATAAGGTCTATCTTGCCACTTATCTAAATGCCTTTGATTTAAAAATAGGGTACCTTCTAAGAGACAAGAATCCTAGAAATCTCAGAGATGCCTATAAGACAATAGTGAACATTGAGACTAATAGGAGAGTATCCGGGAAGTTGGGTAGAAGAGAGGATTGGAAGCTTGCTAGGAAAGAATCAGATAGGTCTTCTGCTGCTAAGCCTGAAGATGAGGTCAACATGAAGCAGATTCTAAGTGCCATTAAGGATTTGAAGCCCGAATAAAACAAGAATGTTAGGGCCCCAATTAATGATAAACCATTCATAAATAACTTCAATAGGCATCCAAGAATGCAAAACTATCCATATAATACTTAGTGGAAAGATGTGAAGTCTATCCTTCTACAAAGAAAAGACAAGCTTGATGATAGGATCCCTGGTCCTCTGTAAAGTAACTCTATCAATATGTCTAATAATGTTTCTTGGTGCACAACTTGTCAATCTCCGTACAATCCCAATTATTGTGTAGTTTCCCTAAATATATCTGTAAATGAGGCACAACAAGAGAGGGAAGAGTGGGACAAATTGTATGATGACAGTGGTTGTGAAATGACTTGTGCACATTTGAGGAGTGAAGAAGAATCTGATGATGAAAATGAAAGCCATGATTTATTTTCATCTGATGAAGAGGAAGAAGAAATTGATGACATAAGGTGTAATGTTACAAGGGGTAAGGAGCCTTTTGTGGTAAGAAGACCTTTAGACGAAGAAATTGCACAAATTACTGCAGACATGGTTACTCAAGCAAGGAGTAACTATAATTTGAGAAAAAGGACAGTTGGCAATGCAGATGGCAGGCCAGCTGGTATGTTTATCAGTGAAGCAGCAGTAGACACTAAACAAACACAAGGAAAATAAAATCATGTTGAGAGTGTCAAAAGAATAAAGATCAGAAAAGAAGAAAAGCCTAATAATCCAAATGTTGTCCACAAGGTAAAAATAAAAATGCCAGAGATAGGTGTTTCTTCTCCCCAAAGGGATAACAAAAGAATTGAGCCTAGTTTGGCCACTCAAGTTGAAGATGGAAATGTTGTCACTTTGGGAGAAATTGTCTCTAATATAAAATACGCTCCTGTTGATATGGGGCAATTGTTGTCACAAATCACTATCAAGGTCCCACTTCTAGAGATGATGAGGATTGAAGAACATAAGGAAAATACCTTGACATGAATAGTATTACTTCTTCAAAGACTTAGAAGCAAGAAATGAGTGAGAAAATGAGAAATAAAAAGGATAAATCTGACTGCAAGGGAAAGGAATTAGAAGATATTGTCTCCAAAATCCCTCAGGTTTTCTTAAAAACAAATCATGTGTACACTCCTTTGGGGTTTGTGGATCCCTTCTTCTTAACTCTAGTTATAAATGGTAAAATATTGAAAAATTGCATGATAGATTCAGGATCATCAAATACTGTCATGCCTGCAGAGATAATGAAATCAATGGGATTACAGGTTGATTCTCCCCATGGAAGATGTTAAGAAATGGACTCTAGAGAGGTGCCTATTATAGGGACAATCAAAGGTTTGCCTTATATATTAGATGCATGTCGAGAGAAGATACTAACAATGAGTGTCTTAGTTGTGGATATTCCTCCTCAGTATGGGATGTTATTGTCAAGAAAGTGGAGTGCTTAAATGGGAGGAAGTATTCAATGTGACCTGTCCTTTGCAACCTTTGATATTGTTGGTGAAAACATTAAGGTATCTAGAGAAACTAGAACTCCTCACATGATTGAGGAAAATGAAGATGATAACATGAACTATTTCTTAGATACTGACATCGGATCCTTTCAAGTCCAAGATGGGAAGGTTGTAGGAGAGAGTCAACATTTTTTATTATCTAAAGAGAAGGATAGCCTGACAGATAATAATGACTTGTGGACAATGTGCTTTGATGGTGCAAGCTCAAAAGAAGGAGTTGGTGCAGGAGTGTTGTTAATAGCTCCTAGTGGTAAGACCTTCAAGTTCTCATTCACTTTGTTGTTCACATGCACTAATAATATTGTAGAGTATGATGCTTTACTAATTGGATTAAGGTTGGATTCAAAACACAATATAAAAAATCTCAGAGTGATCCGTGATTTTGAGTTAGTAATTTCTTAGATAAGATCTAAATACGCTTCAAAAAATCAGAGATTAAAGCAGTATAGAAATGTTGTTTGGGATAAAGTTGAAAAATTTGACGCTTTTGGCATTGATTGGATGGACAAAGGTAAAATAAAAATGGTAGACTTGCTGGCCAATATTGCATTAAGACCAGAAGATATTACTTTTGCAGAAATCTCTAGAATAGAGGTTCAATTTAGGCCATCCATTCCGGACAATGGTGAGAGTTAATAGGTCTTTGAAGATGATTTGGATATCTTGAGATTCTTGTATTGTGAATCAGATTTTGGGAATAAAGAGATGGATTTCATTGGGTATGTAGAGACTGTGGATGATAGAGATACTATTTTTGGTAAAGATGTCTTGTAGCTGAAATCAAACAAGGTTCCTAAAGGATTGGTTGTGCTTGAGAAAGCCTTTGACAATAAGGACAAGCCTTTTTCTACAAGGACTATGAACAAGTCTGAGGACTTGGAAGAAGTGAACTTAGGGATAGATGAAGCTCCAAAGAAGGTATATATTAGTAAAAAGTTGTCTCCTAAACTTAGAGGATTGTTAGTTGATATTGTTAGAAAGTATAGGCATGTCTTTGCATGGTCTTATGATGACTTGAAGGCATACAAAGAGGATCTCTTCCAACATGAGATTCCTTTAAAGGAGGGCACAAGGCATTTCAGATAGAAATTAAGACCTACTAATCCCACCCTAGCACCCAACATGCAAAATGAATTGAAGAAGACAAGGGATGCTGGAATAATCAAGCCTATGATACATTCAACATGGGTATCAAATTTGGTACCAGTAAGAAAGAAAAATGGTGATATTAGACTTTGTGTAGACTTCATGAACTTGAATATTAATTCATTAAAGGACAACTATGGGTTGAATAACATGGAAGTTATGCTACAAAGACTCACTGGATCAGAGTTCACGTCTATTTTGGATGGATTTTCAGGGTACAATTAGGTCATGGTCAAGGAATTAGAGCAATTCAAGTATGCATTCACCACACCTTGGGGAACTTATGTGTATGTCAGAATGCCTTTTGGCTTGACAAATGTTGGGGCAACTTTCCAGAGAGCCATGGATGTGGCATTTGCATATTTCATAAATAAGTTCCTAGCAGTCTATCAAGATGATCTTACTGCTTATTTAACAAAAGAAGATCAACACTGTGGTCGTCTTGAGAAGATCTTTGTGAGAGCTTTGGAGTATGGGGTTTCTTTTAACCCAAAGAAGTGTGTACTTGGGGTGATAGAGGGAAAGCTTTTAGGGCACATTGTATCTAAGGATGGAGTAAGAATTGACCCTGAAAGGGTGGATGCAATCGACAAGATCCCTCAACCCAAGAATGTCAAGGGCATTCAATCTTTCTCTGGACAGGTAAATTTCTTGAGGAGATTTATTACTAACTTTGTAGAATCCAGTATTCCAATCTCAAGGATGACAAAAAAGGAGAAAAAGTAGAGTGGAATCAAGAAGCATGCAAGGCTTTCTTAGATATCAAGCAGGCTATCAAAGATGCTCCTATTTTAAGAAAACCAGATTATGGTAAGCCTTTGCAAATATTTTTATTTGCTTCATACAATATTGTTGTTGCAGTATTGTTACAAAAGAATTTAGAGGGCTTTGAGAAACCCATTTCTTTTTTCAATAAGTATTTACAAGTAGCGGAGCTAACAAAAGATATCATGGAGAGGCAGGCCTATGCTTTAGTCAGAGTTGTCAGAGATTGTAGATACTCTTTGGTAGGAGCAACTGTGGTTGCTTATGTACCTAGTGTTGTTGTAAAAGACATTTTAGTCCAGCAAGAAGTTTCAGGGAAGAGCTCTAGATGGATATAAAGGATCCAAGAATTTAATATTGGTATTCATATTACAAAATTGGTTAGAGGCCTAGGCCTTGAAAAACTTATGGCTCGGAGAAATTTGGATGCAAATCATATAGATGTGCTAGAAGAAAATCAGAGGCCTTATATCTGTGATATGAACTGGTGTGAATGGTATAAGGATATTGTTGGATACCTGTAGAAGATGATACTACCCCCTTACATGGATGAAAACAAAAGAAGAACAATCAAGTTGCATGTTGTAAAGTATGTTATAATTCAAGGTCAATTGTGGTGGAGGAGCAATGAATGAGTATTGCTCAAATGTGTAGATTTTGATAGATCTAGAAGCCTGTTGGAGTAGATGCATAATGGTGCATGTGGAGGCCATTATATGGCTAAGACTACTACACACAAGATTATAAGATCTAGCTTTTGGTGGCCAACCATCTTCAAGGATGTCCACGACTATTTTAAAAGATGTGATGTTTTCCAAAGATTTGCAGGTAAGCTTAAATTCAGTGGGAATTTGCCTTTGAAGCCTATTGCAGTTGAGGCACCTTTTCAGAAATAGGGAATGGATTTAATTGGAGAGATTCCAAACAATTAGATAGTGGGGTTCATTCATGGATCTTAGTAGCAACTCATTACTTTACCAAGTGGGTTGAGGCAATCCCCACTAAAAGAGCTACTAGTAAGGTTGTGACTGATTTCATGTTGCAAAATATCTTAACTAGATTTGGTTGTTCAAAGACTATTGTGGTAGATAATGTAATGTGTTTTAGATCAAAAGAATTTAATGTTTTATGCCAGCAATATGGGATCCAAGTATCTTACTCATCCCCATATCATCCACAAGTGAATGGTCAGGTTGAATCAAGTAATAAAAGTATGATTAAAATTATGAAGAGAGTGTTGGATAAGAACATGAAAGCTTGGGATTCAAAGTTGCAACATGCATTGTGGGCTGATAGAGTGATGGTGAAGAAGGTCATTGGTTGTGCACCTTTTGATTTGGTATATGGTATCCATGCTAGGTTGCCCCAAAACAACTTATTACAGATTTACAAATTTGTCCATGAATATGATGATGAATTAGATGTTGAGATGAGAATTAGAATGGATTATTTGATATAACTAGATGAATCAAGAAGGGATGCACATGACAGAAATGTTAAGCTGCAGTTGCAATGTAAGATTTTTTTTGACAAGAGGACTACGGTTAGAAGTTTTGAAGCTGATGATTTGGTCTTGATGTGGAATGCCAAACTTGAAGGCAAAGGAAAACATGGTAAGTTTGATCCTATCTAGTTGAGACCATATATAATTGATAGAAAATGGGGTTTAGACTCTTACATTCTCAAATATTTGGCTAGAAATACTTTGGAACTGTCATTTCATGGACAGTTTTTGAATTTCTACTTCTCTTGAAGTCTTAAATCCATGAACAATTGATTGTAAATAGGTTTTGTGTAGTTTAGGGTGTGTGTTTTAGGTTAGTTTCTTTCTGGTTGGTGGTCTACTTATCCCATAATTTATAAATTCTTGTCATGCCTGCAAGAGGCATACTGTTAGAATAATCTTTAGTTGCTTATTGATTAAATCATGTTGATTTAATTAATTAAGTCATTACTCTTTAGTGCTTAAGTTTCACTTAGGCAGCGCTTTATAATTCTTTAGGGTTTTAGCCTTTAGGGTTTCGGTATCCTTTATAAGGAATCACCGCTTTGTATTTCATAAGGAGATTGTTTTGTAAATCATTATTGTTGAATATAGAAGCTTTTTCTGTCAACGTGGTTTTCCAATCTCTGGCCTTTTGGCCTCCATAGCTGCCTTCTCTCTTCTGTCTTCTTGCTTCTTCTGTAACAGTATTTGCATGCAGGTGATCTTGGGTGAAGTTGCCTTTACCAACTCCTACATGGTATCAGAGCTCTCCTGCAGTCGGCTATTTGAGTTTTTTCTGAAGCATTCGAGGGTTTGCAGTTTGCCAGGCTTTTTCTGGCTTCTTTGTGTGGATTTAAGGGGGACCTTTGTTTCTGGTCACTTTGGGCCCAAACAGACATTACCATTGCGTCTAGAAGGCCCAAAAACCCCAGAATCCATATAAAGTTTGTCCATTTTGGACACCGGGGCATCTGGAGAGTTTTTTCGGCCTCTTAAGGGTCGTACGGGCACGTTGTACAAGGCAAAAATAAAAAAAAATTGTTTTTAAGCATTTTTTCAATGCATGCAGTGTTTTTTATTACACGCCGCCGGGGCGCCACTGCCACACCACCGCGGCTCGGCCCCCGGCTGCGCCTTTTACTGCTGCCACCGCCTCCGCTTTCGCTCAGCGGCCCCTCTGTCGCGCTCCGCCGGCCCACAGCCGGCCCCCTGCTCCGTCGCCGCCGCCCCTGTGGCCCGGCTCTCTGTTGAACAGGCGGCCCCGCCGCCCGGCGCCAACCCCGCTACCCCGCCGCCCGCTCCGGCGGTGCTTTTCTGCCAGCCCCCGGGGGCTTCTTCTCTCTACGCGCGGTCCTATGAAGGACCAAGGGCTGCGGCCCAGTCCCCGGAGCGCGCCATGCGCCCGGGGGCCCAAATTTTTTAGCCCCTGGGGCTCATTTGTAACCTTTTTTGGTTTTTTGGGGGTACCTGGGCCTTTTTTTCTCTATCTTGAGCATACGGGGGTCTTTTTCTGACTTCCATATACCGTCGGAAAGCTCTTTCCGATGATGGAGGTTAGGGTTTTGGGTTCTACCATTTCAACAACATTTTTTGTTGTTGAAGTCCAATATTTTGTTTTGCCTTCCGGGAGTCATATCTGGCTCATCCGGACTCTGTTTTTGGCAAACGAGATATCGTCGGAAAGCTGGTTCAGTGCACTATTCAGTTGCAGGGTTCTTTTTTCCAGATTCTGCTCCAGGTTTTCTCTCCTCTGAGTTTTTCAGTTTATGCACTCTGGTGGATTGCTTGGTTCTACAGGTCTTGGGATCTCTTCTTCTGATTTCATAGCTCACTCTTCTTTCTGACATCTGAGCTTGTATGCTCCTTCTGATGTATTTCGTTTAGTAAATGCACTGAGATAAAGTGTCTTCTTCTGCATTTATGGGATCTTGGACACCTTGTTCAGTTTTTGTACTCGCACTGAGTTATAAAGTGCCATGGGGGTTATGATGTTTTTGCCGCTTTAGGCGCATCCACTTTTGTCAAGTGAGCGTACCTTCCACGACATTAGCCCATGCTATGTGTCGGTGACACCGCCCTTTATCCTGTGTGTGTGCTTCTGTTGCACTGTTGGTGTTCCTGGTTCTTCTTCTGCAGATGTTTCTGGCATTGCATTTCAGTGTTCCTGTCACCTCTCCCAGTTCAGC
>MU226802.1:1562695-1580024 GCA_018584345.1 Thuja plicata
AATTACCAAAAATAGTAACTTTCCATAAATAGCAGCTCTGCACAAAATAGCCCTTATTGAATATGAAAACAGAAATATTTTTGGGTGATGCAAGATTGCTCTTACACCCAGGATGCTCCTGCATCACTTGCTTTTTGTCAATGTCTAACCGTGGATCACCATGCAAGGTGAACTGTGCCCTAGTTGAGCATAAATCAATGTTTAGACCATTTCTCTCCTTCCTACGGAAACCTCGTCACTTTCGCCACAATGCCTTTGTGAACTCAATTCTCAACCATTTTACCACTGTTGACCCATTATGCAGAGTGTTTAAAAACTACAAAGCAATTTCTTTGTCAAAACCATTGAGGCTAAGACAGTAATCCAGCCACCCTTTCCTTCGAAACATTTCATAGCTAGATGGATCTCCAAGTAAAACTCTATGATCTGATGGTTCATGCCTCTGAAGATCACCTCCCATTGCTATAGCCAAATTTTTTTTGCAGAAGCTCTACAGAAGGTAAAAATGGAAAATGCTACGGACTCAAAGTGTTGCAGACGAGAACAATGGAGTACAAAATATCATTTACTTCCAGGCAATTAAAATTGTTTTAATGAATGATATTTCATTATACCTTCACACGTATTAAGGCCTGCCACCCTAAACACATCGTGAAGATATCATCATTAATTGAACTTCGGCTTTTAAAATCTTTTAATTACTTTCAATCATGATGACGCAATCATAGGATGACAGGTGGTTTAACACATGACGACAGTCATCTCAAAAAGAAAAGAAATAAATTTCTTCCTTTACATACTAATGTTTGAATTTGAAAAAAAGTATTAAATAATCCCNCCCCCCCCCCCAACTAAGTTTAAGGCATGGGTCCCACTAGGTCATGGCGTGCAAGAGTAAAAAATTAAAAAGAACACTTAATCCTAATAAAAATGAATAAAATAATATATGAACAAAGGCATGTGTCACTAACCTGTTAAGCGCTAGAGGAAGAGTGTTCTGAAATGTGACATGCACCGATGAAGTGATGCAATGGTGCGGAAAAATGGCAGAGAGAGGAGGTGAGGTGAATTTATTATTATGGAGAAATTATTTCACAGGAAGTGAAATGTTTATTATGGAATCGTTGATAAAAATCAAGGATTAGTGGAAACCTAGGTAGAAGACCCAGATGCTTCTACTGCAGGAGTGTTTTTGTCATCGGTTTGCTGGAACTGTTGCAAGAAGTCTTCGTGACTCACGGGCTTGTGATAGATCTTGAGGCGATGACCGTTGACAAGCAATTTGAATTGCATGAGATCAATAGTAGACAGTTGAACTGCTCCATTGTCAAAAACTAAAACTATCTCATAAGGTCCTAGCCACCGGGTCTGAAATTTACCTAGGGTATGCTGGTAGCATGATTCATATAATAGGGCCCAATCACCAATAGAAAATTTCTTGTCCTTGATGAGTTTGTCATGTCACTTCTTCCGCTACTTCTGAATCAATTTGGTATTGTGAAGTGCAAACTTCCGATACTCATCCAGTCTATTAAGCTCCAGTAGCCTTTCCTCCTGTGCCCTAGTAAGGTCAATGTCTAATTCTAATGCCATCTTGAGAGTCTTGTACTGGAACTCGGTAGGCATAGATGCAGATTTTCCATAACCCAGTTCAAAAGGAGTAAAACTAGTTGTTGTTTTCCAAGTTGTTTTGTAAGCCCAAATGCCTTTAGGAAGGCGGGTAGCCCAGTCCTTCTTGTGAACAAAATTTTTTTTGGTTAGGATTGCTCCAAACTCCCTATTTTTTATCTCCACCTAGCCATTGGCCTAAGGATAATATGGTGAAGATTTAACATGCCTCACTGTGTATTCATGAATCAACTCAATAATAAGATTAGAAGTGAACTGTGCACCTTGATCTGTTACTATATGAAGATATACACCAAACCTAGTAAAGATATGTTCATATAGAAATTCTTCTACCTTATGATCTTTGGCATGTCGCATTTCTTTAGCTTCGACCCGTTTTGTTGCATAGTTAGTGCATACTAAGATATATGACCCACCGTGAGAAGATGGCTCGATAGGTCCAATGAAATTGATGCCCCACTTGTCAAAGGGTGTCACCGCCACCTAAGGTTGTAAGGTCATTTCATCTAACTTGATTGGGCATCCCATACACTGGCATCGATCACCGTGCCTTGTATGCTTAGCTGCATCCTTATGTAGGGTAGGCCAATAGTATCATGTTGTCAAGATTTTGTATGATGTCCTCTTTCCTACAAAATGGCCACCACATGACTCATCATGACAAGCCCTAAGGATGTCATAAGTCTCATCTTCGTGAATACACCATTTGGTGACCTGATCAAGACCTATGTAAAACATAAATCCTAAGATCCATGAAAAATTGAAGCTTTTCTCAACTAGAAGTCTACGTTCTCTAGGTGAGAAATTAGGTGGCGTCCTTCCTGTAGTAAGGTAGTTGGCGATGTTAGAGAATAGGTGCTCATTAGGGAAGCTATCATCAATTGGTGTAGGATCATCTGGAACTTGTAATCGAGATAAGAAGTCATCCACCACATTATCTTTACTCGGTTTATCAATGATTGACACATCAAACTCTTCCATAAGGAGTAGCCATCTTGCTAACCTACCAGAGATGACAGACTTGTTCATCAAGTATTTGATTGTTGAATGATCAACGTATACAAATACTTCATAACAAGTAATGTAATACCTAAATTTATTAAGTGCATAGATTACTGCTAGCAATTCCTTTTCAGTGATAGTATAGTTCAGTGCAGCACCTTGTAGGTTTTTACTAATATAATAAATAACATGCTCAACTGCACCTTCCTTTTGTCCTAACACTGCTCCAATGGCATAGTCAGATGCATCGGTGTGAATATGAAAGGTCAGCTTCCAGTTAAGTCCTCTAAGGATAGGCGTCTTTGTCAGAACATCTTTGAGCTACTGAAATGACAGTTCACAGTCAGCTGTCCATTCAAACTCAGCTTCTTTCTTCAACAGGGTGTACAATGGGGTTGCAAGCTGGTTGAATTCTTTGATGAATATTTTGTAATAACCGACATGGCCAAGAAAACTCCTAACATCCTTTTGTTTTACTGGAGCTGGAAGTGTAGTGATGACTGCAATCTTTGCTGGATCAACCTGAATGCCAAAGGATGAAAGGTAATGCCCTAAAACAATTACCTCTTCTATCATCATGTAGAACTTCTCATTTTTAAGGGAGAGGTTATATTCCTGACATCTTTTAATAACTTTCTCCAAGTTAGCATGAGCCTCCTCAAATGTAGTTCCATATGTAGTGAAGTCATCTATGTATATCTCCACACAGTCAGCAGAGATGTCAGAGAAAATATTGATGACCTCCTGCTGAAAAGTAGCAGGTGCATTGTACAATCCAAATGGCAAGATAGAATAAGAAAATGTTCCCCATGGACAGGTGAACATTGTTTTATCCTGATATTCTAGTGATGTCTAGATTTGGTTGTATCCACTGAAGCCATCTACAAATGAGAAATACTTTTTACCAGCAAGGTTGTCAAGTACTTGGTCAATGAAAGGTAATAGAAAGTGATCTTTTTTAGTGGCTTTATTAAGCTCCCTATAGTCCACAAAAACTCTCCATTTCCCCCCTTTCTTTGGAACAATTACTAAAGGAGAAACCCACTAGCTGTTAGAAATAGGATATATAAAGCTAGCTTTAAGAAGTTTTTGTAACGCACTCTTCACTATATCTCTCAAAGTAGGGTTAATTCTTCTCTAGGCTTGTCTAATTGGCCTGGACTCAAGACTTATGTAAATCCTATGGGTACAAAGCTTTTGGTCTAACCCCTTCATATCGGTATAGTCCCATGTAAAGGCTTGCTGACTTTCTTTCAAAAGTTGGAGAAGACTGGTCATTTGAGATGTTGTGAGGTTCTTATTTTCATTCAACTCTTTGCCTAAAGCAATTTCTACCCTTTTGACTTTATCCAGCATCATAAATTTTGCAAATGAGGGCAACTTTATCTCATGTGGTAACAAGGTATGGAGGTAATCGGGTGCTACAAGAAGCTTAGGTGAGGTTTTCTTGGGCATTATGGTTTGGAGTGAACAGTTAGGGTCATGACAAGACGATGGCTCAAATCCATACTGATTGGTAAGAATTTCCATTAGTATGTCATCTTCCTCTCGTGAGACCATAAATGGATCTCTTCCAATAACCATGAGCTGTTGCACAAAATTTGCTTCAAGGGTAGCATCACCTAAATCTGGCCAGATAACTTGGTCAAGTTCAACTTGGGGTTTGGCCAGAGAATACAGATTTAGCTTCTTGGTATGTATCCCATTAGATACTCTCATTTTTCCTATGCGACATGAAATGCAAGCATCTGTTGTGGCTAGCCAAGGTCTTCCTAAGATTAATGGATATACCCCTAGTGTGACTTTGGGGGACAGGATGATGAAATCTGAGGGGTAATCCAAGGAATCAAGTGTTACAATGATATCCTCTACCATGCCATCCAGCTTAACAGTAGAATTATTAGCTAACTAGAGTATTGTAGGTGTTTCCCTTAAACCAATGATGCTAAATCTCAACAAAACTTCCATAGTCATTACATTGATGGATTCTCCTAAATCAATCAATACATTATGTATTTGTATACCATTGATATGAATGGTAACCACTAGGCTTCTTGGATCAAAGTATTCAGGCATTAATACTTTATTGAGCATGAGATCAAAAAGTTGCCCAAGGACATGGACAGTGTCAGGATATTTCTTCTTTCTACCAGGTTGCTTGATACATGCTTCCTTGATTGCCTTATTATAAATGGGAACTTCTTTGAGGGCATCTAACAAAGGTATTTGGACATTCATTTGCTTAAGTTGCTCAATCAAATCATCTACAATAGGATTTTCTTTTGAGGGTGCTAATCAAATCAATCTCTGTGGATAAGGCAATTTTTTTAAAACTGGGGTAGATTGCAAAATAGGTGGAGCAGTAGTGGTTTGGTTCTCAGGTATTTCCTCAATATCAGGAACTTAAGTTATTATAGGTTCCTTAGATGTAGGCGATGTAGTTCCTGGCCTTAAGTGAATATCATTCACTTGTAAGGAATAAGCTTACTGCTTGTTATTAGGATTTGGAGTTGGTTGTGCAGGCAGTTGTGTTGGCTTCTGGGGATTATTATTGGTTGTAGGAGGTGGAGGCATAATAGCTTGTTGTTGAGGTGGAGGCATAATGTCTTGGTGTTGATTAGGCTAATTGGGTCCCCACTGAGGTTGTTGTTACCAGTTACCATATGGTTGCCATTGGTTATTCTGTTGTGGTTGCTGATATTGGTTAAATTGTTGTTGGTATGGGTTAAATGGAGGATGTTGTTGATAGGTTTGGTTATACTGTGGTTGTTGGTTAGACCAATTATAATTCCAATTCTATCCTTGAGGGACATAATTTTGAGGGTATTGGTTTTTCCATTGACTGCTATTACTATAACCAAAATTACTTAGGGGGTCTTGAGGCATACCTTGTCTTTGAGCCCATGGTCACCTTTGAGAAACATAGAAAACCTCTCCATTCTCCTCATCTATAGATGTAAATTCAGTGGGCTTTGAATTAGTGTCCACATATGCAACTATTTTGCACTTACATTTCCTTTTCTTCTCTCTACAGTGAGAGCATAATTCAGCCAGTATAGCTTCTACGTCTTCCTTCTTCCTTCTTGCTTGCATGTTGTCCAGCTGAGTGGCAACGTCATTGATGATGTCCTATTTGAATTCAGACAGAAGATTGGACAACTCCATCTTAGATACTCCTGAATCATTGGACTTATGAGGTAAATCTTTGAGTCCTCTTCCTTTCTTCACAGTGACCCTTGAATAGTTTAGACATATATTCTTTATGTCAGCCCAATTTTTCTAAGTGATGTCTCCACCCGCCATAAGGTCTAAGGCCTCAATACTTCCATCATTTACACCTTTTAGGAAAATATGTTTTTGTGACTCTTCATTCAACTGATGTTGAGTGTTGTGCTGTAGGTTAAACATAAACCTTGAGACATATTCTTCCAAGGTCTCATCCTCTTTTTGTGACATTTTGAAAATGTCATATCCCTTCAAATCATGACCCCTACAATACTCTTTGTATTTAGAAAGGAATATATTTCTCATTGCATCCCAACCCACTATAACATTGGAACCCAACCCCATGAACCACCTTAAAGTGGCCTCCTTAAGAGTAGATGGAAATAATTTCAACTTATGGGCATCAGTTGTGTAATCATAACTCCTACAGAGGATATCAAACTCAGAAAGGAAGGTTTTAGGGTCTTCATTGATAAGGACATAAAAATTGGGAAGTGCAGAGGTAGGTATGTTTTTCAGATTATGATTACCATGTTGAGGAGGAATGGGGAAAGGAAAGGTAGGCCAAGCCATCCTTGGAGGAGTACCTGGTTGTTGTGGCTAATAGATAACAAGAGATAAAGGGTTGTCTTGATACCCGGGTTCAACAAAAAGGTCATGCAAATGTATCAATCCTTCAGAGGATGATGGCAAAGATATTTCTCCTTGGGAATCAGCAAATGGATTTTCAAATGGGTCTTCTTCTTCTTCACTCTCAACTTGGGGTTCCTCAGGTTCAAGATTAAAAATATCAAATAGTTCAACCTAGTTATTGCGAGGAAGGAATCTCCCATGAGGGTCTCTTCTTCCATGCATAAAAGGATTACTTAAAACTAAGTCCTAAATTATGAAAACTGGGAACATGAACACCAAAATAAGTTTGAACTAACACCATCCCCGAAAGCAGTGCCAAAAATGCTTGGCTAAACAATTGTCTTAGAAACCCATAGCATTGGATTGCTTATTTCAGTATTAGACACCCTAAATGGTTTCTAATTAGATCATTCAGTCTCATTTACGATCAGGGACGTAAACTTGGAATGACATCTGCAAAGTATATGCTTCAAACTTTCTTGATCCTCATAACTAATCCTATGAAATTGAAATGCATTAGGCTTCAGGAAATCTATGCTAACACAAGTAAATGCACACACCCTAGGAAAATAAGCAATCACAGATAGGAACTACTCTACCCGCCTATGCTGCAGGAACAGTCTACTAGTTATGTTACTAGTGGCTACAAGAACAACAGAGTTCTACTTTAATTCTTAATAAGCATGGAAATGATTTCTACTCTAACAAAGTAAATCACTCACCAAGTGGGCCCCCTTGGATGAGTGAATAGAAACACAATCAAGATGAAAGAATTGAACTCAAAGCATTCTATTCATCCATGGAAAATACACTTGGATCGATAAAACAATATTACAACTATATCAGCTTCTATTCAGAAAAATCAACTAACTCTCAAGAGTTACAATAGTCATCTTATTTAGAGGAAAACTACAACTACTCCCTATATCTAAGATCACTCCATTAATGAGGATTGTTACAGATACATAATGTCTCGTAATAGAAATAGCAGTCATCAAGAATAAGTCCTCCTATAATATAGTATGTGGCGGGCTCTAGATCCACACACTGCATTTAACAGAAAATTGTATTGACTTGTTCCTTATGCGAAGATCTTGCAACAATGCCTTAACTTGCTCGAGTGCTTGCTTGAATTCTTCAACACGAATGTATTTTTTTAGCAACGACCGCTTTTGACTTCTTCAGCACCACTATGTTGATCTTTAAATACGCCATGACTAATCCCTACAAAATGATTAATGCACACGCAACCTTCGATACATACATATTCTCATCATTAATATTAGGAAAGAAGTGTTAAGTTCTAATTAATACTCTTGTAAGGCACATGTCTACAGGAAGGAAACTACCCACAAACATAGCATAGGAAAAATGATCATTCATTAGCGTATATAACTACTGCATTCTACCATTTCTATCCATCAGTTTCAAGCAAATATACCATGTTCTTCTATCATCCACTTTCCTACTTATGTCTTTACACGTATAAAATATACATATAAAACCACAAGTCTAAGTATCTGTTTTGCAAATAAACTACTGAAAAGAAAATAAAAAGCACTTAGAAAGATGGCCATTTAAGAGGCCCATCATCCCAAATAGTAATGGAGAGTCAATGAATGTCTCATTATCATTTAATACTTTCTTACTATTATCTGTTGTTTGAATCTAGAAGTATAAGGTATTGTAAAGAGTTGAGTTTTGTCTGGATCAGGTGAACCCGCCTTGGTTTTACAGAGCCAGAAGTGCAGAGGACAGTCTTGTCCCTATAGTTGGTCCAGTTACCTTGCAGAGCTCTCATACTTGGAGCTAACCACTCCTAACATCAGTCTCAAGGTATATTGATGGCTTTCAAAGCATAAACGTTTTCAAACACCAACAGGATGGTTGATATTTTTTGAGTGCTTCCTCCTCCCTTTTTTTCTTATTTAATTTCCTTCTCTTTCCTCTCTTGTACGATCCATCATTAAGGAAATTTGTCGTTGTTTGAATAATATTTCTAGGCTCCAAAATATATCTCTTATATATTATCTTATTTTCTATCCTATGTTTTGTTTTCTGGGTATTCAACGCCTGTGTATCCTCTATTTGGTGTTACTTCTTGTTATACATTCCCTTCCAAACCAAATTTATCTAATATAACTTGCTCATCCCTTGTCTCGGTGTCTTCTCGCATTAATTGATTCGACTCTTGCATTTCTGGATTGGGTCATTCTTCTACTCTATTTTATGTATTTTTGGTTCCTTGTATGGTTGGTTCCTGCGTGTTCTTTGTTTTTTTCCATAGAACCATGTTGATTTCTCTACCATTTGTTTCCATCAGTAGGTATTTCCCTATAGTTTCTACAATATTTTTCAGTTATCAACTATGCCTAACATTATTGATATATTTATTGATCATCCATTTCTTTGTTTTTAATTTCCATATTGTCTTCTTTGCCCTTATTTCCCATTGCTACCGTATTAGGGTTGTTCTTCTCTAGTCCTTTATAGTTTTCTACTTTTCCATCCCAATTTGACATATTGTTTTCATTCCACTTCCCTACTTTTTCATTTTTCTTGATTGATTTGTTCTTTTCTATTTCCTTACAACATCTAGCCATAGAATGCATTCGTTTGTTATAATTGAGGCAGTAAAACCTAGGTTCTTCAATCTCCACATCTTGTCTCCAAATGCCTACGCTTGTCCTCATGAGGTTTTGATCACGAATCTCCTATATTGAAATTAGTTTAATCTGTACAAAAAAGCCAAATCTCTCATCTTCAATTCCCATCCGAGTACTTTCCCTATCTTGGATCCAATTAAATGCAAGCACTATGTCGACCAATATTCTAGAGGTAGGTCATTTAGGCGAATCCAAAATGCCCCTTTTTGTAACTCTTTCTTTCAGGGGGTCAAAGTCCCTTTCCCATTTTCGCACATATACCATTAAGTTTTCAAACCACCATGGTAGAGTTTCTACTATTATGTTCCTACGACTGTCCATCTTTAGTGTTACTGCAAAGATTTTTTTTGGCAAGAAATCTATCTCTAAATTGTAGCCCATTGTTTTTATATCACTTTTTTAATATTTTCCCTGCTTGGGTTGAACCCTATTATCCTTAATTATTGTGTGGGCTTCCATATATTCAACCTATATATCTACCAATTCAACAATATCAATTTTGATAGATTTTATGGTTTTCTCTTTCACAAGAGGTTTTGGTAGCTTTAGCGTTCAAAAAAATTCCCCATGAGTTTCCTAGGGTTTTGATAGCCTCCCAAAGGTATTTGATTAACTCCTATAATAAAATCTAGTGGAAAGAAACAAGGGAGGTGATGACCTTATGGAAATACATATTGTCAATTAGTTCCAAAACACTTAGTCATCACAGTGTTGACCGAGCCAACAATGCAACCCGAGCAGTTACTATGTAACCCGAGCAGTGGCAGTGTCAACCAAGCAGATAGTGGTAATCAGTATTACCCGAGTGAAAAGAGTAGCCCGAGTACACAGAGTATCCTGAGTGCCAGAGATTAGTATGTTGCCCGAGTGACAACATAATGCCTAAGTGCCAATGTATTGCCAGAATGGATTACTGGACCCGAGTGACAGTTTTGGGCCGACTTAGCTTATATTGTTAAATGTTAATTTATCTTATGGAAGCCAACTTACAGTTGCATTTGGTTTGGATAAGGTATAAATATAAAGTATTTTTTTATCCAAAAAGTGAAAAATGTGAAGATATGTGTAAGAGCATGTATGCGAATATGAAGAAGGGGTTTGTTTAAGAGGCTACAATAGTATAAGGAACAACATAGACTCATCCATCACAGTCAAGTGATTAGTTTATATCATTGGATCGTATTCAACAAATTAGAGTTGCATTGAAGATCATCTACTGGTTCATCCTAGGTAGGTGCATCGGCAAAATCCTCTAACAAGGTGGACCTAATAGTCCTTTACGAATCTCTTAACAAAGTTGCGTTACTTAATTGTATTGTACTAAATCCTTTCACAAGGTGGACCTAACAGTCCTTATTGCTCCTAACAGGTCAGACCATCAGAAGTGGACAATTGTAAGCTTTAACAGGCTAAATTTATACTGCAATAATAAATCTTGTGGGTACCATCCCCAACCCAATTTTACTTTCTATTTGGAAGGTTTCTGGGTAACTGAATATTGTGTCAACTATTGTGGATGTTTTATTGCTTTTCATTTCATGCATGAAATTAGATTAGATAATCTAATATTGGATCAAAAGGTTTAAGTTTTATTGGTTTCTGATTCACCCCCCCCCTCTCAGTCACATTGACTCAACATATTTCCAACAATTGGTATCAGAGCATAAGGTTCTCTTTACATAAGTTTAACAACTTGAGCAAAAATCAGAAGGAATGGAAATATACAGACTGGAGAAAGCCATTGAAAATGAAAAGATAGATCTATAAGTGGCCATGGATCAGATCAAGAAACTCAAGGAGAAACTCTCTCTTTCCCTGAAAAGAAGAAAAGATTTAGTAGTACAGATGAATGACAAAAGTTACATAGAAGAAAGAATTGATGACTTATGCAAAGAAAGAAGTTCAGAAGAAGCAGATGCAACAATTGAAGACCTACTTGAAAAGAATCTCAATTTACATGAAGAAGTCATAAAATTGAAAAGAGAACAAGCAATTCATTCAGTCAGAATATGTGAAGTCATAGAACAAAAGAATCAAGCAGAAAATGACAGAGAAATGGCACAAGAAGATAAAAGATTGGTGAGTACAAGATTAGAAGAAAAAGAAAAATAAATCCATCATTTGTCACTTCAGCAAGCAGATATGATAAATCAACTCAATAATGTAAATCAAGAAGTTATCAATATGTGAACAGAAAATGAAAGACTACAGAATGATCTCAATACTGAAAAACAAACCAATGAGAGTATGATGAATTCACAAGGAAGCATGGATCAGTTGACAGAGCAAACTCAACTCAAACATCATGGACAGACTGGATTAGGCTATACTGAACAAGGTGAATCCTCACAGCAAGGAACTCAAAAGAATAACAAACCTACTTGTAATCATTGTGGCAAGTTAGGGCACACAACAAACAAGTGTTGGAGCAATGGAAAATCAAAGTTTAATGGTAAATGCTACAGATGCAACAAGCATAGACATAGGGCAAGTCAATACACTGAGAAACCTAAGTTTGAAGGAAAATGTTTCAATTGTAACAAACAAGGTCACAAATCCTCTGAATGCAGAACTAAGAAATGGAACTCTGCTGAATAACTAGCCAAAGCAATTTTTGGTTGGGATTACAACACGTGGATAAGATGTTGTCACTATGGTGAATATGGGCATATTGGTGCAAATTGTGTAGAGACTCGCCTCTAAAAAATAATCGTACTAAGAGATGTATGTATGTAAACAACTCGGTCATCTAAGCAAGAATTGCATGAACATAGAGAAAGTGGATACTGGTTTTGAGAAAGGCAAAGCAAAAATTTCTGAAATCAAAACTCAGATGAATCAACATTGGGTAAGGAAATCTCTGGAAAGTTCAGACCAAAACAATGAAGGATCGAATGGCACCCAAATTAGTGAATTGGGTGGATCTACCATCTCTGAATAAACATGCAAAGGAGACTATTGGAACTGTGCATACAAGCCATCCTACATCAGTTCCAAACATCATAGTAAGTCCAAATCAACATATTGATGCACTAGGACATATTATAGTTTTAATCGAGTCAAGATCTCAATAACATTCGAGTTGCACAGGCTTAACCGAGTTAAGTCAGGTTATATTGTTTTGAGGATACTAAAGTTAGTGTTCGCCAAGCTTCATTCCGAGCTATGCCAGCTACCATGTATAGAGCATTTAATGAAAACTCAATGATAAAATCACTTATAAAAGATGAACTGCAAGTGTTATTATTTACAAAGCTTTCAATTTGCAGAGTGATACAGTGCCTTAAGCGATTTAGAGCAAATTTGTATTCAAAATTTTTTAGTTGCAAAGTTTTATTGAACCTCCGAGCATAATGACATCTACATCTAGCGGCAAAGTTAAGGAAGGATCTGAGATGTTGGTCAGAAATGCAATCTGAGAACCTCCTAAGTTCAAACTTCATCCAACGGTTGCAGAAGAGATAGACCCGATGGGAGCTCATTCCCTAATTCCTCCAAGGGTATTGTTGATCAATGACATCCGAGCCTTCTATCATTGCAAAATTCAACAGCTTGGAACATCGAAAATGAAGAGTGCTTATGATAAACTCTGTGATGCCGAAAATATGAAGCCAGAGCATAAACATCTAGAAGTCAAGGGTTTGACTCACATCATGCATATGCCACAAAATTTCTAGGTTAAGTGGATTAGGTTAATTCTGATTCATGTTCACCACATGCAGCTATGGCTGGAGCAACCAGTGAAGATCACAAAGACAATGATACACTGTGTTACAAGGTATCCTATGTTGGACAAGTCCAAAGCTACCAAAACCCTACCTAGGGATGCCCTAGCTGAGAAGACTCTTGTCGAGTGGGACAACAAAGGCATGAGATTTAATGGAGTAACTGACATGGAATTGAAGTTTGGGATTCATGTTATTGCTCACAAATTCTACAGCTCTAGAAGACCTAACAACGTACCATGTGAGGCTGTGGACTTGGCATACAAGGTGGTCAAGAACAACCTCTCATTCGACCTTGCTGAGTTGCAGCTCATCCAATTGAGAAAGAACATGGAAAGCATCCGAGCATCAAAGACCAATCCATGTAAATTTGGTTCACTTCTGGTCTGCATATTCTTTTACATTCAAAAGTTTTTCCCTTCCAAAGGCACAATTGTTTGGAAGAAGGACAGACCCATAATATATATTAGATAAATGAATTCATAGATGAATTAAGAGACAATTTTGAGAGCATCATGGATGCATATTTTGAGGAATTCAGACAAAAGATGCAAAATAGGTATAGAATTTCTAAACAATTTGTTGAAAACCATAAGGATGATGTTGGTTTCCTAGTTTACTGTGATAAAGTATATATTCAGGCAGTCAGACCTAGGGTAGAATGGGTGAAACCTCTTGCATATGAGGTTAACATAGATGAGACCAAGAACATCATTGAAGCTCCTGTGAATGAGCCTGTTGAACCCAAAGCACTTTACTTTGGTACATATGAAGAAGCCAAGAGTAGAATTTCAATAGAGATTGAGATTCTTACAATTCAAAAAAGAGGAAAGAAAAGGTTAGAACAATATGGAAATGAGTATGGAAAAACTTCTCCTTCTATCTCAGTAAGCCAAGGAGATGAAATCAAGATAGAAGATGATATATCTAAGAAGGAAGAGGGAGAGGTAGAAGTAGAGCCTCCTAAGAAGAAAAAGAGGCTAATTCTCAAGAAAACACCTAAGGCCCCTACCCCTGTCCTTGCTATGAGCAAACCAAGGAGATCAAGAAGGAAGCTCATATTACCTAAGGAAGATGAAGAATATGAAATCACATTCAAGAAGCCCCCACCTACCTTTAAGAAGAAGATTGAAGCCTTACAAGAAGGTAGTGGTATGAGTTCTCTGAAATCTCTGAATTATGCCTCCAGAACGATGGATGAACATAAGCAAATCAAGGAAGCATTATAGAGAAGATGACTAGATGGAAGTATGATCCATCTGAACTGAAGAGTCACATGCCTTAAGACCTACTCAAGGCAGTATCTATTCCCTAGAGAAATGTTGTCTAAACATAAAAAGACATCAGAGAACAGACATTGAGGCAAATCATGCCTACTATGACAAACAAAGAGGTGAAAGAGGCAATGACTAGGTATGAAAGCAATCACGCTCCAAGGTTCAGGACCTTTTAGGTATTGAATAAGAAGATAGAGGATGTGGTGCAGGCACTTACAAGCATATGGAAGATAGTCTTAGAAATCAAAGAAGAAGACAAGAATGAAGTACCAAGTTCAGAACATAAGAGAAGACTGATGATACAAATTTACCTGAGGTAGAATCCATTGAAGCATCCAATGCAGAGCAGATATCAGTAGAGGTAATGGCATCTCTACCATAATCATCTTTACATGTCATCCTTGTATGTGATGAAAAGTAACTTGTCCAAGACAACCACTAGAACATGCAAATGTTAGAGATTAGTCATTTAAAGCAAGATTCAAAGAGTTAACATGTTCAAGTGAATGAAATAAAGAAGACAAGAACTAACACCACAACCTCTAATGAGCCAAGCAAGGGCACCTAATGCCTTGTTGATTTGCTCTTAGAGATTATTGTGGGTGTGCTCTCCCAACACAATAACTTAATCCCACTATGATTTGGATGGATGAAACTATAATGCAAGCTAATGATGGATGCAGAGCTCAAGAACAAGTATGAAGAACTTGTCTCAAGCCATTCACCATTGATGAAGATGCAAATTAATCTAGATTGATATGCAAAGACTAACTAAGATTCATTCCATTATAGACCTAAGATGTGATATCTAGATTCAACAATGAAATAAACATGAAAATGAACTAAGATTGCTATGAAATGCTAAATTGCTTAAAGAAATCTAGAGCTAAACTAACATGATAACAATGCATAAAAGGGAGAGATTTGCTCTTGGCAATGACCTCTATTTATATATTTTTTGGAGGAGAGAGGGCTTGGATGAGGTGGATCTCATGTGGCATCTACATAGGTGCCACATGAGGGACACATAAGCCACGCAAGAGGCCCACTTTTGCTCACACATGTGTGAGCAACTTTGGATGTGATGGGTCAAAGTGTACTTAAAGTACACATGTGAAGGATCTTGTAAGACGTGTAAGAGTTTTGGACCAATGAGACACTTTTAGAAAGTGTAAGAGGGTGTCATCGTAAGTGTAAGAAACCTCGATGGCACCAAATAAAGATTATTTGGAAAAGTGGATTTTTGAAAATTTGCAAATAATTAGGACTAATTGGTGTAGGAATCAAGAAATTAGCCTAATTAACCTTAGTTAATTATTGAGTAGGTTTATTTGGTGAGAGTGATGTGAGGTAGGGTAGGATCTAGGTTGAAATTAGCTTAATCCAAATTTAAAATTTAGATTAATTATAGTTTAGTAGAATTTAAGTCGTGAAGGAATAAATAAATCAAAAATTTATTTAAAAGGGATTAATGAGGGGTAATGTATATAAATGAAATTTAATACATTAAAGGGGATAGTATTTAAATTAAATTTAAATACTAAGGAAAGTGAATTATATTTAATTAAATAAATAGAAGAATATAACAAATATAATTAATTAATTATAATGCTATGGGAATATTAATTAAATTAATATAAGGATGATCTTAGACGTCTACAATCCTATCTCCGAGCAAAGACAAGTCTATTGAATCAACATCAGGACTAGTAGGAACCGAGCCCAAGGCTCCACCTACTACAGGGCCAAGCATGACCGAGTCACAGAAGGTAACTGTGAACATTCCCTCAGTGAACACAAATGCTACATTTGATTTAGACCCTACAGTTGGTGCAACAAATGTCAATGACCTATTCCAACTGAATATTGAGGAGAAAACTGAGGGAGGAAAGGATATTGATGATAGTGGAAAAGGCAAGGAAATTGTTCCTTCACCCAATCCTAAGGACAGTGGAAAAGGAAAAGAATCAATAACTGATGATATAGATCTTGAGAAAGACATTGTGATTCCAAATTGGGATCTATCCAATCTGTCAATAGAGCAAATGGACACACTAGGGGAGCTATGGAAGAAAAGAGCCACACAAGAGAAGCTCCAAGCAGAGAAGAAGAGAAACAAAGTGCTGGAAGACATCAAAGGTATATTCCTAGATGCACTAGAAGTAGAAGTAAATGAGAGTGATTCAATTATGGACCAACTTGTAGACATAGTCCATAAGTTCAATACAAATTTAAATGGTCAAGAAAAACTACTGCAGAAGGCAGAAAGAAAGTTTGAGAACAAAGTCCTAGAGAGTGTTGCAAGCAAGATTGCAATTGATCAAGTCAAGATAGATTCTCTCATTAGCTCTATAGAGACTACAATAAATAGTGTTGCTTCATTATTTGTAAATCTAAGTGATACTTCAAATTTCACAATGGAAATCAAGACAAAGCTGACAAAGGTTGATACAGATCTGAAGGAAAGTGCAAATTAGTTGGCACTTAACCCGAGTTCTAGCTCAACACATTTTGTGACAATTAAGTATCTGACAGACATGCAAGCTGAATTACTAAGGGAAGAAGCAAGGAGAAGATAATCTCTCATAGCTATGCAGAGCCAACTCCTTCCACACATGGATGTAATGCAGAAGCATATAGCTCATGCTAAGACTCTTATTCATGACATTTTTTTTTCAGTTGTAGAAACTATGATGGAGCTATCAACAGAGTTACTGTAGACACCCTAAAATGGACAGGCTTGCGACTTTACATTAAAAACCCTAATTTTCATCTCTTAATTAATGGTTTCTTAATCATTAATTAATCATCTATTTTCTTCTAAATACACTTCTCAAATCATCTAATCTAATTCCCAAAATTAATTAAATAATTAATTTTATTTAATTAATTAAGCTTTAATTGATTAATTATCATTATTTAATTAATTAAACTCAATTTCCTATAGTTTAAATCCAAATATTTAAACTTACTAATTAAATTCTTCCAATTAATTTAATTCCAATTAAATTAAATTAATTTCATCAAATAAAGCAATTCTTAATCAAAAAGAATTCAATTATCTCACAGGTTGAAAACAATTATTAAATAAATGAATTAAATACTCATTTATCTTCAAAGAGATAACTCCAATTAGATCACATGGGTTACTCCACCCATCTCTCCAGTCCAC
>MU226802.1:1596240-1618185 GCA_018584345.1 Thuja plicata
TTTTGTGCTTAAGTTAGACTTAGAAACTTTCTATTTCTGAGAGTTTCCCTTTTAGGGCTTCGGTATCCTTTATAAGGATTCACCGCTTTACTTTTCAGTATCGAGATTGTAAATCATTTCATTGTTGTTAATAGAAAATTATTTCTTGCAACATGTTTTTTCAGTCTCTGGCCTATCGGCCGCCATAGCTATCTGATTCTGTCTTCTCTCTTCTGTCTGCTTCTTCTTCTTTGTAACTGTCTTGCATGCAGGTGTTCTTGGGAAGATTGATGTTCATCAATCTCAACATAATGGAGTTATTGTCTTCAATGGAGCGATATGTAGTAGCTTTAAAAGACAATTTGACCCCACACCTATCTATATTTGCAGAATAAAGCAATCCGTTACCAAGGAATGAAAAAATTATAGAAATGACAGCAATGTAAATTAGAGTATTTAATTGGTTTTGTAAATTTTGAATTTTCGTTAATTAAATCTCATTGTTGCTGGCTTTTTCAAATTAAATTAATTTATTATTGGTTTTTTTAGAAATCAATATTTCCCTTATTTATTATAATTGTTAATATTTATTTTATTGAAATTTTGTAAGTATTGATATTTCATAAATTTTATAAAGATCTTAAAATAGGTTGAGTTTTAAGGTTAAATATAAATTTCTTTTAAAAAAATATAGATCTAGTTTTTTAAATATAATTTGTGAAAAAAAATATTTGTATTTATATTTACTTTTTTTAATACATTTTAGTTATTAGTTTATATAACAAATTATTTATATTTATTTTAGAGTTATAACAATTTTATAATTAACTTAAAAAATCTAATATATTTCCAATGAATTAATGTTATTTTTGTTTGTTGTATATTAATTAAAAATTTTAAATACAAAATTTATTTCTATTGTTTAAAAATTTAGTAAACTTATTATTTAGTATTATTTTTTGACATATTTTTTTATTAATGTTAAGACTTTGCACTTATTTTTCTACTTAATTTCTTTAGTTACAATATTTTGATGTTAATATAATTATTTTATTTTTAAACTATTTTTAAAAGTTACAAATAATAAATATAATATGTATTAGTTACAAATTACTTAATAAGTAGGAGCTATTTTTCATGAGACCTAGTTCACAAGAACCCGCTTTGAAGACTAAATACATGAACAAACTTTACCAAACCTCATTTTAATATAGACATCTCTATATACTTTGTGTGCAATGAGTGTGTGTGTGTGTGTGAGAGAGAGATAAGGAGTAACAAACAAAGGGACAAATACTTAAATGACGTTTCCATAACTCTACGGCGTTCCCATTGCACACTAAGATGCGATTGCTAGTAGATAGATAAGAACTAATAATACCTAATATTTCCTTTAATACAAATACTAAGAGTAAAACATCATTACCCATATTAAATTCAATTAAACCCCCAAAGCAAAACACTATTGAAAGCTTTCCTATTAATAGAGCCCAAATAGAGAATAACCGACACACACCGTAACTACTATTATTATTTCTGGTTATTGTTAGCCTCTTATTTTCTGCTTAACAAAACTCTACCATACCCTATAAATCAAATAAAAACAAATCACTGAAACCCTAAGGGCAGAAACCCGTCAGCGTGTAAACTTCCAGCGCGTTGGCATACACAGGGTTTCTTCCTCTTCTTATTTTCCGTTTCCCTTAACTTCTGGTATTATCATTATTTCGTCTGTTTCTTCAGGTTGCAGAGGTCGCGCGTTTGATATTTGCTTTATTATTTCCGGTAAGTAAGCTGATCAAACATAGTCTTTAGGGCTTTGAAATGTTTAATATATTTGTTTTCTTCATTATTCTCTTCCTCTCTGCTAGTTTTCTCATCCCTACTTACGGCACTCAGAATGCTTCTTTACTGGATTATTAATCCTGCAGTCTTTGCAAGAAAAAAACTTTGTGAAGTTAAATCTATGTTTTACGAAGCTTTAGGGCTTTGAATTGTTAAATATATCTGTTTTCCTCATTATTCTCTTCATTTCTGCTAGTTTTCTCATGCCTATTTACGGCACTCCGAATGCTTCTTTGCTGTATTATTAATCCTATTCAGTCTTTGCAAGAAAACACTTTGTGAAGTTAAATCTATGGTTTACGAAGCTTTACAGTTTTTATAAAGTCTTTCTTTGTTTGATTTAAAGCGTTCATGCTCATGTTGCATGTCTTATATTACGAGGTTTTTCTAATTTTATTTTACGCTGCTCTCGCATCTCTTTAATTGTTTCTAAGTCTAGGGTTTGAAACAGTAAACCTGAGTTTACTTGAGGTAAAGGTAAGGGTTAATATTCAGTTCACGGCAGAGCGGTAGGACTATTTGCCGTGGAAGCTAACAGAGACGATCTTTTTCTTGGAAAATATCTATATTTTTTTTGGTTGAATGGAACGGTACATGGGTTTTTTCTGCTCTGTGAAAATCTTTATTTTAATTTTTGGTTGGATTCAAGATCAAATGTAATAATTTTATGGGTTTGAAGGAGCCCTAAAGATTTTGTTTTTCCCTCTTTTTAAAGGGAAATACTTATCTTTTATTTGGCTCAAAGTCTACAGACGTTTTTTTAAAGTTTGATGCTAGTCCTGGGCAATGCATTCTTTTAAGGTTTTGTACATTTAGTTGGAAGTCAAGTACCCAGCACGATATGTGTGTGGGGAATCAAATACCTTTTGAGACCTGTCCTACAAATTTGTAGCATGCACCATGATAACCACTATAACTTCCATCCCCATGGGCTGCCCTCCGTTCGTCAAGGGATGAATCTGGTGGAATTGATCCTGTGATTATTATCCTTGTTTTTGAATGGTGTGACCTTCTGCTCTGTCACTGATGTGCGCTGTGCAATATGAGTACCATGTTTTAGGTAAATTATTTTGCTTTTGCTTTTGTTTTTTAAAATATTAAGTAGATTTAGCATATTTTAAATAATGTGATCAAAGATTCAGAGGTCCTTTTTGAAAGCTTTTGAAGTGAACACTAAAGTAAAGGCTAGTTTCTCGATACTTTGTTCAATGTATGTGAATTTGTTTTTCCGCAAACCCCATATATTTTTTGGAATTTATCGTAGTGGTTTTTTGAAGCCTTGGCCAAGATCATGAGCGGTATGGGAATATATTGGTCGACTTAGAAGTAAATGTTTTGGGTAAGCGTAGGTTTCATATGTTGTTCTTTTCTTTTCTTTTATCATTGCTTTTGCATTGTTAAAGAAGTGTTTTTTATTTGAATGTAAGTTTTAGAGTTTTTAAACTGAGTTTAATTTTTTGGTAAGTTAATATATTTTAATTTTTTTTGTTGATTCTTGAATTGTGATAAAAAGGTGAAACCGACTCTTTTGAGTAATGCATTAAAAGGTAAATCATCTTGGTATTTAATTTTTGTTCAAGCTATATGCAAGATTGTTTTTTCTCTATGTATTGTTTGAAATTTTTACTAGTGGTTTTTGAAGTTCTGGCCAAGATTGTGAGTAGTATGGGGTTTATATTGCCTGAATGAAAAGTACATGTTTTGAAGTTTGTATTGTGTTTGTATTGTTAAAGAAGGTTCAGGGCTTTTTAATCTTTTTCAAGAAGCCTTTTTAATTGGAATGCGAGTCAAGTTTTTTATTCTTTTTATCGGAACACTGATTTTTATTTGTGAGGAATTGAACTTGGGGAAATTTGATGTTTTTTTTAAAATTCCCTAAATAAAGTTACTCTATAAAGCAATGCTGTTTGCAAAAAGTAGGTGGGTTTGAAAATATATGTATGTTAATATTTTTTTTAAATTTCCCGTTGCTCTTTGTTGGATTATTATGAAAAAAAGGTAAAAGTTAGAACTGCTTCTTTTGTGCTATATGTTTTAAAAGGTAAACCACCTTAGTATTTAATTTTATAGGATTTGAATTTAGCTTGAATATTTCTGGATTTGACTATGTAAACCTTTTCTATCAATGTTCTCCATGATCTGTCACCAGGATGTAGATAGCAAGAGAAAATAAAATGGAGTATGATATGAAAATGTTGTTGGAAAAAGGTTTAGGCAGTTAATTCCAGCAACAGTCATGCTATATCATCATGGACTGGACCTTTAATTGCTTCAAAGGTTTTAAGTTTTTGAAATTAGGTCCTTTTTGTCCTCATTTTATATAGCAATAATGTATCTTTTGCCCTTAATAGTATTTATATGTCTGGAGACTGAGGCTCCTTTTGTAATTTGTGATTTGTTCTCTCCTTTTGTGTGCTTTCTGTAACTTGTTTTTTTGTTATTCTATTATGTGTTAGGTAGATTTCTGTTGTTTTGGATCCTTCTAGATTATTTACAATGGGATTTCTTTAATGGATTTGATGTTCATTTGCTTCAAAGTTCCATGTTATTGAAACCATTATGTGAGCATGTCTTTTAAAGAAAACATTGATGCTTTAAAACTTGTGAGTTGTTTGGATTTTGAAAAAGTTATATCTGTAATTCTGGGGTTGGTCTCAAACTAGATTTGGCTTCGAGCAAGTGACTGTCTCATGGGTTTCCTGCATGTGAGCTCTCCTATGTGACTCGCTAATCTGCCTTGGTCATTAACATAATATGGTGGACAAGGTAACAAGCATGTTGCTTGAATTGTTTGAACTTCTTTCTCTTATCACGGCTACTTGATTTTCCAATTACTACTCAACTCTTGGTGATTCGACTGAATCAAATTATTTATAATTTTGAGTAGATGCTTTATTGTTCAATTGTTAATTTTTTGTCTTTTGTCAGTAGTAGTTTTGTATTGAATTTAATAATTTTGTTCTCTGTTTAATTTGGTGTTTAACCTGTTAATGATTGGCATAGCAGACAATGCTAACTTATTCTTTTGATTCTTAATTGTTGCTAGTATATTTGATTATACTGCATTCTGTGGTATCTAATAATAGTATACCATGATGCTTTCATTTGAAGTTTTTTGGGTATGATCAGTTTGCTGCTTTTGTGTTTTAATTTGTTTGTGTATGGTTTTAGTTACACTTTTTTTTCTCGGTAATAGTGATATTTTTATTGATATTTGTAAATAGCAGAAATAACATTTCAAGTATGTCCGTATAGGTCTGAGTCAGATTTGATCATCCTGATCTATAATGACCTATTTACAATAACAAGTGAGATGTTAATCACCACTGTGCCTATCATGCCGATCAACTGAATTAATCTACTATCTGTTAGAAGAACATCTCTTTTAAACAAAAAATGTCTTGAAATTATACTCTTGAACCATTGATGTTCTATTCAAAATCCCTGCCTCTGACAGGTAATTGGGGTCATTTCCAGTTTCTTCTTTCTAGCATAGTGCAGAATTTCTACAAAAATTGATCTTGACGAAGTCGACACAGCAAAATGGTGAAGCTCTTAGGATACCATAAAACTATTCAATGATGACCAGCCGTCCTGCTTCTTAGGCACAAAAACGAGATATGTATGTCGATCTCTTTATAGGTTAATTGCCATTATGATGTATCTTGATCTCTTTATATTTTATTCATTGAGTTGGGGCCAGCATCAGGTGTTTTTGTTTGATAGGTTAATTGTGGGTCCTATAGTGGCTAATGCTTAAGAGAAAGCAACCAATTGGGTCTAACTAGATCTGCATAAACCATGTCAATTAAACACCTAATGCCCAACATCCCATTCAGCTGCATTGTAAATTAGATGGAAGTATTATGCAAAGGATTTTCTGAGATTGTTGTCTGAGTACCTTTACCAAGGGAGAGGTCTTCCAAAATAAATCTCATCCCTCACCATAGGAGAACACCTCATCAGCGGAATCTAAAAGCATAGCGCTAGCACCTGGCTAATGTCAAACAGGAAGCTTCTTTCTTAACTCAATACAAGTTTTCTCCAAAACCCTTGAAGAGAGGGAGGTCATTGTTAAGGGGAGGAGCACTGTCAGCCCCACAAGAGGCAATAGTATCTCCCTGGAAGGGTTTGCATTTTGAGCTAGAGAAGGTTCATATAACAATAAAGTTCCATCAGGTGCTGAAGAAGGTTGAGGAACTGAAGGAGCTCTCTTAGAAGACTTCACAAACACCTGCATCTCCTCAACATTTAAGTGGGTGGCGTTTTGTATCCTTCAACCAAGTTGAGGATCCTATTTGTTTTTTTTTCTGGCTTGAACAATCTGAAGCTGCATTGCCTGTTGTATAACACTTGTGACAATGAATGGTTAATTGTCATAATCTAATTGCTTAATTGAAATCCAGTCCTACAGTGCGAGTCTAATCTGTGCTAGGAGATATTTTGAGTTATCCTCTTCTACCTAAATTTGAGCAAAAACATATGCTTGCCTAGGGAGTTATGATTTGCCTGCAAACAACAACCAATCCAAATTGGAGAGGTAGATTTGGGAGATTAACAAAAAGAGCAATTACTTCTACATTACTTTCCATAAGTAGCTTCTAATTATGGGAGATCCATGTATGTGCACTTCTTGGTATGCTTGACCAAAATTTATTAGATTTACAAATAGCCTAATATTTCTTATGATACACCTTCCTCTAAAACCTACCCCACAAAAACCAAAAGAGAGGTTATCGATTAACATTTCAAAGGACTAGGCTTCTGAAAAGTGGGAGCCCTTTGCATTTTGGGTTTCTAGATCTACTTGTTTCACCACTGAAATAGCTGCAGTGAAAGGTTTTTTCAGACAATAGGAACATTCTGAAGACTTATTAGAGGCCTTGTTTGAAATCCTGACAGCTGCAGAACCATTGTCATCAAATGGCAAGATAGCCCGAGTTGCAGACCTTGTTTCAGGGATAGAACAAAGGTTGCTTTTGCTTCTTGTTGTTGGAGTCACTACACAAGTTGAAACTGAGCCTAATGTTGTCTTCTCTCCTGCTAATGCCTGAAACATCAGTAGCAGCTTTAGTGTTTTTGAAGTTGTGCATCAGAAATTTTAGATTTTACAGGAGCCTTAGCAGCTGCATCTATTTGTAGGATTCAACTTGAATTTACAGTAGTTACTTCAGTTGTTGGTATTGCACCTTCAGATTGCATGTTCATAATATTTATATTCTAATTTATCGCTAATTAATGTATATTTATCAAATATAGATTTGGTAGCAGTTTGATATTAATAATCTAAATGAGTTACTTTAGTTGTTTGTACTACACCTTCAGATTGCATGCATATAATATTTTGATTCCAATTTATCGCTAATTAATGTATATTGATCAAATGTGGATTTGGTATTCTAAGCGGTTAGATATTTATTATTTAAATGATGTTATTGTATTTATTGTTCTTTTGTGGATTTTATTTTTCTTAATGGTTTTATGCTACTGTGCTCTTCTGTAGAATTTAAGGCAGAATGGGCGAATTGAAGGAGAGTGATACTTACCAGGAGGAGCTTCTTGATTACGAGGAAGAAGATGTGGCACAGGAGTCAGTTGCTGTGAGGGGCACTGGTGAAACTGTGAAGAAGTAAGTGGTTATGTATAATTTCACCTGTTTTGGGAAATTCATTTTTGTATCATTGAGTGCAAATAATTAGATTCTAATGATAGATTACTGTTTAAAAAATGACTTCCTGATAAGTAATCTCCTTTTGATTCCGCAGAGGTTATGTTGGTATCCATAGTTCAGGCTTTAGGGACTTTCTTTTGAAGCCAGAGTTACTCCGAGCAATTGTAGACTCTGGATTTGAACATCCCTCAGAAGGTATATCTTTATAAGATTGTTAAAATAAGTTTCTCTTGTCATGCTTGAAGTTGTATATAGATTTCTGTCATGGTGTTTGAATTTAAATTTGGTGGATCTTATATTATGTTCAGGCTAGTACTTCGTTTAGATGTCAAAAGTTATAATATGATGTTTGAGTCGAGGAGTACTGCAGCCTTTGTTTTGGAAGTTGCTGATATCTAAATTAAACTTACTAGTTTGCATGCATGTGCTTCTGCATCAGTGTGCATGTCTTAATTGTGAAATGCTTCAAGAAATGAAATTGTTACTTAAAAACTGAATCAAATGTTAGTATTATATTCTAAATAAAAACAAACAGGCCCAACAATATTACAACCAGCAAAAAGGCAAACCAGCCAATCAGGGCTCTCTCAAAAGCCACAAATAATCTCTCATGTCCTCCATAACAAGCTCATATCTGAGAGTACTTTGTGGAATTTCCCAGAACTCAACCAAGGAGTTGAAGCGTGCAAGCCTTATTCCATACACATCATCAGCAATGCCAAATTTCCGAATGGGCATGGTAGGAAAATATGTGAAGAGCATTCCTCACTGTTATTGCATAGAACACACATCGAAGTAGCTGCTTGCACAAAACACCTGTATAAAATAACATTTTGAATCTGGGAGGAAAATATGTGAATAGCGTTCCTCACTGTTATTGCATAGAACACACATTGAAGGAGCTGCCTGCACAAAACACCTGTATAAAATAAGATTTTGAATCACCAACTTTAGAAGAGACCCTCTCAGCAGAAGAAAGCCACCTGTAGGTCCAATGAGTAACTTTTCTACAGAAATTATCTTAAACATACCTTGAAAACTAGCTATTACCAAGATACGCAAAAGGTAGAGCACCTATCTGGAATCTGAGGATTTGAGCCATCTTGTCTCACTATAAATGGGAGTGGGGAGGTACTTTGTCAACCCATAATTCAGCCCTGTATCAGTCTTTGCCATAATTGAAACTTTATAAATAAGGTGAAAGACCCCAAGAAAAGCTCAAAATGGCTTAGAGGGCTTACTATTAATGAGAACAGAGAGGAAGAGTGGCATAACTCATGACCCAGTTGACCCGCTTGTTTGCATTCCCAAAAGCTTCCAAAACCTTGTGCGAAGATGTCCTGGAATGAATAGTTTCTGTTGCAACCACAACCTCAACCAAAATTTGTCCCCCAGCATTAAAATCCCCTTGCTCCTGAAATTAGAGAGCTGAGTCATTATTAAAGTCTCTCTGCAATCAACTTAGTAATAATTTTGTAGACTAGATTGTACTGGGCTTCTAGGTCTGAATAAGTCCAATGAATCAGCTCTTTCCCTTTTTGGAGTATGTGCAAGGAACGTAGCATTCGTGGCTTTCAGCATCTGTTTATTCCTATGAGATTCCAAAAGCACCTCTAGAAGGTCCAATTTATCAATATCTGAAACACCAAGGTGACGGATTTCCCTTTCTTCATCTGTTAATCTCCTCTAGTTCACCTAAAGTGATGGGTTTGTTTAAAGAATCATTCATCTCACTAGAAACCAACAAGGGAATGCACCCCAAAATATCTACCACCTGTGCCATAGGGGTATCCTGAGTAAACAAAGTGGAATAGCAGTTATTGATTTCTCTTAAAATCATTCTAAAAGCTGAGAGGTTGATTGCCATCAGAGGACCTGAGAGAGGTAATGAGATCTGCTTCTAATTTGAACTTGAAGGATTCCTCTGTTAAATCATGATCCTGGATCTGATGAGTAATAATGTCCAGGCGAGATTGGCGGCCACTTTAGCCATGAAAACATTCCATAGCACTGCCCATTCAATCTTTTCAGCCTGTAGCTGAAAGTTTGATTGGCCAATGATCTGAGCTTTTTCAATCAAGGATCTCTGAGCTGGTGGTCCAACTATCTCCAACTTAAAAAGTGGACACAAGGAACCTGTCTAGCCTCTGAGAGATAGCATCAGCACCCCACCTCCTAATATTCCAAGTGACCATTTCATTAGACGGTGTTATGTCAAACAAGTTTCAAAGATCTACATTATCCCATAAGAGCAAGAAGAATGCTCAAGCCTGACAGAACCTCCCCCTCTTTTCATGCATACATAAAACAGCATTGGAATCCCCTGCAAAGATCCAAGGAATCTGAGGGGCTCTTTTCATGCATACATAAAACAGCATTGGAATCCCCTGCAAAGATCCAAGGAATCTGAGGGGCAAGGGACCTAACCATCCTGATATGAGATCAAAATACTCTATTTGAATTAAATTGATATTGTGTACACATCTTACCCAAGTTATTATTTTATATGTTTATTAAATGACAATATTTTTAGTATGATCTTGTTTGGAGCATATTATGAGTGTATTAAAAACACACTATTATTTTATATGTTTATTAAATGACAATATTTTTAGTATGATCTTGTTTGGAGCATATTATTGCAAGTGTATTAAAAACACACTATAAAAATCTAAAGAAGTTTCTATCACATATTTGCTAAGTTACCGATTCAGGTACGAGAATCCTGTTTGTGGGTTCGTGAATTTGTCCCACTGTGTATATATATGCATTATATATACAAAAAAATAAGAGAAATATACATAATTGTAAAATTAAATTATTTTATAGTATGAATCTATGATGCTTGATCATTGATCAATGCCAAATGTCAAAGATAAACATTAAAACTTTAAATACTTGATCATTGGTCTATGTTCACGATTCTAAAGAAAATTTAAACACTTGATAATTGGGCTGCAAGTCCCTGGCAGTCCGCAAAGATATGCACAGGATTCCCCCAGGCCTGTGCTGGATCTGCACAGGGTCCATGTTCTGACCTGTGGGACAGGTCTGCAGTGAATCCGTGTTTGGACTTGTGGATCCGCAGTGGTGCAGATCTGTTCAGATCCACAGTGTCCATGTTCAGACCTGTGGATCCAGCACGGACCTATCCGTGAATCCAGACCCAATTCGAACCCGCACCAGGGTCCAGGGTCTGAATACAGGGCTTGATTTTAGTGACTTTTAAATTGCTTTATACATGTTTTGCTATATGCTTGTTTGTTTGAACTTTATGAACCAATGTTTTTGAATACTTGGTTCAGTGATGTTCACCAATAGTTTGTGTTTCACAAGTAATGTGTATATTCTTTATCATGCTTTTACAAGGATTTGAAATCTGTATTCAATTCAAAATGACAATGAGATTTATAAAAATGCTATTGGTTTGACTGAAGATTATGTAAATATCATGGTAATCGTTGAGTGGCTACTGTATTTATAATTTTGTTGAAATGGTCTCTTTAATAAGTTCTTGTAAATGTTGTGCAGGTAATTTATTTGCACTGTGCCTCTAAAGTTGGAGCATAATGATGGCTATCTTAGACAATTCCAAAATCAGCCCAATTGTGAATGACCTAACCGAGATATGACTTTATTTTGTTTGATTCTACCAGTACAACATGAATGCATTCCCCAGGCCATCCTAGGGATGGATGTGATTTGCCAGGCTAAGTCTGGAATGGGAAAGACTGCAGTTTTTGTACTTTCCACACTTCAACAGATTGAACCTATTCCTGGGCAAGTTGCAGCTCTTGTCTTGTGTCATACTCGAGAACTGGCATATCAGGTATCTTAATTTATGGACTGATATAGTGAATTTTTTTCTTTCATTTGATAATTGGGGTTTTCTGGTTGCTTTATCTTTAGTTTATCTCTTTGTATTGTTACATTGGTTGTTGCTATTGATAATGGATTTTTACCAGGAGTTCTGTTTTGTATTGCAGATATGCCATGAATTTGAAAGGTTTATCACCTATTTAACCGACTTGAAGGTGGCTGTATTCTATGGCGGGGTAAACATTAAAGTCCATAAAGCATTGCTTAAAAATGAGTGTCCCCACATAGTTGTGGGTACTCCTGGAAGGATACTTGCTCTAGCAAGGGAAAAAGATTTGAGTCTCAAAAATGTCAGACATTTTATTCTTGATGAGTGTGACAGGATGCTGGAATCACTTGGTATGTCAATAGGTATTTAAAAAAATGATTCTGAATATATATACTCTGTTTAGTATGGTTTTTAATGTTTTTTATGCCGTAGACATGCGGAGAGATGTACAGGAGATTTTCAAGATGACCCCTCATGACAAGCAAGTTATGATGTTCTCTGCCACTCTGAGCAAGGAGATTCGGCCCGTCTGCAAGAGATTCATGCAAGATGTAATGTCTTCTGTACAAGTTGACCTATTTAATCCATCACAATGTTTTACTTTAATGATTGGGGGAAACTAGTTAGTGGGTGATAAGTATCATGTTCATTTAAATAGGCTTCATTCAGGTGGAATACTAGTTATGCTTACTTCTTTAGGTTTGTTTTAAGATGAATATTTATCCCTCGAGTTGCTCATAAGTTGCTACAACACATTTGTAAAGGCAATTCATGTTCACCTGAAGTCTGAAGTTCTGTATCTCTTAGCTGAGCCCTTGTTTTCCTGTGCTTTCTCATCGATCATCAATACTGGACAGCCCTAGCTTTATTGTAATTCCAAACTTGGGATTGCATGTCACCTAAATTCTTTTTTTTGCATTCACGAGAATGGAGCTGCCTTAGAGGTAGTGCAGAGCTACATTTTCTATGGTGGCCAACTTACATTCATTGTACATGGTGGAGACATGGGTTACATGTGGCCTCAGTTACTGGTTTTGTAACAACAATACAAATAATTAATTCAATGCTATAGCGAAGTATTAAATTCAGAATTCAGGGACAGTATATTGGACCATGAAGCTGCTAGTTGAACCTTTCAGTACTTTTCGTTCAACATGTGCTCCTTGGATCAATGAGGGGATTGTTGTGGCACTGTTGGCTCTTGATGGCGATCACATCACCTAATGTTACACTCACATTTGTTTCCGTTTACAGCCTATGGAGATATACGTTGATGATGAGGCAAAATTGACACTTCATGGATTGGTTCAGGTATGGAATTTATTTTAAGTTCAATACATGTCAGATAAAAAATTAAACTGTGTTTTCTCCTTTTGTGTGTTTGGTATTTATGTCCTGATATTCTTCCAGCACTACATCAAACTGAGCGAGCTGGAAAAGAACAGGAAGCTGAATGATCTGCTTGATGCACTGGACTTCAATCAAGTTGTGATATTTGTCAAGAGTGTTAACAGAGCTGCGGAGCTTAACAAGCTACTTGTGGAGTGCAACTTTCCATCGATCTGCATCCATTCTGGAATGCCACAAGAAGAAAGGTGTGTTTGGTGCTGTTTTTCTTTTTGAATCTATCATGGTATTTACATGTAACAATTGGCTTTACTTTTTAAGCTGGAATGTTTTTGTTATATCTACTAGTCTGCTGTGTTGAGTACAATATTAATTGTGGTTGTTTAAGGGCGATATGCAATTGAATTTTATTTGTATAATTCTGTTGTCCCTCGTATCTGTAACAATTGTAATGAAAGCTTCTTGCAATTGTCTTCTATATCACATTATTTATGGTAATATTTAGGGTAAAATGCACATTATGTTTGTTTTTTGAGAGGGCTCCTGCAGACGGGTTTTATGTCAATTTTTTTTAGGTATTTGATTTAAATATGTTAAACAAATACTAATGCATTTCTTGTCATAGTTTTAGAAATAAAATTTTAATATATAATTTTTATGCAGATTAACTCGGTACAAAGGTTTCAAGGAAGGTCACAAGAGGATTCTTGTTGCGACTGACCTGGTTGGCAGAGGAATAGATATTGAACGTGTTAATATTGTCATTAACTATGATATGCCGGATTCTGCTGACACTTACTTGCACAGGGTAAATAATAACTCTTTTTGTTTAATTTTTTTCTAAGCTTTACTTCTTTTTTTCTTCTATTTTTAGATTCAAAGAAATTAAAAGATCCATGTTTCCAATAGGTTGGAAGAGCAGGCAGATTTGGTACAAAGGGTCTTGCTATCACTTTTGTTTCTTCGGCATCAGATTCAGATGTGCTCAATCAGGTATGCACGGTATTAAAGTCTTTTGAAGAGTTCGAGTCTGTTGGAACATTTTTATTAATTTGTTGTCCCTGGATATCTTTTAGGTTCAGGAGCGTTTTGAAGTTGACATTAAGGAGCTTCCTGAACAGATAGACACATCAACTTACAGTAAGTTTTTGTATAGTTCTATTCCTTTAGATCTTCAGTTGTATCACAATCTTCTTTATTGGGTGCTACCATGTTTAAGAAAGTTAGTTTTAAACATCTCTGTTTGATTGCAGTGCCATCTTAAGAATGGAGAAGCATGCTGCTATTCAACTGTTCAAAGAAAGATGTCGGGGAATTTTGAACTTCTATATGGAGAAACTGCTAATTTTGCTAAAG
Organism: Thuja plicata; assembly: GCA_018584345.1. NCBI lineage: Eukaryota > Viridiplantae > Streptophyta > Pinopsida > Cupressales > Cupressaceae > Thuja > Thuja plicata. Next base: position 1,610,307 of record MU226802.1, read on the forward strand.
CAATATGTAGTGCTATCTGCTATGCTTACATCCCACTTCATCTGTACACTTGCATTAACTGGGAAGTTCTGCAGTGGACTTGAGTTGACTATGTTTCTATTATGATACTGAAGTCCCATTGAATGCTTAATTTATTCACTTGTAACATATATGTATTCAAACCTTCAAATGGCCTTACAGCTGAGATTTAGGATGTTGTGAGAACTGCACTAAAACTCTAAACCAGTTTCATTAAATTGAGAACATTAGACATAAGCTTTGATTGGGCTGGGGTCAGATTAGTTTTCTGTGTACTCGTTTAGTGTTCTTTTTCCAGAATGAAAGGCTTCTACTGAATGTGAGATTGATTCGATCGGCTTATACTGAATGGGCAGGAGTCAAATGGCCATGGATATAATACTGCTTGTTTTAATAACATTTGCACGTGCAATTTTTGTTAAAGTGGGACGAGTATCGATGTCTCTAACTTAAATAGTGAGTGTATGGAGCTGCCCCAATTGTACTTGGTTAAAAGCTTGATGCATAGATGTGGAGGCTTATTACGCTCCATTCAATTTTGTTGTGTTTGTCAGGTTTAGTAGTTTTATCGTAGCAATTTTCATAGAAGAGAATTGTGGTATAGCTGTAATTTTTTTTGACACTACGGCTAGTATTTAGGAATAAATAAAGATCAAACTACAGCTAGCTTTTAGGAATAAAAAATTATCCCGTGTAAGTATTTGAAGCTGCTAGGGTTAATGGTTTTATGATTTTATGAGTTTCCAAGTTACTGGTCTAGTATTTAGGAATAAACAACGATCACACTACATCTAGTATTTAGGAATAAACAACGATCACACTACATTTAGTTTTTAGGAATAAACAATGATCCTGGTCTAGCGAAATTTCCCATTAGATATATACAGAAGTAATACATTGTATGCTCTAGTTTTGAGCGAGTTGAAATACTATTTTGTATTTTCTAACATGCAAAAGAATTTAAATTTGTACAATTTACAGGCAAATATTTTTTGAAGAATAAAAACAGCTGGGAATGAACAATGATCCTGGTCTAACGGAATTTCCCATTAGATATTTACAGAAGTAATATTTTGTATGCTCTAATTTTGAGCGAGTTGAAATACTATTTTATATTTGTAACATGCAAAAGAATTTAAATTTTTACAAATTTACATTCAAATATTTTTAAAGAACAAAATCATCTGGGACCAAGTTCTGATTGTTTCTCAACAAGCAAAAGAATTTAAGTTTGTGCCATTAACCGTCGAACATTATTTGAATAATAAAATATTTGAAACAGTATTTTTCGTTTATTTCTTCTCTGCAGAACATCCTTTATTTTGTTTGAGCTAGAAATTTGTGAATACTTTCTTGTTGAGGTTTTTAGTTGTAAATAGTAAATTTCTGTGTTAGAGCCGAAAATTTATATTTTTAAAGAACAAAATCATCTGGGACCAAGTTTTGATTATTTCTCAACAAGCAAAAGAATTTAAGTTTGTGCCATTAACCGTCAAACATTATTTGAATAATAAAATATTTGGGACAGTATTTTTCGTTTATTTCTTCTCTGCAGAAGATCCTTTATTTTGTTTGAGCTAGAAATTTGTGAATTTTTCTTGTTGAGGTTTTTAGTTGTAAATAGTAAATTTCTGTGTGTTAGAGCCGAAAGTTTCTGGTCATTAGTGTACTGTTAAATTTTAGTATGAAACAATAGAAGTCTTCACTTGCATGGTTTTAGGTGTTCTTTGTCCGAGCAATGTGAGGCCTTTTCAGTGTTGGTATCTTCATGAAACATCATTTGTACTCGCAAGCTTGATGGTATCTTGATGAACCATCATTTGTACTTGCAAGCTCGTTCTTGATAGGAAATTCATTGTGTAGACTTCAATTGGTTTTCACCATTTGCAAGGTAGGGTCTCTTTACATCAACAATTACTTCTCTACTAATAATTTGTTTGTAACTACATCAGTTAAGTGATATGTTTTATATTTTTCACTATAGTTAACAAACATTATTTATAATTTGTTTCATCTAGTTAACTACAATGATTTGTTAAACTAGTGCAAACCCAGAAATATAAAGAAAATCAGTAGGAAGGTTATTACCACTCCAAACTTCTTAATGAGCTCTGTGAGACTTGGTAGGACAGTGATTGAGAAAGTGAAACAATTTGTACTGCTTTTGCCCAATATCGTTATGGTACATTTTGACCATGCACCGAGTCATTTCAACAATTGTCCTATTTCTACATTAGACCACATTTCAACAATTCTCCTATTTCTTCATTTGATATTCACATTTCCCTTGCACATTCGTTTACATTTAGCAAAAAGTATCTAGCTCCACACATGGATGAAGTTGTAGCAACATTAGATTATTTTCTAGGTCGGATATTTTGAGGGTTATGCAAACAAATATCGCCATCGTGCCTAACACTTTTTCCAAATATACCAAAATACAATTTGTTTAAATGCTCTACATGTTGCATATGATGGTTTACCAGTCTTAGTCATTTTATGAAAAGATTTTATACCGTCTAGATTTCTCCAACAGTCTTTATGTTGTTGTGTATCTTTAATGATTAAAATATTACTTGGTTGACTAGTCTCTGTGTATATTCGACCTTGTTTTTCCTTTTGACCTACCGTAATTCATGCTTAATGTGTGACAAGGCATACCAATATTTAAAAACAATGTTGAAAAGAATCCTTACATTTACGATCCAGCCTTCTTTTGAACGACAAACTCTAATCTATGTATCAAAAAATTAAAAATATTAAATTGAAATCTGCATGTGTGTGATCTACCAGTGCTTGTAAAAATACCTCGACTGCCATTCATTTTCAGAAATCTCATCTTCAATGGAGAAGAAGAGATTGGAGGTGAATATTATCTTGGAAGATTGGTCTCAGATTAATATTTAGATCTTCTCGATGAAGGCTCACAGGGAAATAATGTTGAATGACGCATTGCTAAATCAAACATTATTTCTCCATGAAAGTCTTGACATTTTTGTTTGCCGCATTTCTCTCTTTGCGCATTGAAGAGGTAATCATCCCAGGCTTGCCATTGTTCTTGAACTCGGGGAGGTCAGTGGAGGGAGCTAAGAATGGTGCCTTGCTCGATCATAATCACCTCTACAAACACCATATCAGACTTTAGGCAATGAATACACATTGCAGGGAGCAGGCCAAGATATATTTTGACAATATTCAGATTTCCTTCCTTGAGCGATTGACTACTGCTACCAAACAGGTATCTCATATTTGGTACAATTATGGATCGTGATAATGGCCTCTGTGAATCATGGATTTTCGATGCTGCTCATCTATGAATTGTATATGGGCATGGATTCCATATTTTGATAACCTCGTGCACATACACAACCTTTAAGACAACTGTGATTTCAACCAATAGTAGTTCCAATAAATTTGAGGCAGGTCACAGGTCAAGCAAAGATTCACTAATAGTAGTTCCAATAAATTTGAGGTAGGTCATAGGTCAAGGAAAGATTCACTAAGATATTTAGGGTATTCAAAATGCCAATATTCTCTCACAGTCAATAAAAAAATACGCACATAAAATAATGTGCTCTAATACCATATTAAATTTGAGAATGTACAAAAATAATGTGTTATTATTTAACCAAATAACTTGTATATTTATAGAATTTACAAATCTTGTTTTAGAGGAAACAAATCTTCTAAATATATGAGTTGTTAACAACTCATACACAAACATATATATGAGCAATAAACTTAGTAGAATAGTCTACATATACTAACAACCCTATAACAAATTATGTGGATGTTTAACAAATATGCCAACAAAAGAAAAGAAGAGAAATAATCGAACTACAAATATCCATTATAGAGCAACATAATCACTGGTTCTCAGGATGTGCATTGGTAGGTGGTCTGTTTACTCGTAAGCAACTGATGATCAAGCACGAAAACATCAAAAAGGGTTTGGAAAAACAAAGCTATAGACAGGTTAAAACTATTCTGCAGGCTGTAGACAGGGATCTAGGCAAGGAATTGGCCACAAACATCAAACAAATCATTTACGCACTGCTAGACATACTGGGTTCTCCCAATATTTCATTGAAAACACTCATACAAACGGTAAATCAAGATCATAGTACAGAGATGTCGATGTCCAAAAATGTCCCGTATTTAAATCAAATGCCATTTGGGGGTCCTTCAAAAGAGGGCTTTTGGCTGCAAGGAGTGTTAATTTAATCGTCGGTAGCAAATAGAGATAGATGGATGGATATGTGACAGGCCGATTGCTCCTCCTCTTGGATGCGAAAAGTCTTGGGTTTTTAACACACAACATATTGCCTAGATGCATACGAAATTAGCAGATATGGATACAAAAAGGTAAAGGCATGTGGGTGTATTTTTTGGGAGTCAATTTTGTTTGTGGTTTCTTGAATCAGGATGATGCTACCAGTTTCGATTCAAATTTTGTGGTTAAAAGGAGTTTTTTTTGGGAATGTGTTGATAGCAGTCTCGTTGGATATTTCCATGAATGTTAACTATCCTCGAAGTTATAGTATACCTTAGCGGATTATTGAGATCAGATTTGTAATTAGGGTATTTGAATAACTTCTCTTTTTCTGATACTATTATTGTATTCAACTATGATTCTGAGTTTTCTTCACTGATAGCTTAGCCCATAGGACAAAACTTACATCCACCTCCCCAATGGCTTACTTTGCCAACACCTAGAGCTCACCGTTAAATTTGAACCCACCATTTTATGAACTACCCAAAAATCCTTTTGTCTGAAGTTCATTTACGGTGAATCAAAAACCATCAAGGAGCACGTACAAGCTTTCAAGAAATTGTGTAATAGGAAAGACATAACTCACGAAGATGTGGTTTGTCAACTATTCTCGTACACCTTAGGGCCCCGTTTGTTTGCTGGAAGATGGCTGGAAGATGAAAACGGGAAGATGTATTTTTGTACGGCCAAATTCTCATTTTGGACCAAAATGAGAATTTGGCCGTACAAAAATACATCTTCCCGTTTTCATCTTCCAGCCATCTTCCAGCAAACAAACGGGCCCTAGGGGAATTTGTATAGAATTGTTACTTGAACTTACCGCAAGGATCTATTGCCTCATTGAAGTCATTTGAAATCAAGGTTCTTAACCATTGTAAGATTTATGTGGACAACCAACTTGTATCACCAATTTGTTTCTTTTAAATAAGAACCTAGTGAGCCCCTCACAATGTTCAACCACTATTTTCTTAGGATGCATCACAAGCTAGAGCTCCATACATCATTTATGCAGACACTGCAATTCAAGTTTATCTCAAAGCTTTGGACCCATTGATGTCCATCTTCCTTAAGAGGTTGCCCCCCAGAACATTGACTCTTTGAAGAAACCATGTAATGAGGCCATCATCTTCACTGAACAAATAAATCCTCAAGTCGACGGAAAATTTGGGGGGCTGTCTTCATTCAGAGCTCTAGATATGATGAACCCCATTTTAACAATAATTCATGCATTAGCAAATCATACACCCATGTTGAACCCTATTCCCTTAGCTCCCACTATTGAACCACCAACAATTACCTACCTAGGATATGAAACTCATAACACTTTCTTTGAGAAATGAACCTTACCACCTAAGGTTCCCAACAATCACTTCGCAATCTAGCCCGAAGCAATGAAGGAAATATCATTTCAAGTAACCAATAAGCTCACTAGGTTGGAGTTGATCCCCACTAAGTACACATGCTAATTATTCTCGACCTACTACTACCCCAAGCTCTCATCCCCATAATTCAAATTCTTGTCATTACAACTACGATTTCTATAATTAGACATCTGCTAGAAGATGTTTTGGACAACAAAGACCAAATTGAACTTGGAATACTTGGCCAAATAATGGAAGCATACCTACTAATAATGTTAGTGTATGAGTGTGTTGATTAATTTTGTAAGATTTGCAAACATGCCCCAAGATGATTACATTTATCATGATGATGTTAGACACATTTCAAAACAACTAGAACAATTATAATTTGAAAAGTATAAGGGATCCCCTAATTGATGGAATTCCTGTTAGAGTAATAGTGCATTTGCCTTTATAATTAAATCACTTCGGTATAATTATTAAAGCTAACTATTATTCAAGCTAACTATTATTCTATTCACTTAAGCTTGTCATTTGTAGGTGCATAATAATTAATATGTTTTATTAATTATTAATTGCACAAATCTAGCTTTCTCCGGCTTTAGGGTTTCTCACCTTATATGCCGCTTTTGTAATTATTGTACTTACTTTTTTGGGAAATTATAATTCTCTCACTCCGCTGAGATTTTCCAAACCCTTGCCTCTTTCTCACAGGTTTCTATTCAGCTTCAGGTATTTTGCATGCAGGTGTTCTTGGCGAGCTGTGAAGTTGGATTTCTCAACTTCTACATGGTATCAGAGCCACCTTGTCGCTGCCTAGGTTGAAGGTTTTTGAAGCCACGATTCGAAGACGACAGCCACAACTTCTCTGGGGTTTTTTTTGTCACTTTGAAGGAGGCGCTATTTTCTGGAGTCATTTGAGCAAAAATGGACTCCGCCATTGCGTTTAAAAGGCCCGGGAGAGTCGAAAATCATATAAAGTTTGACTATTTTGGTCTCTGTGACCACAGGCAAAATTTTTTGGCCTATTAGGGCCATACGGCTCGAAAATCAAGAAAAAACTCGAAATTTTTTTAAAAAGGGCATTTTTTTAGCGAAAATGGGCGCTGCCAGCGTGCGCTGCCACTGGCCAGCACGCCGCCACCCGGGCCCGCCACCACCGCCTGGCCGCTCGGCCACCATCGCCTCCGGCGTCGCCGCCCGGCCGCCTCCGGCCCGCCAACCCTGCGCAGAGCTGACGTCAGCAGCCGGAAAAACTTTTCCGGCAGGTTTTTTAAATTTTCCGGCCAATTTCATTTTTTCGGCGATCGTAAAACTTTTTCCGGCGTACTTTGATGGTCGTCAAATTTAACTCAGCAAACAAGTGACGGGTTTTTGAACGTCAATTTTTTTGCCATGACTGTGTTTTTCCAGTGAGCTTGCATTTTGGGGTACCTGTGGTTTTTTGGCCATATCTTGGGCATACGGTGTCCTTTTTCAGAAAATGAAATATCGCCGGAAAGGTGTTTCCAAGATGGACGCAATGATGCTAGTTTTGTTCGCTGATTTGGCCAGTTGAGTTCCTGTTTTCAGCGTTGAAGTAGATGCTTCATTTTCCTTCCACTCTACATCCGGTGTTCAGGTTTTTCTCTAGTTTTTTTGTGCTTTCAGTAGTTGATTATTTGCTGTACGGGGGTTAGAATCATACTTTGTGGGGGGGTGCTTTTGCTTTCTGTCATTTACTTTCAGAAATTGACCCTTCTACTTTCGTCTTTTTCTTCTCTCAATGTCGGACCCCTCTGTGGCCCGACTGAGACCGCATAATTACCACACCTGGAAAGCACACATGACCAGGCTACTCATGTCACGTGGCTTATGGTCATGCCTAGATGAACAACAACCTGTCCTACAACGTCCTTTTGAGATTCTTCAGCACAGGAATAAGATGGATGAAGCCATGGGCTTGATTGCACTGAACATTTCCGACAGTCTCCTCTTTCACTTGGATGGTTTGACTACTCCTAGGGCCATTTGGGGCAAGTTTTCAGATTTGTTTGGCACTGTAAATGAGTTCCGGGCACTATAGCTTGATGCAGAGCTGACTACTTTGACACCTACCAGCTTTCCCACCATTGAGGACTTCTTGATGAAGTTCAAGTCTTTGCGCTCAGTTTTGCAGGGATGTGGGAAAACCAAGACAGATGATGAGTGTATCTTCTTGATACTCTCAAAGTTGCGAGGACAGTAT
>MU226802.1:1620925-1676885 GCA_018584345.1 Thuja plicata
TCTCTCCTTTGCAGTTGGTCTAGTCTCTCGGTTCTCACATGAGCCTCATGAGAGTCATTGGCAAGCTTCCAAGCGTATTTTGAGATACATTCAGGGCACACTTATGTATGGCATTCACTACACATCAAGGGATCCTCACATTGTTGGCTACACTGACTCAGATAGGGCTGGTGATGTTGATGATTGGAAGTCTACTTCTGGCTTTATTTTTTTGTCTTGGCTCTCGTCCTATCACATGGTTGTGCAAGAAGCAGAATGCTCGAGCACTTTTATCTACAGAGGCTGAGTACAGAGCGGTAGTGCATGCTAGTCATGAGATTTTATGGCTTCGGCAGTTGAGGACTGAGTTTGGATTTCCTCCTGATCGTCCCACTGTTCTGTGGTGCAATAATCAGAGTGCTATTCACATTTCCCGCAACCCGGTGGAGCATCAGTGCACTAAACACATTGAGCTTCATATGCATTTCATCCGTCAGCAGATTCAGGATGGTGTTCTCACTTTGGAGTACATTCCCATTGACGTGTAGGTTGCTGACATCTTCACCAAACCCTTTGCATCTCCGCGCTATCTTGAGTTGCGTTCTATGCTTGGGGTGACGAAAGTTGTCCTTGGGGGGTCTTGTTGAGGCCTTCCTTCCTTCATGTTTTTTGTCATCTTGTTGTTGTATCTCTTTTTGGGGTAGAGTTTTTCCCACTAGGTTTTCTCTATTTCCTCGGTTTACAGAGATTTCTTTGTAGTTGGGTACCTGATCAGGCCTTGTTGCCGGGACCCATTTCTTTTGCTTTCATAGCTGTGCTAGGTTAGTTTCCTCCCGAGCTTCGCTTAAGGGGGGGTGTTAGAGTAATAGTGCATTTGCCTTTATAATTAAATCACTTCGGTATAATTATTAAAGCTAACTATTATTCTATTCACTTAAACTTGTCATTTGTAGGTGCATAATAATTAATATGTTTTATTAATTATTAATTGCACAAACCTAGCTTTCTCCGGCTTTAGGGTTTCTCACCTTATATGTCGCTTTTGTAATTATTGTACTTACTTTTTTGGGAAATAATAATTCTCTCTCACTCCGCTGAGATTTTCCAAACCCTTGCCTCTTTCTCACAAGTTTCTATTCAGCTTCAGGTATTTTGCATGCAGGTGTTCTTGGCGAGTTGTGAAGTTGGATTTCTCAACTTCTACAATTCCCCCAGGCTTATTGAACCCAACTCAAACTGATCTTTGTGCAATCAATAACCCCATACCACAGAAGGGATCAAGTGCATCAACTTTTGGTCCTACTTATACACCCACAATTGTGTGGAATCGAACTTCAATACATGAGATTACTACACTTTTGAAAAATTAAAGAGAACTATGATGAATATCTCAATATAGGATATGCTCTAGAGTTGTCCGTCTTAGAGGGATGCATTGCTTAAATCATTAGATCATTCAAAAAAAACATTGTGATTGCTTCCCCACGCACAAAGCCAAGGTGCCCCTTTTTCTTTAAAGTGTGAGAATATTTAGGAAGAACCTACATAATTTCTTGATAGATTTTAGTGCTTCGTGCAACGTGATGCCATATTCAATTTGTAAGAAGCTAGGGATGATACCTCAACCAACCAACATAGTAGTCATAAAATTGTACAAGGCAGAGGTCAAGGTGGTTGGTATCTTGAAGGATGTCCACATCGAGTTTGTAGCGATCCATGGATCTAAGAATCCATCGACATTCATGTGGTAGATATTTATACAAAATATTGTTGAGTAGAAAATGGACTAAGTGCTTGAGATGATGGTTCTCTACAGATTTCACTCAATTATGGTTGTTGTTGAGGGGTATAAACAATTGGATCAAGATTGATGCAGAACCTGAACTCAAGAATATGATTACCGAGTACAATGCTCAAAATGAAATTTTATACGTTAAATAAGAACTTGGAGTTTATAAACTAGATCACGCTTTTGCATTTCACTTGGAAAAAGGAAGCGAATCTTAGGTTATCCCAGTAATGGGATTGCAAGAATCTAATTCTAATGAAGGTGTCTTACAAGTATTCACATGTTTAAAATGACTAGGAACTTGAAACACCTTGGAAGGGAGGTGAACCCTACAATTTTGTTGCTACCAAGATGGTGTTGCACTATCAAGAGCATTTTGAATTCATATGTGCTAGTTGTCAAGATGCTTTATCAAGAGTATTGATCCAAAGATCACAAGGAGTATCTGACACAAGTTCAAGTATTGATGAACATTATCAAGGCTCTTATGTCAAAAGTGAAAGTACTTCAGACAATAAAGTAAATTGCAACCAAATAACCAATATCCTAGTAGAACTTGAAGCCTAAAAATGCCAGAAGATGAGTGCCTTAACAAGTTGCAAATAAGTTTCATATGGTCCAGCTCCAAATCCAACTATGCCAAGGGAAAAGCCAAAGTACAACTCAAGCCTAAAATTGTAAAGCAATCATGTGTGTGGAAACTTTGATTTGATGGGTCCAAGTGTAAACAAGGATCTAGAGTCGAGATTGAACTTATCAACCCTTGAGGCAAATATTTTTATGCTTCTTATAGGCTTTAGTTTCTATATGCCGATAATATAGCTCAATACAAAGCTCCCCGTGTCCTTTTGATGGCTCACTAAAAGAAAATCGAGGCCTTGGTCATGGAGGGTGACTCTCAACTGGTCATAAGGTAAATCTACTAATAGAGCTTGCAATGATAAACGATTGAGTGAGTCATAATAGAGTGTGGTGACTCTTCGAGGACTTTGAATCATTCAATATCAAATCTATTCTTGGATGTGAGAATAGTGTAGTAGACACACTTGATATTTCAACTAGTTCCCTTTATCCCAGGGAGAAGTCAAAATTGAAGGGGTTCTCAATAGAACAATATTACTGATTTCCAGTTCTTCCAATTTGATCAACACATTTTGGAGTTTATTGCGCAGTGACATTTTCGAAAAGAAAATAATTAATGAGCAAAAACATAAGCATGAAGAGCTGGGAGATGGAGGAATCACGAACCTCGAGACAAATGCCATTGCCAAGGTCACAGTGGCTCTAGAGAGAATGTTTTATCTTGAAGAAGCTACAACAAGGAGAAAACCAGAGCCTAGTGGAGATGAATATGAAGTAAACAATCTTGGTACAAAATAAGGCTGAAGACAGGTGTTTATTGGTAAGGTTGTAACCAAACAAGAAAAAGGAGAGATTTTGCAACTGCTCTAAGATTATCGAGATGTCATCGCATGGATTTATGAAGAACTAAAGACATATGACACGTCATTGATCGTCCATACTATTATGCTCAAGCCAAGAGCCAAACCATTTCGACAAAAACAAAGACCAAACAATGCCTTAATAGAACTCTTGATTCTAAAGGAAGTGCAAAAATTGTTGGATGCCAAGATCATATTCCCAATGAGGCACTCCACTTGGGTGGTGAATCGAGTGCTGGTGCGTATAAAGAACGGTGAAATGAGGTTATGTGTAGATTTTTGAAATCTCAACCAAACTTCTGAGAAAGACACTTACCCCTTTCCCTCATTAGATGAAGTGCTACAAATTGTTAATTGTTCACAAACAATGTCCTTCTTGGACATATATTATAGATACAATCAAGTCATGGTAAAGTAAGATGATATGATTAAGACCACCTTCACCACCAAGTGGGGAATGTTTGCATACTTTTGTATACCCTTTGGGTTAGTCAATGCTAGTGCAACTTTCTATCATGTGATGGGAATACCATTTAGGGGCTTGGTGGGTAAGTGTATTATCAATAACATGGACAATTTGATAGTCTTTACAAAGAATTGTGTAGACCACGTGGATGATTTGCGTAAATTACTCTAGAGGTGTCGAGATTCAGGTATCTCGTTGAACCCTAAAAAATGCATATTTGCAGTCAATAAAGGGAAATCACCAGGTCATGTAATTTCAAAGAAAGGTATCGCCATTAACCTAGCTAGGATTGAGGCTATCATGAAATTGTCACCACCAAAATACAAGAAGGAGCTGGAATCCTTCTTCGGTAAGATTAACTTCATAAGGAAGTTCACTAGTGGATTTATTGAGATTGTTCGCCCACTAAATGATATGTTAAAGAAAGATGTCAAGATTGAGTGGATGTATGAAGTTAAGAAATCCTTTAAGGAAATCAAGACTTTAATTGCTAGTGTCCTAGTTATATATTCCTTCTCTTCTGAGTATTCTTGTATTAGGATTCTCAATTAAAAATGGGAAGATAATGTAGACATCAATGACAACACAATAACTAATCTTCCTGTCATCAAACTTGTACCAATCACTACCCAACAATCTCAGCATTAGTTATGCCAACAATCTCCCCCGTTGACATTAATGGAAACACCACAATTAATGAAAATACCACACTGAGATGATAACACTAGCTCCCCTCTTAGTTGATGCACTTCCTAGTCTCCTTCTGATCTTCTCAGCACTTTAATATTCTCCCCACTATCGTGTTGACGTACACTTCTCTGCTCTTTCTCTTCTTTGCATTTCTCCCCCTTTGACAACAATGCCAAAGGCACCACATAGCTCACCAACTGCTACAACATCTTCATTTTCCTCTGACTGCTCCCCCTACGGAGTAGTCCCTTTTAACATCAACCCAACAAGGAAAGATATTCAAAGAGTCCACTGGATTGATGCCTGCAACAACATCATAATGTCATTCATATAGGGGGATAACCCCTAGCTTACCTCTTAGATACTCAAAAGTATTTATGGGTAATGGTTTAGTGAATATGTCAGCTAACTACTCCTTGGTTGACACATATTCCAACGGAACTTCCTTTTCTTGCATTTGCTCTCTTAAGAAATGATACTTGATTGCAACATGTTTAATCTTAGAGTGCATTACTGGATTTTTTGAAATATTGATTCACTTGTATTATCACAGTAAATAGTCACAAGTTTAGTTACATTCTCTTTGATACCTTATAGGATCTACTTCATCCATGCAATTTGTGTATAATTTATAGCTATTGCTACATACTCAGCTTCTGCAGTAGATTGGGAAATGCAATTTCGCTTCTTACTTGTCCATGACACAAGTCTTCCTCCTAGAAAAAATGCTCCACCACTTGTCCTCTTTCTATCATCAATGTTTCTTGCCTAATTTGCATCAATGAAAACACTCAAAGAGAAATCTCCTTTGTGAGCATACCAAAGACCATAGTATTTTGTCCCTTTCAAGTACTTGAATATTATTTTCATTGCTATCATGTGAGACTCCTTAGGACTAGCTTGAAATCTTGCCACTATTCTAACTGCTTGTGCAATGTCTGGTCTACTATGAACAACATAATGCAACTTACCAATCATGGATTTGTATAGAGTTTCATCTCCTACACTCGACTCATCATCCTCAGACAACTTGCATCTTGTCACCATGGGGGTTCCAACTGACCTAGAATCTTCCATTCCAAAAGTATTCAATATTTCCTTTATGTACTTAGACTGACTGATATAGATACCATATTTTAATGGTGAAATCCACAATCAAATAAATAACTTAATTTCTCCTATCATTGACATCTCAAACTCTTTCTTCATCCCTAATGCAAAATCCAAGTTCATCTTATTATTTCCTCTTAAGATTATGTCATCAACAAATAATTCAGCTAATAGTACTTTATCATCTTCAACCTTCAAGTACACATTGCCATCCTTACTTGTTCTTATGAAATCCATCTTAATGAGATAAGAGTGTAATGTTTCATACCATGCTCTAGGTGCTTGTTCCAGTCCATACAGTTCCTTTTCCATCTTGCACACCATGTCCTTATTCTCAGTCAATGCAAATCCATCTGGTTGCTCTATATAATCCTCTTCTTCAATAATCCCATTCAGAAAAGAAGATTTGACATCCATTTGAAAAAACATTAAACTTCTTATATGCAACATAAGCAAGTAAAATTCTTACTCCTTCAAGTCTTTCCAGAGGAGAAAATGTTTCTCCATAGTCTAGTCCTTCCTCTCGTGCTTAGCCTTTACACACAAGTCTTGCCTTGTTACAAACCAGTTCTCTATCTTCATTTAGTTTTTCCTAAAAACCAACTTTGTACCAATCACATTCTTGTCTATTGGTCTAGGAACAAGTATCCATGTGTCATTCTTCTCAATATGATCAAGTTCTTCTTCCATTTCTTTTATCCAATCATCATTCTTCAAAGCTTCTTTCACAGTTTTAGGCTCAAACTTTGAAATCAAACATCTATTCTCTTTTATTCTCCTTCTTGTCTGCACTCCACAACATCTTTATCACCAATTATATGATCAGGGGAATGATTTAATCTCACACACCTTGGAATAATAGGTTCATGTCTAGGTGCTTCTTCTTGCTCCACCGATTGAACCACTACTTCCTCATTGTTTTGTTCAACAGTTTCTTGCTCTAGCGGTTGCACAAGCACAAATTGCAGAACACTTCCTGATTCTAGCTTACTTGTGTCATCTGATTTCTCTAGATATTCATCTACCTTTACACTTGAACTATCAACCAACTTGTTAGTCCTTTTATTGAAACACTTATAAGCCTTACTTTTAGTAGAATATCCCAAGAAAATCATATCTTTTGATATAGCATTTACTATGAAAAACTATGAAATGTTTAACACTAGGCGTATGACCATACCACAACTCATAAGGTGTCTTAATTGTTCCTTTCTTTACTTGCACCCGGTTCAAAGTATAAACTGCAGTACTGATGGCTTCTCTCCAATACATCTTTGGTGCATCACTTTGAATCAACATACTCCTAGTAGCATCTACTATAGTTTTCTTCCTCCATTTTGCTGAGGTGTCCTAGGTGCTGACATTTGCCTCTTGATTCTATTTTCTTCACAATATTTGACAAAATTTGTTGAAGTGAATTATCCTCCTCTATTGTACCTTAAGAATTTCAATCTTTTACCTATTTCATTCTCAACAAGTTCTTTAAAAGCTTTGAACTTATAGAAAGCATCAAATTTATCCTTCAGGAAAGTCACTCACATCATCCTTTAGTAATCATCAATAAACAATATGAAATACTTATCACCATGATAGATTTTAGTCCTCATACAACCACACAAATTAGTATGCACTAAATCTAGTATATTCTCTGATGAAAAAGACTTGCTACTGAAATTAGCACTAGTTAACTTACCCAACTGACATTCCTTACACATCATGTTGTCTAGTTTAACTAATTATGGCAATCCTCTAACTGCATTCATCTTACTAACCTTGACCAAACTATCAAAGTTCACATGAAAAAACCTTCTACGACACAACCAACTATCCTCAACTGTAGCCACCAAACAATTGTTTATAGTAGTATTCATATGGAATAAGTTACCTATAGTCAGTTTACCAGTTGCATACAGATCACCTGATCCTCCAAGTATCTTGCACATACCTCCTTTGAACTCAGTCTATAACCTTTATCATTCAACTGACCCACACTCAACACATTATGTGTTAGACCTTCTACAAAGTCGACATCATCAACATTACTCTTACCATTCAAATAAATTGCACCTTTTCATTTAACAAAGCAGGGCATATTGTTTCCAAACCTGACAACACCACCATCAAATTCTTCAAGCTTGATGAACTTACTTTTGTCACCGGTCATGTGCTGGGAGCAACCAGTGTCAATAAACCACTCATAGGATTTATCCATGTGTGAGACTAAGGCCTTTTCACCTTCAAAACATCCTATTTTATTGCAACAAATACTAACTCCTCTTCTTCATTGTCTTCAAAATCCTCATCAGTCACACCATCATCTACAACAACATAACATTGCTTCTTTCCTTTTCCTTTGAATCTCCTAATCTTGTCCTTATTTTCACCATTAGGACACCTAGAAGTAATATGTCCAATCTTATTGTATGCAAAATACTTTAAAGGTAACTTTCCTTTGTACTTATCAGTTCCTCTAGGTAATCTCCTTGCAAGTAAAGCTTCAAGGTCTTCTTTCCCTTTTTCTTCTTCAAAGATAGATTCAAGATCCCTAGAATAACTTTCATGACTTATATCTTTTCCCTTCTTCTCTAATGCTAATGATAAAGAGGCCTTAAAATATGCTTCAACTTGAGGCATACTGTTATCATAGTTACTTAATTCAAAAGCAGTGAGCTTACCAATCTATCCATCAATAGAAACATTATCAAATATCCTTAATTATTTTATAACAGAGACTCTAATGGCATAAGAAGGTAGCAAGGTTCTCAACATTTTACTTACCACATCACTTTCTTCAATTTTACCACCGTCAGCTTTGATTACACCAACTACTTCCTTTATCCTTTGACCATATTGAGCAATGTTCTCTCCTTCCACCATTTTCATGTCTTCATACTTGCCCTTCAAGCTATCTACCCTAGATTTATGCACATGTCTACCTCCACTATAGATTAGCCTCAAATTTTCCCAAACATCAAAGGCAATTTCAAGCCCATGAATGCAAACATACTCAATATCAGACAAGGTACTTACAATTGCTTCCAGTGCTTGTATGTTCTCCTGTTGCTCACACAGTTGATCTGCATCAAGAATTTTGGCAGGGACTGTATATCTTGTTTCCACATGATTACAAACTATGACCCCATGTCCTTCAAATAAATCTTCATCATATCGCTCCATATTGTGTAGTTGTCCCTTGTAAACTTAGGACCTTCCTTCATCATCAGATCTTTTCATCAAGCTGTTAAACTTACCACAAGGAGGACCTACGCTCTGATACCAATTGTTAATATACAAGGTCTAGTATTACTGAGAGGGGGGCGGGGGGTGAATCAATAATATATCAGATATGAAACTTTTCACAAATCATTCAACACCATGAACCACATCCATCAAATTTAAACCGTATGCATGCAATAAACAAAGTAACCAAATAATCATCCACACATGTAAAAAAGCAACACTAGTATTTTATCATGGAAACCCTAACTGAGGGTGAAACCACAAAGGGGATTAGCACCCAAAAATATTTTCACTCTTCTGAAATGGGCCTTGTTAAAGGCCTACCCTTGTTAGAGGCTTACAATAATGCCCTATTAGGAGCAGACCCTGTTAGGAGTCTCCCGGTTAAGGGATTTACCTCTGGCCATGTTAGGAGCTTTACCTTGTTAAAGGATTTACAAATCAGACCTATTAAATTCTATCCGGTTAAGAGATTTGCTTGCACAAACTATTAGAAATAAACAAGTATGATGATCTGGGTGTAGCATGCCTCCTTTGCTTATTCAGATCCAACTAAGCACAACACTTCTGATTCTTATAGACTATCTTTACTCTTCACTCGACCGCACCTCCTTATCCACTATCTACACTTGCATTATACAACACTTTGCATAAAAATACATTACAAGTTCATTAGGGCATTTAATCACCTTACAAAATGTATTAGAATCTTTCCCGCTCAATTCTTAAACCCTAAAATGTGTTACCAATTAAGGATTACAATTTCAAATCTGTTTCAGCCTTCAGATCCATTGCACATCGATTTAAATCAAGAATAACCAAACCTTTTTGATTACTTCAGCATGTTTAAAAATCTTGATTAAATCCAATCACCTCGATCAATGAAATAAAAATTAATCATTACAAATCTGTTATGCCATGCCACCTTGACACCTGGATCAAAGAAACATCCACTACAATTGATCACATTGTCACCACTCACCAATCTAACATCAATTGTTCAAACCTGTTCAAACATTTTCTAACGTTTGCATAGAACAATCTTCTGTCAACAAAAAATATTCCTTCTAGCACTCCAATCATTTTGTGATCATAGTATCAATAAAATATATTAGTCAAGATAAACATATCATTACCACAACACTTGGATCCATACCAATTTTATAAAAAAAAATCAAATCATTCCCTTCCAGTCACTACCTATTCTTTTGTTTGCCTGGTTGCCCTTCAATCGATCATAACTTGCTCTCTTTTCATTTCTAGATTATGCGATAAAACAAAATACATCTAGAGACATCCTTGATTCTCCAACCATGACCGCACACACCAATTATTACTGCAATACATAATTCCTCACTACTTATACTTGGCAACATATCAGGAACACTGTCAGCAAACACAATACCAAGTTGACATCAATGACAACACAATAGTTGATCTTCCTATCATTAAATTTGTACTAATCACTACTCAAAAATATATGCATTAGTTATACTAAAACATTTAACTTGAAATGGGATAACACAATATGTGTACTAAGAATTTTCTAGAGCCATACTATTCTAGCTTAAAACAAATAAAATACTGAACGGGATATCATGAATGAAATACAAAAAATAACTTAACCACGATCTATCATGAATGAACTCAACTCAAAAGTATACTGAAACAATAGTTTATTTGTTGGGTATTAAGTGCTAAGTAATGTATTGAGAGGGGGGTGAATCCATACAATAGCCAATTCAACAATTTAAAACTAATTCTGATCACCGGTTAGAGACAGCACAATAAACTGATTCAATATGCATTAACCATTATTGTTGAACACAGTCATAACCATAAAATAGTAAATGAAACCAAAACATCACAACCATAGATACATGTGACACAATGATTTTGGTATCATGAAAACCCTTGTAAGAGGGAAAACCCATGGTGGGGATGGTACCCACAGTTTTCACTACTGGAGTATGAAAGGTGCCCTGTGAAAGGCTTACAAAAACTCTTTCTGAGAGTTATACATCTTTTCAGAGATTCCTAGTACACTATTATATGTATAATTAAGACCTTTGAAAGTCTACCTCATGTGAGGATTAAAATCATCAATCTAGAGATTCACCTTGTGAAAGGATTTAGAAACAAAGACCTGTAAGAGTCTACCTTGTGAAAGGATTTAGCTTGCTGCAATTGTCTGAAAATAACAAGTGATTGATCTATAATAGCACTCCTTTCTTGTAAGATCCTTTAGGTTATGTAGCATCTCAAACTTCAATACAATCAGTGACTTAAACCTCTCCTTCAAGTCTTTTCACAATGTCCTGTATCGGTCGCTGATTGCTCTTGCAATAGTTCTTCCTTCACATTACTATCTTTTCTCTCTCTCCAATCTCTCTCACTCTGTATCCATCTCACAGATAATATTTTGTATTATTTCTTACTATTTTGGCCTCTTAACCAACACCATTGATTTTGCCACTTAATTAACACCATTGATTTTAAACTTTCTTTTAGGTCACTTTACACATTAGGTTTAACTTCTTGTAGAATGTTCCAAATCATCGTTAACCTTAGAAAAAATAATCCATACAATCAAACTAATTATATATTGATAACTCAAATAACATTCTCGACAAACTTCACCTCGAGATTTGTATCAATTTATCATTTAGTGATCAAGAAAATAGTATTGTAAAGTTTATTCCAGAATACTGATAAATCATTCAAATTCGAATAAGCCTTTACCATTTTAAGAATTAGTTGATCCATTCATCTCTGAAATATCATAATACACCATCTTGTAAAATTGCGCCTCATAATACTTCGATCTCTATATGCATTCATCAGATTTCCATCATGTTGTTGTATACCTTAGTCGATTAGGTGTTCTGTTAGATTCTTCATTACCAATCATGGTCAATTGCGAGGGTAGATTATTTAGTATGTTTGACCATCAATGACAACATTTGATCATACATATATCAATGTTTATTATCTTTTCCAGTTAGGTGATCAATGCCAACATTATTAACTAAGATAATTGCTATTTTCTTCCTTGGTTGTAGGAATAGTCACAAAATTGTAGTTTTGCGAGTGCAAGGATAGTCAACTACTAAACTACCAACCACATAGTTCAAATATCTAGAATTAATCTACAAAAATAAAATTAGTAGAATCCTCACCAAGTGTCCTCCCCTTAGATGAGTCTTATTAACAAATAGTTAGAATCTCAGAGACTAAACATCCAAGACAACAATATCCACTCATGTTGTCAACACAAAATAACAAATTTTGATCTTTATTCAGAAAACACTTCAATAGTAAAATGCAAAGTACATTGTTATCTTGAAAATGTTTTCTAAGCAAAGTTGGGAGAATTTATAGAAAATAGAAACTATAACCATATAACTACTTCAACTCCTCAATTCCTTACATCTAGGAGGAGGGCTTTATTAAAACATCAAGACAATTGTTCTTCTTAACTAATCATAGAAGTTCTTTGTAACTGCAACAACTGGACAAGCTTCATAATCGTGTTGAATTCTTCCTTCTTTGTTGTTCCTTGACTTATTCAAAACACCTACCACATCTCGATGATTAATTCACTTGATCACATCATCCTTGGACTTATTCAAATAGCTACATCAACGAGGTTAGTACCCACATAGATCCTAACACGTTCATCATTATTTAACTTACAACATTAATCATAATTTATCCATGAGAATATACTTATATTGCATTCATTGGTGTTCATATTTTTTTACAAAAAAGATACTAGATATAGCAAGATAATTCAATAATATGACTTGTCAAAAAGGTGTTAAACCACAAGGTTTGTAAGCTAAGAATAGTAAAACAAAGTCTAGGACAACATAAAAGTCTATAAAAAAAACAACATAAATGGGCCTCATCTTCCCCCCAAACTTAAGCTCCTGATGGTCCTCCGATAGGAGGATTTTGATTGTCTTTTCATGCTAGAAATTCGAAGTTATCTTCTATAGTTTTCCCTTTAGTTTTTTCAATTAGATTCCAAAAAAACCCTTGATCTTTCTTCAAACTTTTCCACTGGGATTTCTCCTTGTTGACATTATAAAAAGTGTTTCCTTCCCAATGTGGTACATGCCACCATAACAGTGGTGGTTATAAGATCAATGGAATCCACTTTTCTAGATGGTTCCTACCCAATTGCATGCATGTTGCCACTCTTTGAATTGCAACATGGTAGTTTTGCAAAGAGTAAGGTTCAAACATCTTTAAATTATCTGGCAACCAATTAACATAAAACAAAGGATTGGCGATAAGAGGGGTCTAGATTTCTGATTTTCCCACAAGGGGAAAAGAGCATAGTCTACTACCTAATGTCATTTTCTCCCTAAACATGTCAAACACTTGTTCTTTTCCAAAAGATTTATTTGTTTAACACAAAATAAGCATGTCTAGGTTTTTGATCTTCCAAAAAGGAAGAGAGCATAATCCCCTAATTCTTATTTTAGGTCATACAAAGAAATCTCCTAATTAATCTAGGTGCCTAAATAAAAAACTATGCTAAGAAGCATGATCGTTTAGCTGAAAACTTTTAAGGCAACCTGCAAGAACAAATGTAAGTAGTTTTGAGTTTATGTATTCTCCAATTGTCCTACACGCACAAAAAGTGAGTAGTTTTGGTGCTTGTGTCTTCAGAGACGGTGCTGCAAAACCTTAAAAAAGATCAGCAACCCAAAAATCTGCTTAAAATGATAAAACACAACAAATCTTCACAGACGGAAGAATATAGTCACAAACGGTGATCTGCACAGACATCGATGTCAGAGCACAGATGACAGTTTGTGAAAACACAGAAACTGCTTTGTCAGAAATGTAGAATCTACGCAAACGGTGATTACAGAGCACATACAACAATTTGCGGAGACAGTAACCTGCACAGACGGCCAAACACAGACAGTCACAGTTTGCTGATGAAAAGACTTAGTAAATATAAATATTCAATTTTTACTAATTTTAACAGTATTTAACTCCTAAAAATTGACACCTTGTCAGAAACCTGAGAGTTAAAAACCTTAAAATTTAGTAAAAAGGTGTTTGAAATAACATTAAAACTAAGTCTAGTTTATAGCAATGGTGACGGCTATCTATAGGCACAGACAACGGATCTGTGCAGATGGCAGTCTGAAAACATAAACGACAGACACAGAACGGAGACGGCTCTACGTAAAGTTTTTCCAGAAACACGGAAAAATGTAAAAATTTTCAAAAATCTTAAGAATTAAGGGATGTGGAGAGGGCTTGAATGAGGTGGAGCTCATGTGGCATCCACATAGGTGCCACATGAGGGACACATAAGCCATTCAAGAAGCCAATTTTGCTCACACGTGTGTGAGCAACTTGTGATGTGGTGGGTCAAGGTGTACTTAAAGTACACGTGTGAGGGATCTTGTAAGAGGTGTAAGAGTTTTTTTCCAATGAAACACTTTTAGAAAGTATAATAAAGTGTCATCAAGGTTGTAAGAAATCTTGTTGGCACCAAATTACAATAAATTTGAAAAGTCAAATTTTGAAATTTGCTCACACATGTGTGAGCAAATAATTAGGACTAAAATGTGTAGGAATCCTGAAATTAGCCTAATTAGTGAGTAGGTCTATTTGGTGAGAGTGATGTGAGGTAGGGTAGGATCTAGATTCAAATTAGTTTAATACAAATTAGATTTAGATTAATTATGGTTTAACAAAATTAAGTCATGTGGAGGAATAAATAAATTATAAATTTATTTAAAAGGGATTAATGAGGGAAATGTATATAAATGAGATTTAATACATTAAAGGGGGAATAGTATTTAAATTAAGATTTAAATACTATGAAAATGAATCATATTTAATTAAATTAATTAATTAAATAGATAGAAGAATATAACAAATATAATTAATAAAAATTAATTATAATGTTATGGGAATATTAATTAAATTAATATAAGGACAATTTTGGACGTCTACACCATCCACCAAGGCATAAGGAATAGACTGTAGTTTGAACTGTCTCCTTTTGGATTTATTTAGACCTTGTGGATATCTTCCTTCTATTAAGAAAGTAGTCATGTCATACAACCAATCATTCTAATTTTCATTCTTGGCTAGTTGTTCATCTTGTAGAATAAGGCCAACCTCTTTAGGTGTCTCCAAAGATAATACCATTTGTTCACATGGGCCTTTTCCCCTCATGAGCTTGGTGATCTTTATTTAAATGTCAGTAAGGTTAGGAATGAACCTTCTTGAACAATTGATCCTACTAAGGAAACTATGTAGTCCTTTCATGTGACTAGGGAGTGGAAGAGAAATAATAGCCTCCACTCTCTCTGGATCTATGGTCAAGCCATCCTTTGATACAATGTATCCTAAAAGACTTTCTTAATTAGTAGCAAACTGTAAGATAATAAATTGTATGTGTTATAAAATGTAAGATATATAATATTGAAGGATATAGGAATGGAAGGTCACCAAAATATAATAGAAGAAATAGATAGTGTGTAGATATATGGTGTGGTGTATGGGAAGATAAGATTTCCCTCTTTACCCTAAATTCATAAAGGGAATATCCGAATTGATTAACCCCAAAGAAAGGATCAAATCATAAATGAATCTACCTATTAAGAATACGGATAAAGAGAAAAACCCTAGGTTCCGTCCTATAGAAAAGAATGTGTAATAGATCTAGAAAAATTAAAACCTTAATTGAAATGAATTAGAAGAAAAGTACTAACCTCCAAATATAACAGATCTAAAGAATGTTGTTTTCGGGTGCCTGCACTGAGTTTCTGGAAGTTCTACAACTGGATCGGGCACATAAACACAAAGACAGAGAAAACCTAGAAATCTTTTCCAGATTTGGCTCAGGTCAATTTTGACCCAAAATAGAATGTCGATCCTAACCCAAAATAGAAAGTCAATCCTGACCCAAAATATAAATTTGACCTTGACCTGCACAGTCCAACGGAAAATCTATTTCCAGATCCTGAAAGTCTGTTGAAAAGGGTATCCAGATCAGTTTTCAATGAACTTTTGAATGTCCCCCAACAGTCGACAAACTTTCCAATTGGAAAGGGGGACCTGGGTCAAGGTTAAGGTTGACCTTGACCCAAGGAGTCAGAACCCCTGGAAAATGTGCCAGGTGGGATAAACAGTGTCCAGAGAGGCCCAATCAAGGTCCTGAACAGGCATAGAAGCTGGGGAGAGTGCAAAAATGAGAGGAAAACATGATGATGGTCTAAAAGACCCCCTAAGGAGGGATAAACATTATTAACATGGAAGTGCTTCCATTTTAAGATGATACATTAAGCCCCCACTTTAGCGGGAGTATGGAAAGCAAACATACTCATGGTAAAGTTAGATGAAAGACTCTGGTGGATCACAACGAGGTAGAAAATCACTTAGTCAAGGGTATGAACCCCCAGGCCAAGGATTCTAACTCAACATACATGTACAAGGGTACGAAATAAAAGAGCAAATAATCATAGGAAGCATAAATGACTACATAAGCAAGACAAGAGCAACACTATAAATAACATAGCTTCATGATCTAATCCTGCTAGCATGAAAGTGAAAGAGAGAAAAGTGAGAGTGATTACCTCACCTAGTAAGATGCCCACCTTACCATGAATCACCAAGGAGGGAGATCCCAACAGGTTCACCCATAAACTGTGCTTTGTAATTGTAATGTGTCTTCTGACGACTTTTGGAATACCCATAGATCCACATTCTTGTATCACTATGGAATATAAAATGCGTGTCTTTTCAGGATTTAGAAACTTATGTGTGTTATCTTCCAAGGATTTAGCATATTTGAATTTGAAAATGCGTATCTCTTCAGGACTTAGCAACTTATGTGTGTTACCTTCCGAGGATTTAGAAAAAAATAAAAATAAAAATAAAAATGGGTGTCTTTTCAGGATTTAGCAACTTATGTGCGTTACCTTTTGAGGATTAAGCATGTTGTAAAACGTAAACTATAGTATAAGGGAAACCCTATATATGCCCCCCTCCTTATCATGGCTACCTAATAGACAGGATAAGGAAGAGAAATGAGGATACCTACTTCACAAAGTGAGGATATATCTTGTTGACAACAATGTACACTATAGTCTTAGCGAAGAGTATTGACCCTTACATCTAAGAGCATAGATAATCATGAAAAGGATATGTCACTTATGGAAAAAGGGTCCTCAAAGAGGAAGAGAACTTATCATCAATATTCCCACCGTAGAGGAGTTCTTAGGATAAAATATCATCTTTCAAAGAAAAGTAAAGAGGGAACAAAGATTCAATCATCGAGCCCCCTGCGATAAAGAGGAAGTGGAATCTTGGAACGAAGGAATCAAACTCTAACCCAAAGCAAGGGCAAGAGTTTATAAATAACATAATTTGAAAAATAAAGAAGAGATGATGACCTAGAACAATCACCTCTCATAGAAGAGGGTATCCATAGCCAAAACATAAGTCTTTATAAGGAATTAATGTTGCAGAATAAACAAATCCCACTAAGCTAAGGAAAGTAGATCCTTAGACATAGATAAAGAAGGAAAACCTTTCCCCCCAGGGATGAAAGCAAGGGATATACCAATCATATCAAGAGATGTTGTAATAAAGAGATATATTTACAAAACAAATGTCCTAGAAAAGATATCGTGAATTTTAGAAGAGAGCTATGGATGATTATGAGCGAAGGAAGTATGTACCATAATACAAAACCATAGAGATAGAATATAGAGAGGATAACCAATTAATCTCAAAACACAATACATGCTAAGAGCATAATGGATCCTATAAAAAAATGGAAGAGATACCTCTTGCCCCCCAGTGAAGAGACAAGAGGGAGAAAGATCTATATTATTGAAGAACGAGGGATATGCCCCATATGAAAATTATGAAGAAATTGTAATACCACACGAGAGTGAGATATAATTCCTAAAGCATCTCTTTCTCTAACATACATCTTGAAATGCACACAATCAGAAAGTAAATGTGTATTACTATAATGAAAAGGACATTTATATTTGGAGAGAGCATCCTTCAGCATAGGTTTAAAGATTTATTTCTTAGAATTCATTAACTGAACATAGACCTTCTTAGCCACATCTTGAGGAGTATCAGGGTAATCTAAGGAAGGTGTTGGAAGGAGAATATGAGTGCGATGATCAAAATCAACCACCTCACGTTGAGATATGTGGAAAGCCTAGATCATGCTTATCTTGTTTAGGGGATAGATGAACTAGATACTTAATACCATGTTCATTAACACCAAGCCCTAAACCCTTATAACCTTGTTTAGCCACCATATTGTATCCAGTAGTGTACATATCTTGTAAATATTCTATAGGAGGTGATTGTTTATGGTGATCATGAGAAAATGTTGTGTAAGGTAGAATGATAGGTTTAGAAGAAGTTTCATTGCTCTTTCGTTTAATATCATCATGGATCAGATAAGAAGGGGAAGGTAAATCAAAGAATTCTTGAACATCTACATCATGAACCATATTTTGAGCCCCATCACGAGTGTGAGAAGAACTAGGGATAGAAGATGGAGAAATAGGAGTAGGAATATTAGGAATTATATTAGGAAGGATAGGATGAGGATTAGGAAGATTAGTAACTAGATTAGGAAAGATAGGATTAGCATTAGGAAGATTAGGAAATGGGGTATCATCTACCCAATTCTTCACATAATCTAGAAGAGCAATAAGTCCACTACACAAATCCTTAATGAAAGTTTTGAAAGTAGGAAGACTAGTATTAGTTAATCTCATAATAGCATGAGAAAGTGAAACATTAAGAGTAATAAACATGAGGAAATGGATGATACTTTCATAAACATCATAAGTACTATAAAGAGATGCTAAAATAAGAATAATGAGGAAAATAACCATACTCCAAAGCATCTTAAAGATATTCATAGTGAATGAAATGAAAGAAATGTTTTTGGGAAAATAATAAGAGTATCTAAGACCAAAAAGAAAGAGTTGTCTATCGCGGGTTCACCAAAATGTAAGATAATAAATTGTATGTGTTATAAAATGTAAGATATAAAATATTGAGGATATAGGAATGGAAGGTCACCAAAATGTAATGGAAGAAATGGATAGTGTGTATATATATGGTGTGGTGTATGGGAAGATAAGATTTCCCTCTTAATCCTAAATTCATAAAGGGAAGATCCAAATTGATTAACCCCAAAGAAAGGATCAATGCATAAATGAATCTACCTATTAAGAATAAGGATAAAGAGAAAAACCCTAGGTTCCGTCCTATAGAAAAGAATGTGTAATAGATCTAGAAAGATTAAAACCTTAATTAAAATGAGTTAGAAGACAAGTACTAACCTCCAAATGTAACAGATCTGAAGAATGTTGTTTTCGGGTGTCTGCACTGAGTATCTAGAAAATTTGCTACCAGATCTGGCACAGAAACACAGAGATGGAGAAAACCTAGAAATATTTTCTAGATCTGGTTCAGGTCGATTTTGACCCAAAACAGAAAGTTGATCCTAACCTAAAACAAAAATTTGACCTTGACCTGCACAGTCCAACAGAAAATCTGTTTCCAAATCCTGAAAGTCTGCCAAAAAGCGTATCCAGATCTGCACTTGAACCTGTTGTTCCAAACCTATACCTACAAGAAAAAATGGTTTTGTTTTTTGGGGGAGGGGTTTGCCTTATTCAAACCCCAATTTAGGAATCAACCTTGAAATCAATAATTGAAATAGAGAATGCTAGAAAGTAGTAGAAGTAAATCTATCAATGAAGCTATGATATTCAATAGATATGCAATTTTATTTCAAATGTAAACAAGTATGTAAATATGAAATCTTGGACTCAATGCTAGAAACCATAAACCTCCATTATTATATGCTTGGAATCCACCTTGAAGGAAGAATGAATGAATCTCAGGGATGAACAAAGGATCTTGAAGGAAGATCACACCACCATGATGGATATATCTAGGGGTTTTAATGATGAATCTTGAATGCTTGAACCAAATCCCTTCAAAGGCTTGAATGCTTGAATCCTTGATCTTCAATGGAGAACTTGAATTCTTGAGAGAAAGACTTGAAAACCTTAGTTGAACACTTGGAAGCTTGAAAACATGTATAATAATGGATGCTTGAATGGATTCTTGCTTCTTAGAGTCTTGGATTATTCGTTATGCTTATGCTTAGAGAAAATGAGAGGAGACAACTTCCTTATATACCAATCTAGGGAAAATTCTTCTAGAGAGGCCTATATAGGATAATTAAATTCCAATTAGACATATACCCCTAGAAGAGGACCTATATTAAATATAATTTAAGATTCATTGCTTTGAAACCCAAAACAGCCGACCCAGAAGCAGGAAAATGAACTAATTTGAATACCCTTTTCAAATTTTATATCTAGGGCACAATCTTCTAGAGAGGCCTACATAGGAGAATTAAATTCCAATTAGAACTATACCCCTATAAGAGGACCTATAATAAATATAATTTGAGAGTCGTCACTTTGGAACCCAAAATAGCCGACCCGAAAGCGGTAAAATGAACTAATTTGAATACCCTTTTCAAATGGTTTTGTGTATAGGATGCACAATGAATCTGTTTTGGGAAAATTTAAATGTATTTCAATCCTATTTTATCTAAATAACATTTATGGAGCTCTACATTATGTAAACAATGTTAGCCTAATCCTTGGGGGATCATTGTCTTGCATAGTGTTGTGAGCGATATAATAGGTCCTCTTTCATCCTTGTTCCTACACTTGGGGGGCAAGGATGTCATCTCCTTCTTTTCTTTCTTTCTAGGATCCACTTTTCCCTTGGCTAAGCAGTATCTATCTATTATGTGATATCCAATCATACATGAAAAATTTGGTTTGCATTGAGGATCTATGTCCTTGATTATAACCTATTTCGTTGTTTGAAATTGGGTTTCCATGGTTGATAAATCACTCACCTTGGAAACTGAATAGTGTGGTATCCCTCACAAGGGTTACTTTTTCACTTCTTGAATGATATATCTTTGCATTCATCCCTTCCATGGCCTCATAGGAGCTGTGACCTTCTTGGCTTGGGCTGGGTGTTGTCTATGGATATTTTCTTGTTGTTGAACAAGGCTTTATCCTTGTTCTTTTCTTTCCTTAACATGTCAAAATAGTATGTATTTTTCCATCTTAAGGAGGGGGGCATATATAGGAACTCCCTTGTTCTATATTATGTATTTTTGTTCTAACCTTTTGTTTTGCAGCATGCTAAATCCTTTGAAGGTAACACACATAAGTTGCTAAATCCTGAAGAGATACACATTCAATTACAATTCAATATGCTAAATCCTTGAAAGGTAACACACATAAGTTTCTAAATCCTTAAGAGATACGCATTTTACAAATGTATTCCATGGTGATATGAGGATATGAGGATATGGATGCATGGGTATTTCATAAAAGTCATCAGAAGATGCACTACATACATGCACAAAGCTGCTAGAAGGTGCACAACTTTATGGGGTGACTATCAAGTGCTTGCTTGATGGGTCATCCTATCCTTTTCATGGTTCATAGTTAGATACACACATCTTACTAGGCAAGCTAGCCACCCCCCCTCTCTCTCTCTTTCTCTTTGACTAGTGGCATCTCTCTTATTTGTAATCTTGGGGTTGACAAAGACTTGATTCCTTGAGGGCTTTAGGATTGATTTTTCCCTTTTGATTTCAATAAGATTATCTTTTCTTTATGATCTCCTTTACCAAGAGTGTGAATCGAGTCCATACTCTTGCTAAAGTGGGGGCTAAATGTATCATCGGAAAATGGAAGCACTTTCATTTAGGACTGGTTTAGCCCTCCAAGTAAGTGTTTTGGGGTCATGTAAAACACCTTGAATGGGTCTTTGACTTTGGATCTGGTTTTTCCCCCTAATTCTGCCCTATTTTCCACTTTTCTCCTACCTTTTCTAGCACCGTGCTCTGTGATTCTGAGATTCTTGACCTCAGGGTCAAGGTTGACCTTGACCCTGACCTAGGTCAAGGTCGACCTCAACCCTGACCTAGGTTAGGGTCGACCTCGACCCAGGGTCCAAATTTTAGGTTCCAAAGATTCCAAATGTCAGGCTTCAAAAAGATTTAATTCTCGCTTCCAGGTCGGTTGTTTTGGTATTTGAGGCAATGAATCTTGAAATTTGATTTAATATAGTTCCACTTATAGAGGTATACGTATAATTGGAATTTAATTCTCCTATGTAGGCCTCTCTAGAAGATTGTTCCCTAGATTTGTATATAAGGAAGCTTTCTCCTCTCATTTTATCTAAGTAAGAAAGATGCAAGAAGCAATTTCATCCACAAAAACTCTATGCATGATCTATTGAAGCAAGAATATAATCTCAATAATTCAAGCATTCAAAGACACCTAACCATTCAATTCATCAAGGATATCCATTGGTAGCCATTGAAGGATTCAAGCTTTATGGAGCCCTCTTGTTGAAGATTTCTCCATCCACGTCCATGCAAGCCTCTTCCTATTCCAAGATCCATTCAAGATTGGTGTTGAATATCTAAAAGCAATTTATTTGAGACATCCTACATCCTACATTCTACATTCTACATTCATTTGGTGCATACATAATTGTGGATCCAAGGATTCGAATCCGCCATAAGGGTTTCTATACAAGCAAGGTGAATTGGTTTATTTGCTTTGTTCATTTATGCAATTTCAATTATATTTTAAGGTTAATTCCAAAACTGGGGTTTGACCAAGGAAAAACCCTCCCCCCCAACAAACAAAACCATTTTTCTTGCAGGTATAGGTTCGAGACAACATATTCAAGTGCAGATCTGGATACCCTTTTCGACAAACTTTTGGGATCCAGAAACATATTTTCTGTCAGACTGTGCAGGTCAAGGTCAACTTTCTGTTTTGGGTCAGGATTGAATTTTTGTTTTGGGTTAGGATCGACATTCTATTTTGGTTCAAAATCAACCTAATCCAGATCTAGAAAAGATTTGTGGGTTTTCTCTGTCTCTGTGTTTCTGTGTCGGATCTGGTTGCAGAACTTTTAGAAATTCAGTGAAGACACCTGAAAACAACATTCTTCAGATCTATTACATTTTTTGAGGTTAGTACTTTTCTTCTAATTCATTTCAATTAAGGTCTTAATCAATTCAAATCTATTATATTCTTCATCCATTATTCAGGATTGTAAGACTTTCTTCTTCCTTCTTATTTTCGATCGATTAATGCATTTGTGCATTAACCATTTTCTTATGGTTGATCAAAGTGAATCTTTCCTTGGTGAAATTTGGGGCTAGGAAGGGGATCTTATCTTCTCCTCAATAATATCAACATCAACAACATCTTCCATCTTACATACAATTTTATATGTTACTTCATTTTTATAATATCCCACATCTTCCATCTTACATACAATTTTATATCTTACATTTTATAACACATACAATTTATTATCTTACATTTTGGTGAACCCGCAATAGACAACTCTTTATTTTTGGTGTTAGATTCTTTGCCTCTTCTCCTTAGAGACTGGCTTTTGCATACATACTAAATTAGTTTTCTTTTATGCTCTTGCATTTTAAAATACAAAAAAAATTACGTACTCATTAAAATACAAAAACATTTCTTGCATTTCATTTACTATGAAGATCTTTAAGATGCTTTGGTGTGTGGTTATTTTCCTCATTATTATTCTTTTAGCATCTCTTTATAGTACTTATGATGTTTATTAAAGTATCATCCATTTCCTCATGTTTGTTACTCTTCGTGTTTCACTTGCTCATGCTATTATGAGATTAACTAATACTAGTCTTCCTACTTTCAAAAATTTCATTAAGTATTTGTGTAGTGGACTTATTGTTGTTCTAGATTATGTGAAGAATTGTGTAGATGATACCCCATTTCCTAATCTTCCTAATCCTAATCCTATCCTTCCTAATCTAGTTCCTAATCTTCCTAATCCTCATCCTATGCTTCCTAATCCAATTCCTAATATTCCTACTCCTATTTCTCCATATTCTATCCCTAGTTCTTCTCACGCTCATGATGGAGCTCAAACTATGGTTCATGATGCAGATGTTCAAGAATTCTTTGATTTACCTTCCCCTTCTTATCTAATCCATGATGATATTAAAGGGAATAGCAATGAAACTTCTTCTAAACCTATCATTCTACCTTACACAACATTTTCTCATGATCACCGTAAACAATCACCTCCTATAGAAGCTTTACAAGATATGTACACTACTGGATACAATATGGTGGCTAAACAAGGTTATAAGGGTTTAGGGCTTGGTGTTAATGAACATGGTATTAAGTATCTAGTTCATATATCCCCTAAACAAGATAAGCATGGTATAGGCTTTCCACTATCTCAACTTGAGGTGGTTGATTTTGATCGTCGCCCTCCTCTTCATATTCTCGTTCCAACACCTTCCTTAGATTACTCTGATACCCCTCAAGATGTGGCTGAGAAGGTCTATGTTCAGTTAATGAATTCTAAGAAAGAAATCTTTAAACCTATGCTCAAGGATGCTCTCTCCAAATATAAATGTCCTTTTCATATAGTAATACACATTTACTTGTTGATTGTGTGAATTTCAAGATGTATGTTAGAGAAAGAGTTGCTTTATTAATCATATGTCACTCTCGCGCGGTATTACAATTTCCTCATAATTTCCATACGGGGTATACCCCTCGTTCTTCAATAATATAGATCTTTCTCCCTCTTGTCTCTTCACTGGGGGGCAAGAGGTATCTCTTCCATTTTTTGATAGGAGCCATTATGCTCTTAGCATGTATTTTGTTTTGAGCTTAATTGGTTATCCTCTCTATATTCTATCTCTATGGTGTTTTATTATGTACATACTTCCTTCGTTCATAATCATCCATAGCTCTCTTCTATAATTCACGATATATTTTATAGGACATTTTTTTGTAAAGATATCTATTTGTTATAGCATCTCTTAATATGGTTTGTATATCCCTTTCTTTCATCCCTAGGGGCAAGGTTTTCCTTCTTTCTCTATGTCTAAGGATCTACTTTCCTTATCTTAGTGGCATTTGTTTATTCTACAACATTATTTCCTTATAAAGACTTATGTTTTGGCTATGGATACCCTCTTATATGAGAGGTGATTGTCCAAGGTCATCATCTCTTCTTTATTTTGAAAATAATGTTCTTTATAAACTATTTCCCTTTCTTTGGGTAATGTTTTGATTCCTTCATTCCAAGATTCCACTTCCTCTTTATCGTATGGGGGTCGATGACTGAATCTTTGTTCCCTCTTTACTTTTCTTTGAAAGATGATATTTTATCCTAAGCACCCCTCTACAGTGGGAATCTTGTTGATAAGATCTCTTCCTCTTTGAGGACCCTTTTTCCATAAGTGACATATCCTTTTCATGATTATCTATGCTCTTAGATGTAAGGGTCAATAGTCTTCGCTAAGACTATAGTGTACATTGTTGTTAACAGGATATATCCATACTTTGTGAAGTAGGTATCCTCATTTCTTTTCCTTATCTTATCTATTAGGTAGCCACAATAAGGATGGGGGAATATACAGGGTCTCCCTTATACTATAGTTTACATTTTACAACACGCTATATCCTCGGAAGGTAACACACATAAGTTGCTAAACCCTGAAGAGACACACATTTTTATTTTTATTTTTATTTTTTTGCTAAATCCTTAGAAGGTAATGCACATAAGTTGTTAAATCCTGAAGAGATACACATTTTTCAAATTCAAATATGTTAAATCATTGGAAGGTAATGCACATAATTTGTTAAATCCTGAAGAGATACACATTTTTCAAATTCAAATATGCTAAATCCTTGGAAGGTAACGCACATAAGTTGCTAAATCCTGAAAAGATATGCATTTTATATTTTATGGGTGAACCTGTTCAGCTCTCCCTCCTTGGTGATTCATGGTAAGGTGGGAATCTTACTAGGTGAGGTATTCACTCTCTTTTTTCTCTCTTTCGCTTTCATGCTAGCAGGATTAGATCATGAAGCTATGTTATTTATGGTGTTGCTCTTGTCTTGCTTATGTAGTCATTTATGCTTCCTATGATTATTTGATCTTCACTTTTGTAACCTTGTGCATGTATTTTGAGTTTGAATCCTTGGCCTAGGGGCTCATTTCCTTGACTAAGTGATTTTTTACCTCATTACGATCCACCAGAGTCTTTCTTCTAACTTTACCATGAGTATGTTCGATTTCCATACTCCCGCTAAAGTGGGGGCTTAATGTATCATCTTAAAATGGAATCACTTCTATTTTAAGAACATTTAACCCTCCTTAGGAGGTGTTTTAGATCATCATCATGTTTTCCTCTCATTTCTTCACTCTCCCCAGCTTATGTGCCTATTTAGGACCATGATTTGGCCTCTCTGGACACTGTTTATCCCACCTGGGACATTTTCCAGGGGTTCTGACTCCCTAGGTCAAGGTCAACCTTGACCTTGACCTAGGTCAAGGTTGACCTTGACCCTGACCTAAATCAAGGTCGACCTCAAACCAAGTCCCCCTTTCTAATTGAAAACTTTATCAGCTTCCGAGGGATATTCAAAAGTTCATTTTCGCGCTTCTGGGTTGGCTGTTTTGGGTTCCGAAGCGACGAATATTAAATTATATTTAATATAGGTCCTCTTCTAGGGGTATAGGTATAATTTTAATTTAATTCTCCTATGTAGGCCTCTCTAGAAGATTGTTCCCTATATTGGTATATAAGGAAGCTTTCTCCTCTCATTTTCTCTAAGCATAAGCATAACGAACAAACCAAGACTCTAAGAAGCAAGAATCCATTATTATACATGTTTTCAAGCTTTCAAAGTGAAACTAAGGTTTTCAAGTCTTCCTCTTTAGCATTCAAGTTCTCCATTTAAGATCAAGGATTCAAGCATTCAACCCTTCGAAGGGATTTGGTTCAAGCATTCAAGATTCATCATTAAAACCCTAGATCTATCCATCATGGTGGTGTGATCTTCCTTCAAGATCCTTTGTGCATCCTCAAGATTTATTCATTCCTCCTTCAAGGTGGATTCCAAGCATACAATCATGGAGGTTTAAGGTTTCCAATATTGAGTCCAAGCTTTCATTTTTACATGCTTGTTTACATTTAAAATACAATTGCATATCTATTGAATATCATAGCTTCATTGATAGATTTAATTCTACTACTTTCTAGCATTCTCTATTTCAATTATTGAATTCAAGGTTAATTCCTAAATCTAGGTTTGACTAAGGCAAACCCCTCTCCCAACAAATAAAAATATTTTTTCTTGCAGGTATAGGTTCGGGAT
This sequence comes from Thuja plicata, assembly GCA_018584345.1. Taxonomy (NCBI): domain Eukaryota; kingdom Viridiplantae; phylum Streptophyta; class Pinopsida; order Cupressales; family Cupressaceae; genus Thuja; species Thuja plicata. The sequence goes on from MU226802.1 coordinate 1,647,968, forward strand.
AGCAGGTTCAAGTGCAGATCTGGATACCCTTTTCGATAAACTTTTGGGATCCGAAAACAAATTTTCCGTCAGACTATGCAGGTCAAGGTCGACTTTTTTGTTTTGAGTCAGGATTAACTTTCTATTTTGGGTCAGGATTGCCTTTATGTTTTGGGTCAAGATAGACATTATGTTTTGGGTCAAAATTGACCTGAGCCAAATCCAGAAAAGATTTCTAGGTTTTCTCTGTCTCTATGTTTCTGTGCCCGAACCGGTTGTAAAACTTCTAAAAACTCGGTACAGACACCCAAAAACAAAATTCTTCAGATCTGTTACATTTTGAGGTTAGTATTTATCTTCTAATTCATTTCAATTAAGGTTTTAATCTTTCTAGATCTATTACACATTCTTTTCTATAGGACGGAACCTAGGGTTTTTCTCTTTTCCCTATTCTTAATAGTTTGATTCATTTAGGCATTGATCCTTTCTTTGGAGATTAATCAATTTTGATCTTCCCTTTATGAATTTAGGATTAAGAGGTAAATCTTATCTTCCCATACACCACACCATATATATACACACTATCCATTTCTTCTTATACATTTTGGTGACCTTCCATTCCTATATCTTACATTCAAATCTTACATTTTATAAGACATACAATTTACAATCATTCAAATCTTACATTTATTCACGAAGGGTTCACCAAAATGTAATATATAAAAATATGTAAGATAGAAAATTGAATGTATATGGATGGAATGGATAATGTGGTGTTGATAGTATTGAGGAGAAGATAAAATCCCCTTCCTAGCCCAAAATTTCACCAAGGAAAGATCCACTTTGATCAACCATAAGAAAATGGTTAATGCACAAATGCATCAATCGATCAGAAATAAGAAGGAAGAAGAAAGTCTTACAATCCTGAATAATGGATGAATAATATAATAGATTTGAATTGAATAAGACCTTAATTGAAATGAATTATAAGACAATTACTAACCTCAAAATGTAATAGATCTAAAGAATATTGTTTTCGGGTGTCTACGTTGAGTTTCCAAAAGTTCTGCAAAATGTAATTAAGGAAGATCACACCACCGTGATGGATAGATCTGAGGTAAGAAAGAGTTGTCTATTGTGGGTTCACCAAAATATAATAAAGGAAGATCACACCACCATGATGGATAGATCTGGGGTTTTAACGATGAATCTTGAATGCTTGAACCAAATCCCTTCAAAGGATTGAATGCTTGAATCATTGATCTTCAATAGAGAACTTGAATGATTGAGAGGAAGACTTTAAAACCTTATTTGAACTTTGAAATCTTGGGAACATGTAGAATAATGGATTCTTGAATGGATTCTTTCTTCTTAGAGTCTTGGATTGTTCGTTATGCTTATGCTTAGAGAAAATGAGAGGAGAAAGCTTCCTTATATACCAATCTAGGGCACAATCTGCTAGAGAGGCCTACATAAGAGAATTAAATTCCAATTAGACCTATAACCCTATAAGAGGACATATATTAAATATAATTTAATATTCATCACTTTGAAACCCAAAACATCCGACCCGAAAGCGGGAAAATGAACTTTTGAATGTCCCCCGATAGCCGACAAATTTTCCAATTGGAAAGGGGGACCTGGGTCGAGGTTGAGGTCAAACTTGACTGAGGTTAGGGTTGAGGTCAACCCTGACCTAAGTCAAGGTCAAGGTCGACCTTGACCCAGGGAGTCAGAACCTCTGGAAAATGTGTCGAGTGGGATAAACAGTGTCTAGAGAGGCCCAATCAGGGTCTTAAACAGGCACAGAAGTTGGGGAGAGTGAAGAAATGAGAGGAAAAAATTATGATGGTCTAAAACACCTCCTAAGGAGGGATAAATGTTCTTAACATGGAAGTGCTTCCATTTTAAGATGATATATTAAGCCCCCACTTTAGCGAGAGTATGGAAATCGAACATACTCGTGGTAAAGCTAGAAGAAAGACTCTGGTGGATCGCAACGAGGTAGAACATCACTTAGTCAAGGACATGAGCCCCCAAGACAAGGATTATAACTCAACATACATGCAAAAGGGTACGAAAGAAAAGAGCAAATAATCATAGAAAGCATAAATGACTACATAATCAAGACAAGAGAAACACTATAAATAACATAGCTTCATGATAATTCTAATAGCATGAAAGTGAAAGAGAGAAAAGAGAGAGTGATTACCTCACCTAGTAAGATGCCCACCTTACCATGAATCACCAAAGAGGGAGAGCCCAACAGGTTCACCCATAAACTGTGCTTTGTAATTATGATGTTTCTTCCGACGGCTTTTGGAATACCCATAGATCCACATTCTTGTATCACTATTCAATATAAAATGCATGTCTTTTCAAGATTTAGAAACTTATGTGTGTTAGCTTCCAAGGATTTAGCAAATTTGAATTCGAAAAATGTGTATCTCTTCAAGGTTTAGCAACTTATGTGCGTTACCTTCTGAGGATTTAGCAAAAATAAAAATAAAAATGTGTGTCTCTTCTGGATTTAGCAACTTATGTGCGTTCTCAACATCAACAACATTTTCCATCTTACATACAATTTTATAATACATCTTTTTATATATTACATTTTGGTGAACCCGCGATAGACAACTCTTTCTTTTTGGTGTTAGATTTACATTTCATGCTAGATATTGCATACATACTAGATTAGCCTTATTTTATGTTCTTGCATTTACATTTTATTAGTTTAGTTCATTTACATTGCATTGGTGTATGAGCTTTACTACCTCTAGTCCTACTTATAATATTCTAGTTAGAAGAAGTCGCAAACTTATGGGTTCCTTTGATCCTGAGTCTTCCTCTCCTTTCCTTAGGATCCCGAATGACAATTTGATCACTCATGATTCAAATCCTTCTACAGAGCATAACTCTTCTTACTCATATCACGATGAGGATGATGCTTTAAGAGTTCCTCCTGAACAAGTCCAAAAACTATCAACTGAACTAGATAAAATGGTAAATTGACTTATTCAAGAAAACCATAATCAAGATTCTATTCAAGCTATAGAGGATCCTAAGAAAGTCCTTCATGATAGTGATCAAGGTGTTAATCTCTTGTGTGGTATTACTCATCTTGTGCATTTAAATGTTAAACCTTTAGCTTAAGAGGCTCAAGATTTAGGATTTACTCCTCCCGTCACTAGTGTGGACCCTTCTTCGGTTCCTTTACCTAGTAATCCTAATTACCCTCCTCCTTTAGTGACTACATATCTTACATTTTCCAACCCTCTAACTTTGAATCTTCCACTTCCATCTCTTCTTCTGAGTGTTCCACTGATGTCTTTACCTACCTCACAGCCTCCATACCATACTGTTCCTTTCGCTTATTCCATTCCTCTTCCAACTGTGGTTCTAAGTGTTCTGTTGATGGGGTTTTGTTGACCGGGTCCGCCAATAGTCATAAGTTGTCACCGGGTACCGGGGTACTGGCCAACTCCGCTTGCAAAAGGTTATCTGGGGAAGTGAGATTCTCCAGACCTCCAAGCACCTGGGTGTCGGGTCATGACGGTGCGGGGCTCGATTGGGGGAAGTGACTATTTTTGAGGGGGATAGCTGGTTTCTTCAACTCATTCTCTCCGGGGATTCAAGAAGGTGAGGTTTCCCCAAGCATTCTTCACTTAGCAAATAAACCGAAAAATATCCTGCAGGGTTAGAAATGTCTCATCTACCTATAGTTATGCTTAAACATTCAACACATCAATAATACTCTGATATACTACACTAAATACCAAAGAAATGCACAACCATCAGTTCATATTTCATCAGTAGCAAGGGGGGAGAGGTCGTTAAGCTACTTAAAATATCATAGCAGAAGACATGAAGAACATAAAACATAAAATACCATTAACTTAGAAGATTGAATGCCAACAACATCATTGTAATAATTCTCCCTTCTTCATTAATATTTCTTCCAGCTAGCACTGGTGCGTGATACAATGGTGGCTCTAGGGGAGCGTCTAACTACTGAAAGCTTAAACGATGGAGCATTGAGCTCTGCAACTAAAATGAAAATAATGCTTTTCTATTACTGTGGACAGCAAAATCATCAATTTCACCGACCCTTGGAAAAGGGCCGGACTTATTATTTATAAACATTTTCATCTAACCCTAACCCTAACCCTATTTTACATTATACTTTAATAAAATATATTATCCGGGGGCCGGTACTACCTTCGCCACCCTACAAAAGACCTTGAGACGAAATAGGCCCGACCTGTCAGAAGAATAAGACAAGAAGGTAGAGTGGAAGAATTGGCCTCAAGAAGAGAGCCAGGAAAGAAAAGGAAGAAATCCGATCCCCGGGGATCAAGGCTACATGCCTCGTAAATGGGAAATGCGGCGCCCTATCTCCAATGTGCCAGGTGTACACCCAAAGTGGCGCCTCAAGAAGACCATCTGTCAGAACCAACTGTTGATCCAACATTCCTTGATGTAGACAACTATCCTCTGACAGTCTTCAACAACCTTTATTAACTGCTTGAAAATGACCGGTCGGCCTCGGGGACTAGGACACGGATCACTTGAAAGAATACAAAATTTTAGGATTCGGGACTCTGGGATCCGGGAACTTATGTTCTGAAAGAATAAAGAATACAAGATGTTTGGGTTTCCTCTAGCCTCCGAAGAAACTTTATTGTTTCTTGTTGTCATTAAAGGTTTGGAGGAGGTGGGAGATTCCATCCTCATCAATCTCTCTGAGGCCGAACCACCGATACTTAGCCGCCTCAATCTGTTCCCCCAGCTCTGAAACATTACTCTTGAACTCATCGGCCATTTTTGTCATGTCATGGCCACTAAGGATCATGCAATTTAATCTCGCCATTTGAGTCCCGTCCAGTCCCTCCGTGGATTGATACCTGGACTCCACTAATTCATCAAACTTACCCAAAACGTACTCCTCTAGAGTGCATGTGTCAGTGCTGAATCGGTCAGCTCTGGAGACCTTTGTGACAAATGCCTTGTACATATTTGAAGAATATTGAACCACATTGATCTTGTCATGCAGAACTCCTACCAGTTGCTTGAGTACCTCCAATGTGAGTTCAAACTTGGAGTGCTGGGTCCTCACAAAATCGAATGATTCTTCTCCCAGAATCCCAGACTCAGAGACCATCTCTTCCCCAAGGCTAAGGAGCTCTTCTAGTTCTACCTTCCATGCCTCATAGTTTTCCATATCACCCTCCCATATGTTAAGCATAGTTTTTGCCTGATGCAGAACGTGTCAAGCCGCATATAAATCTGGGAGGGTGGATACTAGGAAACGACGGGTGTTTCCTACTTACAGAGCGACCCACTCATCGACCGCTTGGGCCTTCTTCTTCATTGGTCACAGGGAGTCAATGTCGCTCTGTGGTAATGGCACATCAGATGTGGAGGCCTCCATAGGAATGGCACTAATAGGCATGGCCAGCTTAGTAAGCAATCCCATAAGGTTCGTTGTCTTTTCCTTTTCTGCTTTGACCCTTTGGGCCTCCTTTTCATATCGGGCCTCCACGACTCAAGTTGCTTCCTTCAACAGGTCCACTTCACCGTGTTTCCCTCTTTTTCCCAGTGATATCTCCGTGATATCATAATCTCCGGCCTCGACAGTTGCCTCATCAGCGTCTGGGGGAGGTGTTGCAACAACGGCAATTGTTTCTCCTCCCAGCCCAGTTCAAAGAGTACGAGTCGTCTGAGATTTCTTGGCCTTTGGTGGGCCCTGGGCCTAAGCCATAATTTTGGCTAGGGAGAGGTGAGCTCTGGGGGTGGATGGAGCTTTTCTCTTCTTGCTTTCAACCAACCACTGAGGCGATAGGGGTGGCTTGTTCGCCAAAGTCTATTCTTTCAGTTCTTCTTTGGTGTCTTGTTGTTGTTCTTCCTCAGTGGTGTGAGTCTCACCCGCCCCTTTCTCTTTATCTTGGGCTTCGTCAAGAACATTTCCCCTGGCGACGTTTATTTCCTCTGCCTTGTCCTTTGTATCTTCAGCTTTGTCGGGACCTTCATTGGCTCTCCCGGGGGTTTCCTCCTCTTGTTGTTCTTCTTGTTCCTCGGCCTATGTCACCGAGATTTCTTCTTCTGTCAGTATATCCTTTGGTAGTGGGGGAGGTACCGGGCCAAGATTTAACATTTTTGCTACGGTTATTACCTACCCAAAGGTCGCTTTGGGAAGTGGCATTTGGAACGTGGCAGCTGAGGTTACGGTTGCTCCCATAGGTCTGGTTCCCTTAGCGGATGTCATTTTCCCACTTTGCTTTTGTTGGTCTGCCCTTGCATCTTGCATCTCCAAAACTTCAGAGGTGATCTCCTGCTCTATCTCCTCCTCTTCTTCCATTTGCTCTTCCTGCCCCTGTGCAGGTGTTCGTTCCTCAGCTTCCTCTTCTTCTGGGACTTCAACTTTCGTCTGCTCGATGTCCCCCTGTAAGTTACCAAACTCGTCGGTTGCAAAAACATCATCAAACTCATCTTGCGGAGGAGGGTTGTCTGGGACATCGGCAGGATCTGGTTCCTTTTTCGGCTCCGGGGAATTGGAGGACAGGATCTCAACTTGTGGAGTCTGGGGCATCCCCAACTCTAGTTCCTTCTTGGGCTTCGGGTCAAGCCTCCTCCTTCTCTTGGTAATCAAGGGCGGCCCCGCATCCCTTATTGCTACTTGCTCCGCCAGATCCACCCCTGCTGCCTTAACCACAAGGCTACTAGTGAAGGAGAGGATGGAGGATGAATTGGCCTGGCCATTGACGTCGGGGTAGCCAGCCATGTGGTTATTCTGTCTTTCATCTGCTGGGAGGCCGCCAGCGATTGCTTTAGCTATTCCTTTTTGGGGACTTCTTGCTCCGCGGGAGTTGTCATTATTCCTTTTTCTTTATCCGCTCTCTGTGAAGATGTCCTGGCCCCCAGGGTTATCTTTGGTACTGGCTGGGCCGCTTGGTGGACACTCCCAGAGCACACCTTCTTGAAGTAGGCGTGGCTGCGCTCAACCACCTCACGGGTGAACTCTTCAATGGTGGGCCCCTCTTGGGCATCCCATTTCACTAGTGGGAGGGCCAATGTATCAATCCCCTTTGCTTTGTACTAGGGATCTATTGTAGAACCACTGTCTGAGAAATCTTCCAGAAATCTCCAGAGCTTCAATCTTTCCATCATCCCCGCGGTCATTCTAACGTAGTGTCGGCTCCAGAGTTCTACGTCATCCTGGCAGTCTTCCCAAAAATCCTCCATGTGGTATTGGTGGGGCTCCGACGCCCGGGGAAGTGCCATCGTGATCTTGCCATGTGAATCAAAATGTTTTCGCGCTAAGTAGAATTTTGCCAGGTTATAGCCCTTTAGCTCATTATCTGCTTCTTTGGCGGCGGCCAGACTGCATGAATAATTCCCACAAGTGATTGGGAATGGAATATTTGTTACCTTCTTCAGGGCGAAGAAGGCGTGCAGCTCCATCACTTGCCTACAGTATTCTAGGAGGATTATCTTGTCCCCGCAATGTTTGGGCAACAAGTAGGGCTTTTCGGAGAAGCTGGTCACCCTTATATAAGTATGCTACTGAAATTGTATGTAATAATGTCTATAACTCTGAACCAAATTCATCACCTCCGTGGACAGGCGGTATCCTGCATCCCAGGTGGGTGTGAGCAGATGGTAGTAAACAAATGCATCGTTTACTCGACAAAAACTGGGGAAACTAGCTTCCCATTGAATCTGTGGAAAGTAGTCCCAAGGGGCCTTCTGGCCCCTGCTGATCTCGAGTACACCATTGGTAAGTAACCCATTGGTATGGATTCATTGTTGCGCCAAGGCCCAGAGGACATAAGAAGTCATATAGAACTTCTTCTTCTTGGCTAGTTCAAGGAACTGGGAGTCCACATGGTTGGAGATTATGGCAGCCTAGTCAAAATACTCCCTGCCCGTACTGATGCCAAGGAGGAAGTAATACATCCACCCAGAAAACTCTCAGGCGTGTTGTTGCCCGAAGACCCAACATAATGCTATCATCCCCATCTATATGCTTTCTTTGAAGTCAAACCTGGGGATTTCCAATTTCATCCTTTTGGGGTCCCTCTTTGGGACCTTGAGCCAATTATTGTTCATATATATGCGGGCCGCCTCCAACTATTTAAATTGGGCCAAGGCATCTGACCGGGTGACCACAACTAGTTTGTCAAATTGGGGTATTCCCAAGCCCCTCTGGAAGGTATCGGGGTCAAGGGACACCAAAGGAGTGGGGTACCCGGTTGGCTCCGGGGGTGCGAGCATAGCAGCCCAAATAGATGTGTTGTAGAGAGCCGCAAGCGTGAGAATAAGCTCCGGTGACTGCACCGAGCATGGGAAGCAAGTTGATTTAAGAATCCCAGAGTTTCCAATTTTGATGGCTAATGGATCCCCGGCCTACCGTTAGATGTACATCATCTTTACCAAGGCCTACATTTCGGGCCATGTCCTGACGCTGGTGTCAGTAAGGAGCCAGACCTTGGACTCAATCTTTAAGCCCATGATAACACTATCTTTTACGTATTTCATGCTCAAAGGCATCTTCTCCAGAGCCCTCTCCATTTTGGATCTAACTGATGCTCTGGTACTTGCCGCAGATGGTAGTTCCAGACTTTCGGGTGGTGAAGATGCGGATGCTTTAGACATATTTGGAAGTACTACTCTGAAAACTTGCAAGGCAAAGTGACCGTTAGAATGTATAGATAAATAAATATTTTAGGGTCTGGAGACCTTACCATCGTGGTGTTTGCTTCCCCTGAAAGGTTAGTTTCGTCCAAAAACTCTAGAAAGCATATATATATATATTGCGAACTTAAGAATTTAATTAACCATCTGGGTCCAAGAATTTTATCACACTTAGTAAAAGAAGGACACGGGATGGGTGATGGCAAAATACCTGGAGCCTGGGGAAGTAACCATTGGTAGAGGTGTACAAAAAGTGAGCCATCAGACCCACATGGGTGAGTAATAAATGGGAGTTATGGTGATGACAGCAAAGCCAACTATCTGAATGCGCAAAAAGTGAAGGCCACTTGGATAGATTTAAATGCACACATGGGACATAAATGAAGGTCAAGTTGGTTTACGAAGGAGAGAGAAAACCACCTGTTTGAAATCGGCCGAGAGCCAAGTTTCAAACAAGTGGTATTCTGCACAGAACAAGCTCGTGAACTAAAACCAGCAACATAGGCAGTACGTCAAGCTTGCTAGGCTACCTGGTAGGATACACATGGAATATACATCAAAGTTGTAGTGTATATACACGTAGACTGAAATTATATACAACAAATATACACCAAATTTACATATATACACAGCGCAAAGCAAATATTTACAAGAAACCAGACAAAGCATAGAATATTTACAACTTCCTATACTATAAACATACTATATTACACCTACATAGAGGGAAGACAACCCTCTGGCAGAGCCGACCCACCAACAGGTGGCAAACCAGAAGGAAACGCAAGACAAACAAACAAAAGCAAGGCAACCCAAGACCCACAAAACTAGAAAGAAAGAAAGTCGAAGGGAGAGGAGGCACCAACCTGAAAACACAGAAAGGAGAGGAAACAAAGCCTCCGCAAAAACTCTGCAATAGCTTCAACTACCAAACGATCACAAATCGCCACCACCAACCACTCACAATCGCTCAAAAATGCTCAAAGTGATTAGCACTGGATTATCGCTAAATTGCTGCAAATTGCTCTAAAATCGCTCTGATTGCTTAAGTGTTTAATCGCAGTAAATGTGAAAATGATAGGTAACTTCTATTTATACCCGCAGTAAAAAGCAAGTCACCTTTCCTTCCACAAACTCTGGACAGACAAACCTCTGGACTCCAGGCCCGGGGATTCCATGTGATAATGCCATGTTAATGAAAGAAGACATCACGGCGAAGAATCCTGGAGTCGAGAATCTGGCTCCTGACAAAGGACGACCAACTTTGGGGCCGGGGTTCTGGAGGCACAAGAGACCAACAAAACAAAGCAAAACCGTGGGGAAGAAAACCCCAGAGAAGGAAAACAAAGAAAACAAAGGAAAAGACAAGGCAAAAGGCAAAAAGGGGGACCCAACATTTTGCACACAAGATGTAGGGATGGGGATGCAAGGCATAACATGTTCCACCGGTTGTGTCTTCTATTCCTACTGCTTCATACACTTTTCCTAGTGTTCCTAATGTTTCTATGCCACATAATTCTTCTAATGATTCCACAATCATTAGTTTGGCTCAAACTGTGTCATCTTTACAACAATAGCTTACATCTTTATCTCAATCTAAGTTTAGCATTCCTACATGTGACATGGGTAGTCCTTTATCCATAAACATTATTCGTTCTCCTATCCCTCAACAAGCCGATATGCCTCATCTTGAGAATTACAATGGTAAGGGAGATCCTGTCACTCATGTTAAAACATTTTGAATCCTTTGCAGTTATTATGCTCATGACCATAGGATTTTGGCTAAGTTGTTTGCTAGAACCTTTCATGATAAGGCCTTGCAATGGTATTGTTCTTTACCTCCTTATTCTATTGATTCTTTTCCAAAACTTGCTAATACCTTTATTCAACAGTTCCAAAATAAAATTGGTCTGCAAGTTTCCTTAACTGATTTAATGCATTGTAAACAAAATACTAAGGAAAATTTGACTGAATTTATTGGTAGATTTAAGAAATTGAATGCTCAAATTTCTTATCATGTTCCTAATATTGATATTCAACATATGTTTATTTCAAATTTGCAAAAGGATATTAGATATATTATTCTGCTTACTAAATTTACCTCTTTTCAACAACTTTGTGCAGCGCTTCATCATTATCAATTACAAGTGAGTCAATTTGAGAGTAACACTCAAATGGCTCCTGTTCCAATTGATAAGAGTGATGTTTCTCCTAATCCAAACAAGTTTAAAAATACTATCAACTATGTTAAAATAAATAAACAATCAAATACATTTGCTGATCAAGTTGTTGTTGCATACTACAATGCCACTTTTGCATCCACTGCTTTTCGTTTAAATTGTACGTTTACTCCTATTTCTGAATCTTTACATTCTATTATGAGTAAATTTTTAAGTTCTAATATGATTACTTTTCCTCCTATTTGACCTCTTCTCCCTACTACAATGGCATCCAAATCTTTTGATCCTAAAGCCTTTTGTCAATATCATCGTCAGCATGGTCATGATACTGAGAAGTGTTATTCTCTAAAGCATAAGGTTCAAGACTTAATTGATTCTAATACTTTATTTGTTGATAATTTTGGTTGTAGTGGGAACAAATATGTCTCTTCTCCTAATCAAAATCTCCAAATTTATACGAATCCTTTACCTACAGATGATACTAATACCATTGTTCAACCATCTTTTGTGGATATTTCTTATAATTCAAAGATGGATGATCTCAACCATATTGTTAACCATGTGGAGTGTGTTGTTTCATCTTAACCTACTGTTAAAGATCCTTCACCTCCACCTCAACTTCATATTTCACCTCAACCTAAACCGAAACCTCAATCTAACCTTCAAAACAACCTAAGGATAAAAGACCTCGGGAACTCTCGATCACCTTTGATGATTCTGAGACTATTAAAGATCCTCATGGTCCCCTTTACATTTATGCTAGGATTGCTAAGATACCTATGCATGCTTGTCTTGTTAATCCTACTTCCTTAGTAAATGTCATCACTGAAGAAAATCTTTTTCTGAATAACTTACAACGTGACTATTATGGCACATCTGATGTGTGGATTCAAACTTGTAATGGTTTTCTCTATCCATCATTCGGTTTTATTACCTTACCTGTTGAACTCTATGGTAAAGTTGTGGGCACTACCTTCATTGTTGTCCCTACTTATGATCAATTTCAAGTTAATCTGGTTTTTCCTTGGTTGACTGCCATGCGTGTCGTTGCTTCTCCTATCCCTAAGTGTATTAAGTTCATTCATGATGAAGAGGTGAAGACAATTAATCATAGTTTATATCAACATTCTAGGCCTAGGGATTGTGCTACCCTTGACTTATTTTGGCCTTCGTTACCAAATTGATGTCCTCCTCGGCCTGATAATATTTTTCGTTCATATCAAGCCTATAAACATCGCAAGATTATTGAGTTAAGCATGCCTCGTATTGATCTTAACCGTGGTCTTTTGCCTATACCTTCTATACCTCCTTTATCCATTACTTCTAGTTTTGTTAATCAAACTCCTAGTATCACTTTTCAGCATACTCAGAGTCCTACTAATCCTCCTATAGAACCTATGAAGGAACTAGTTGTTCCTCCTAGTTCTCAATATATTTGAAACAACACAAAATGTAACAAATTTGCCAATGAAAGTCGTAAGAAGCATCAGGCTAATGCTAGGGCTCATGCTTCTGTTCTTCAGAATTCCTTACCTTCTTTTGACCAGCCTATGCCTGATGTGTTGGAGGAAGTTAATGTTAATAATGATGTTAAGATGAATGATTATGATGATTCTATTCACATCTTATATTCTATTTCAATTAATCTTGATAAGGAAGATACTCTTGATGATCCTATTAATTCTAATGACGAATATGAGACTATTAATCTTGATACTGATTTACTTCATATACTTTCCACACAACTGATAATTACACCTAGTATCAAACATCGCGATTCTCAAGAGGATCCTTGTTTGGAACTGGCTATTATTCCTACTGTGTTGGATATTGTCCCTCTTGCGAGTTTCCCACCTTCCCTAAATGATATACACAAATATGGGGAGAGTAGGCAATGCGCTTGATTGGCTTGCCCTTCATGGTAGCCTTTTATGTGTTTGCCTGTTGTATTATTCTTCTCCCGTACTTTATTTGCTAAATGTTTGTTAGATTCTTTTATACGACCCTTGTTACTTTGTTGGTGCAAGGTGACAAAGGAATCAAACATGTTGTACAATTCCTCTATATGTATCTCTATTCTTCTATATATTTTTTCATGATATGTTGTACCTATGCTATTGTTCGTAAATGTTTTCCTTGTGTAGTCCGCTTGCATTTGCGACATGGTAGCACTAATTCTTTTTGGTTTCCATGTTGTGGTCCGAAAAGACTCTTCTTCGTAACTCTTACGTTTTCTTTCCTCCATTGTGATTGTAGTTCTACTTTCTTTGGGGAATTATGTCAATTCATTTGAAATAATATCATATCTATATATACATATTATCTTATGATCATACTGACCCCACGGTAGGTAGATCCCTTATGTGTTCTCTGTATGTTTATTTTTCTTGGGGGCATCCCAAAGTGGAAATGTAATCAGTGGAGTTGTTTATGTTTCTGTTAAAGCCATTGCTCCTGTTAAATTTTTAGCAATGACTTTAACATGGGGACATACGCTCTACTCACCTTTTGCACACACGCACTTTCAAAACTTAAAACTTTTCTCCCTTTATGGATTAGAGATTAATCCTTAAAGCATGGATTTTTACCTTTTAGGATCTCTTGATCCCTCCAGTTTCAATTTACAATGTTTTGATCCCTTAAGGATGGAAGGTGTCCTTAAGATTGGATATTTCTATGTTTTGGCTTTGCTCTTTTGGAGTAGAATATTCCTAAGAGTAAAACCTTGACGGTTTGACTAGTGAGTAGCCACATTCACTAGGCGATTCAACTCCATCTTTCCAGTTACACTTTTTCCTTGTGTGATTCACAATGGGACATAGGTTCTCATTGGGCGAGGTAATCACACCCTCTCTCTTTTTCTCTTTAACTAATAATGTATCTCTTATTGTGATCTTAGGGTTGATAAATACTTAAGCCTCTGGGGTCTTGAGGATTCCTTTGTCCCTTTTTATTTCAATAAGATTACCTTTTCTTTATGATCTCCTTTACCAAGAGTTTGCATCGAGTCCATACTCTTGCTAAAGTGGGGGCTAAATGTATAGTCAGAAAATGGAAGAACTTCCATTTTGGACTGGTTTAGCCCTCTGAGTAAGTGTTTTGGGGTCATGTCAAGCGCTTTGAATGGGTCTCTCAATTGGATCTGGCTTTTACCCTTGTTCTACCCCCTTTTCCACTTTTCTCTGGCCTATTTCTGGCACCCTAATCTGCAAATCTGAGTTCCTTGACCTCAGGGTCAAGTTCAACCTTCTGGGTCAAGGCTGACCTTGACCCTGACCTAGGCTAAGGTTGACCTTGAACCTGACCTAGGTTAGAGTCAACCTCAACCCTGACCCAGGGTCCAAATTTCAAGTTTCCAGGGTTTCCAGATGTCGGGCTTCGAAAAGATTTAATTCCCACTTTCGAGTCAACTGTTTCAGTCTTTGAGGAAATGAACCTTGAAATTATATTTAACATAGGTCCACTTCTAAGGGTATAGGTTCAATTGGAATTTAATTCTCCTATGTAGGCCTCTCTAGAAGATTGTGCCCTATATTGGTGTATAAGGAAGCCTTGTCCGCTCATTTTCTCTAAGACACAAGAAGCAATTTCATCCACAAAGAAAGCATCTACTCTCAAGAATTCAATCATTCAAATACATTAAAGCATTCAATTCATTAAGGAGATCCATTGGTAGCCATTGAATGATTCAAGCTCTATGGAGCCCTCTTGTTGAATATTTCTCCATCCACATCCATGCAAGCCTCTTCCTATTCCAAGATCCATTCAAGATTGCTGTTGAAGATCTACAAGCAATTTATTTTAGACATCCTACATTCTACATTCTACATTCATTTGGTGCATACATACTTGTGGATCCAAGGATTGGAATCTGCCACAAGGGTTTCTATACAAGCAAGGTGAACTGGTTTATTTGCTTTGTTCATTTATGCAATTTAAATTATACTTTAAGGTTAATTCCAAAACTGGGGTTTGACCAAGGCAACCCCCCCCCCCCAACAAAAAAAACCATTTTTCTTGTAGGTACAGGTTCAGGACAACATATTCAAGTGCAAATCCGGATACCCTTTCCGGCAAACTTTTGGGATCCAGAAACAGATTTTCCGTCGGACTATGCAGGTCAAGGTCAACTTTCTATTTTGGGTCAAGATCGACTTTCTGTCCTACGTCAGGATTGAATTTTTGTTTTGGTTTAGGATCGACATTTTTTTTTGGGTCAAAATCGACCTGAGACAGATCTGGAAAAGATTTTTGGGTTTTCTCTGTCTCTGTGTTTCTGTGCCCGATCCGGTTGCATAACTTTTGTAAACTCAGTGTAGACACCCGAAAACAACATTGTTCAAATATATTGAATTTTGAGGTTAGTACTTGTCCACTAATTCATTTCAATTAAGGTCTTAATCAATTCAAATCTATTATATTCTTCATCCATTATTTGGGATTATAAGACTTTCTTATTCCTTCTTATTTCCAATCGATTGATGCATTTGTGCATTAACCATTTTCTTATGGTTGATCAAAGTGGATCTTTCCTTGGTGAAATTTGGGGCTAGAAAGGGTATCTTATATTCTCCTTAATACTATCAATGCCACATTATCCATTCCATCCATATACATTCAATTTTCTATCTTACATCTTTTTATATATTACATCTTTTTATATATTATATTACATTTTGAAAATATTTTTGAGGTAAGAAAGATTTGTCTATCGTGGGTTCACCAAAATGTAATAAAGGAAGATCACACCACCATGATGGATATATCTGGGGTTTGAATGATGAATCTTGAATGCTACCAAATCCCTTCAAAGGCTTGAATGCTTGAATCCTTGATCTTCAATGGAGAACTTGAATGCTTGAGAGGAAGACTTGAAAACCTTAGTTGAACTTTGAAAGCTTGGGAACATGTAGAATAATGGATTCTTGAATGTATTCTTGCTTCTTAGAGTCTTGGATTGTTCTTTATGCTTATGCTTAGAGAAAATGAGAGGAGAAATCTTCCTTGTATTCCAATCTAGGGTACAATCTTCTAGAGAGGCCTACATAGGAGAATTAAATTCCATGATTTGGTTCAAGCATTCAAGATTCATCATTCAAAACCCTAGATCTATCCATCACAGTGGTGTGATCTTCCTTCAAGATCCTTTGTGCATCCTCAAGATTCATTCATTCTTCCTTCAAGGTAGATTCCAATCATGGAGACTGATGGTTTCTAATATTGAGTCCAAGCTTTCATATTTACATACTTGTTTACATTTGAAATACAATTGCATATATATTGAATATCATAGCTTCATTGATAGATTTACTTCTAGTACTTGCTAGCATTCTCTATTTCAATTATTGATTTTAAGGTTAATTCCTAAATCAAGGTTTGACTAAGTCAAACCCCTCCCCCAACAAACAAAACCATTTTTCTAGTAGGTATAGGTTTGGGACAACAGGTTCAAGTGTAGATCTGGATACCCTTTTCGGCAGATTTTCAGGATCCGAAAACAAATTTTCCATTGGAATGTGCAGGTCAAGGTCAACTTTCTATTTTGGGTCAGGATCGACTTTCTATTTTGGGTCAGGATTGACATTCTTTTTTGGGTCAAAATCGACCTGAGCCAGATCTGGAAAAGATTTCTGGGTTTTCTCCGTCTATGTTTCTGTGCCCGATCCAGTTGCAGAACTTCCAGAAACTCAGTGCAGACACCCAAAAACAAGATTCTTTAGATCTGTTATATTTAGAGGTTAGTAGTTGTCTTCTAATTCATTTAAATTAAGGTTTTAATCTTTCTAGATCTATTACACATTCTTTTCTATAGGACGGAACCTAGGGTTTTGTTGTTTATTCTTAATCTTAATATGTAGATTCATTTATGCATTAATCCTTTCTTTGGGGTTAATCAATTTGGATCCTCCCTTTATGAATTTAGGATTAAGAGGGAAATCTTATCTTCCCATACACCACACCATATATATACACACTATCCATTTCTTCCTGTACATTTTGGTGACCTTCCATTCCTATATCTTACATTTCAAATCTTACAATTTATTATCTCACAATTTATTATCCCACATCTTCCATCTTACATACAATTTTATATTGTTACATTTTCAATCACACATTTAACTCTCCTAATACTATAGTATATATAGGGTTTAACTTATAATATTATTTTAGGAAGGGGATCTTGTCTTCTCCTCAATACTATAAATATCAACAACATCTTCCATCTTACATACAATTTTATATCTTACATCATTTTATTTCATACATTTTGGTGAACCCGACATTTATATCTTACATCATTTTTATTTATTACATTTTGGTTGACCTTGACCTAGGTCAAGGTCGACCTCAACCCTAACCTAGGTCAGAGTTGACCTCGACCCTGACTCGGGATCCAAATTTAAAGTTTTTGGGGTTTCCGGATGTCGAGCTTCGGAAAGATTTAATTCCCGCTTCTGGGTCGACTGTTTCAGTCTTCGAGGAAATGACCCTTGAAATTATATTTAATATAGGTCCACTTATAAGGGTATAGGTCTAATTGGAATTTAATTCTCCTATGTAGGCCTCTGTAGAAGATTGTGCCCTAGATTGGTATATGAGGAAGCCGTCTTCTCTCATTTTCTCTAAGACGCAAGAAGCAATTTCATCCACAAAAACTTGATGCATGATCTATTGAAGAAAGAATCTACTCTCAAGCATTCAAGAATTCAAATACATTAAAGCATTCAATTCATCAAGGAGATCCATTGGTAGTCATTGAAGGATTCAATCTCTATGGAGCCCTCTTGTTGAAAATTTCTCCATCTACATTCATGCAAGCCTCTTCCTATTCCAAGATCCATTCAAGATTGGTGTTCATGATCTACAAGCAATTGATTTGATACATCCTACATTATACATTCTATATTCATTTGGTGCATACATACTTGTGGATCCAAGGATTCAAATCCGTCACAAGGGTTTCTATACAAGCAAGGTGAATTGGTTTATTTGCTTTGTTTATCTATGAAATTTCAATTATACTTTAAGGTTAATTCTAAAATTGGGGTTTGACCAAGGCAAACCCCTCCCCCCCAAAAAAAAACCATTTTTATTGCAGTTACAGGTTTGGGACAACAGATTCAAGTGCAGATCCGGATACCCTTTTCAACAAACTTTCAGGGTCCGAAGATAGATTTTTCGTTGGACTGTGCAGGTCAAGGTCGACTTTTTGTTCTAGGTCAGGATTGACTTTCTATTTTGGGTAAGGATCGACATTCTATTTTGGGTCAAAATCAACCTAAGCCATATCTAGAAAATATTTCTAGGTTTTCTACGTCTCTGTGTTTCTGTGCCCGATCCGATTGTAGAACTTTCAGAAACTCAATGCAGACACCTGAAAACAACATTCTTGTGATATTTTGAGGTTAGTAATTGTCTTCTAATTCATTTTAATTAAGGTCTTAATCAATTCAAATCTATTATATTCTTCATCCATTATTCAGGATTGTAAGACTTTCTTCTTTCTTCTTATTTCCGATCGATTGATGCATTTGTGCATTAACCATTTTCTTATGGTTGATCAAAGTGAATCTTTCCTTGGTGAAATTTGGGGCTAGGAAGGGGATCTTATCTTCTCCTCAATACTATCAACATCAACAACATCTTCCATATTACATGTAATTTTATAATACATCTTTTTATATATTACATTTTGGGGAACTCGACGTGAAGTAAATCTACCAATGAAGCTATGATATTCAATAGATATGCAATTGTATTTCAAATGTAAACAAGTATGTAAATATGAAAGCTTGGACTCAGTATTAGAAACCATAAACCTCCATTATTGTATGCTTGGAATCCACCTTGAAGGAAGAATGAATGAATCTTGAGGATGCACAAAGGATCTTGAAGGAAGATCACACCACCATGATGGATAGATCTTGGGTTTTGAATGATGAATCTTGAATGCTTGAACCAAATCCCTTCAAAGGCTTGAATGCTTGAATCCTTGATCTTTAATGGAGAACTTGAATGCTTGAGAGGAAGACTTGAAAATCTTATTTGAACACCTAGAAGCTTGAAAACATGTAGAATAATGGATGCTTGAATGGATTCTTGCTTCTTAGAGTCTTGGATTGTTTGTTGTGCTTATGCTTAGAGAAAATGAGAGGAGAAAACTTCCTTATATACCAATCTAGAGCACAATATTCTAGAGAGACCTACATAGGATAATTAAATTCCAATTAGACCTATACCCCTAGAAGAGGACCAATATTAAATATAATTTAAGATTCGTCGCTTCGGAACCCAAAACAGCCAACCCAGAAGCGGGAAAATGAACTTTTGAATGTCCCCGGGCAGCCGACAAACTTTCCAATTGGAAAGGGGGACCTGGGTTGAGGTCGAGGTCAACCCTAACCTAGATCAAAGTCAAGGTTAACCTTGACCTAGGTCAAGGTTGAGGTCAACCTTGACCTAGGTCAGGGTTGAGGTCGACCTTGACCTAGGTCGAGGTCGAGGTTGACCTTGACCCAGTGAGTCAGAACCACTAGAAAATGTACCAGGTGGGATAAATAGTGTCCAGAGAGACCCAATCAAGGTCCTAAACAGGCACAGAAGCTGGGGAGAGTGCAAAAATGAGAGGACAACATGATGATGGTGTAAAACACCCCTTAAGGAGGGCTAAATGTTCTTAACATGGAAGTGCTTCCATTTTAATACGATACAAAAACAAACATTTGTTGGGTTTCAAAGATACACCATATTCTCTGCATTTGATGAATACTTGCCTTAAATGATCAAAATTATCTACTACATTCTTGGAGTAGATGGTTATATCGTGAAGATATATCAACACAAACCCTGCTAATACACACTTAAAGGTCATTTATATTGCCTTTTGAAATGTAGCACCTACATTAGTTAGCCCAAATGGCATTTTAGAATAAGCATAACTGCCCCCATTTAGTATTAAATGTTGTCTTATATTGATCTGACTCTTGAACAAAGATTTTCTTATAACATGAATATCCATCTAGGAAATAAAAACGTTATGAACCACTAACCTTAGACAAGATTTTCTCCACGGAAGGAAGGAGACGGTGTTCTTGAAGGAAAGCCTCATTGAGGTCTCTAAAGTCTAAACATAACTTGATTTTTCCATTCTTCTTCCTCAAAAGAACAAGATTAGCTACCCAATAAGTATTCTTAATAGGAAATATTATATTAGATTATGTGAGTTGTGACAACTCTTTTCTCATCAAGGGTTCAATCTTAGGATTGATTGGTCTCTATTTTTGTCTAATTGGTTTTGAATCAACATTTAACTCTATGGTATGTTGAGACAAGCTTGGATCAAAACCCTTTAAGTCTTCATATTTCCAAGCAATAACATCATTGAATTCTTGACATAAATTAATGAAAACTTCTTGTTCATTCTCATAGAATACCTTCCCCAAATTAATATTTTGTCCATCAGAAATGACGATGGGTTTGTAGTCATCTTTCTTTGCAACTAAGTTCATACCTTTACTCCTCGCTTGATCATCATAGTTGAAGATACCCTCCACAGTGACTAAACCTTTAGGTATTTTATCATAATTTAGCCTCATAATCTGATCTCCATGTTGACTTTGTAACTTGGACTAATTTTTAACAGAAAAATCTCTGTCATATTGTAGGAAATTGACAATCTGCAAATTAGAATAAAAAACTTGCCAATTTGTAAAATTATTTAGGATAACATGCCTTATAACAAGTCTGATATGTTGTTCTTTCATGTTTTCAATGTGATGTGGTATGCCATAATGAACACCAACTACAACAAGTCTATCAACATGTTTGCTCTGATTTCTTAAAACACTCTAAATGTTGAAAGCTTGAAAGGCCTCAAGAAGATCCCAAACTCTATGTTTGTACGATTTGAGGAGGTTGTTCTTCATGACATTGTGATTTATGATCCGATTAACAACTAGATCATTGTCTCCAAATACTTGTAAGGATTTTATACCTTCTGTGCAAGTTGGATACCCTGGATCAAGGCTTCATACTCAGCTACATTGTTAGTGCATTTGAATTGAAGTCTATATGAGAAGTAGTATTTCTCAAACTTTGGAGAAACAAGAATTACATTGACACTTGAACTGTTCTCATTCCTTGAGCCATCAAAGAACATATCCCAAAATCCATTAATATCTTCATGTTCTTTCATAAGATTGGGTGTAGGAGCATTCTCCTCATGTATACAATAAGTTCGCAAGCCTATTTCCTTGGTCTCTTGTACAATATCAAATTGGAAAGCATTATCCCACTCATTTAAAAGGAAATATGGAACCTTTGTTAAGAGAGTAGAAGACTCATGTACTAGGCCTTCCTCCTCTTCTTCACAGAGTGTATAATTCATGTTTATGGGGCTAAGTGTATAAGGCTTTATATGATTGAGAGTTAATGGCTCTGGTTTGATGGAAGCCTTGGTTCCATATCTTGTCCTAAATAAGATGTAGTACCAATACGAAGCAATATAACCCCCAATTTTAGTAGTGAATTCCCTTCAAAGGAAAAGAGAAAAAATGTGCAGGGAGGTCAATAATTGGTATGTCTTGTATGACAATACAACTAGTACATACATGCAAGGCCCATTTGATATCTTTTAATACTCCTACTATTTGGATAGAAGTACCATCCAGCTAGACAACCCCTTTAGTCATAGGCTCATATTTAATACCAAGAAGATAAGTTATCTTCTTTGGCATAACTGAGCTACTAGCCCCGGAGTCTATCATACAATTATGGACTAGTTTATCTCCTATAATCAAAGAGAGATAAAATGTGGCAGGCTTGTCTTTCTTACTCACTTTTCTTCTTTTGTTGGTTGCACAAGACTTGTTTCCTGATTTAATATCCCACCTGTGGTTGTTGGTTTCTCTTGAACATTCACAGTCTTTAGCTCTTCCTATAAAATTCAAACTGAGATGGAATTATGAGAACATCCCACATAAGAATATTGAGATTGGTCTTCTTCATCTACACTACAATATTGAGAGGTTTGTTTAATGGCTTGATAGGAACCTTCACAACCACATGGTTTAATTTTTGAATTTGGGGAGCCTAAGGCTCCTTCGGTTTCTTACTGCCCTGATTACTATGTTGATCTTGCACAGGGGCAGCATAGTCATATTATAACTTGTTGTTATAAAATGTGTAACTGCCCCTGAAGTTGAAGCCTAGTTGGATAGAGAAGGTGAAACACTCTCCATTGCCCTTCTCTTTCTCCTAGTATTAAGATATATACTACCATTGCTAGCATAGTTGACATTACAACATTCTTCTTGTTGATAATTCATAAGAGAAAATTCTCCTTGTTGTTTGGGTTGAAATACAACATTGGACTAATTTGTATCATATTGTTGTCTTGATGTTGCTGGCCCATCTTGCATTGTAAGAGATTGAGAAGAATCTCCCCTTTGAAAAACACACTTTTCACAAGAAAGAATACAATTAACACATCACCCTTGTTCCCCAACAAGATTTTTTTGAGTAACAAGTGTCCTTACTGGTTTCGTATTTGAATGTGTAGGATTTGTATTATAATTTGGAGGATTTGTATTTGAATTTGCAGGGGCAACACTATTCCAAGACTTATTTTGGTTCCAAGGACCTTGTCCTTAATTTTGTAGCCTATTGAATGAAGGGTTTTGAGTGTAGGGCTTATAAGGTCTGCTACCTTGAGCATGTTTCCTCTTGAGTGTTGTCACCTCATTTCCCATGTTTTGCAACCCAAGATCAAAACCTTGCATATGTTTTACTATGGTTTGTACCAGATTTTGTTGCTCATGCATCATGGTTTTGATCTCTCTTAACTCTCTAGGAGATGTAGAGGTTGGTGGAACAACAATAAGAGGCTGACTTGTAGTTGTAGTATAATAAGGAGCCACTGTGGGTTGATGTGTAGGAATGTCTGGAAATAGAGGCATTATAGACCTTGGAGCTAACTTTCCTCTTTGGACTAGTCAATTTTCTGCTCTTATAGCCATATCATACAACCAGTAAAGTATATCCTCCTATTGTCTGCAACATGGTAGAAATATCACTATTAAAAGCTCTGAGATAATGCAAGAAAATATTACCAGGACAAGGCTTTACTGAAGAACGTATTTTGTCCCATGTTTTTTGGAATCTATAGTTGAAATTTGTCATGAATTCATGGGGTTCTCTTTTAATTGTAGTTAATTATTCTAAAAGTGATATGTGATCACTTTTATCTTCAATATGCTTGCATAACCCTTCATCTAACTCATCCTAATTATGGATAGAGTTATGTGGCAATCCTATGTACCACTGCAGAGGTTTTCCTTTTAACGACGAGGCCAATATTTTGACAACAACATCATCCTCTATAATACCATATATATTACATATATTTAAAACTTCTTGAATATGCTCCATAGGGGAAATGGAAGTTTGACCATTGAAGTTTGGTAAAAAAATTAATGTAGACACTGGTATATTGTTTCTTTGGGCTAAAATCGGAGGGGTACCACCATTAAAGTTAGAAAAAACTTGATTTCTAGGGACAACCATATGGAATAATGATCTATTCAAATGAGTAGATGCTATTCTCGGTTGTATTATTATCACAAGAGGAGTAGAAAGATATTTTTATGGTGTAGGTGTCACTTCTGAACTCCTAACTGGTGATAAAGATAATATACTTTTTCTTCTTCTGGAACTTGAAAAAGAGAGTTGAACAAACTAAAAATAACCTCTATAAGACGCCCTTGTTTGTATCCTAGGCATAAATTATAGCAATCCGATGTGTGAACCAAGATGTAGATATGGAGTCGCCAAGTACTTGAATTTGAGCCTCTTAAAGGCTTGGATGCTAAGAGCAACACTATCTCCTCAGCATAGAAGTTGAACTCCTTTGTTTGACACCAATAAACTAGTAAGTTTCTTCTTATAATATTGAATGGAGTCCCACCATGCATGCCCAAAACTATTGTCACAAAAGTTTGCACCCTTTCCTAGATGGTGGTTAACAACCTAGGAAACCTTGTGAAACATGGAAACGTTCTCTCAATGTGGGACTTCCTTAATGAGATTGAGTCTTCGGAGAAGGCCGACTTCCTTTACAACCAGAGTGTACATAAAATCTAATGAATTGGATGGAAAAGGGAAGAAGGATTGCATAAAATGACATCTAACTCCTAAAGGTGATGCACCAAATTGAATGTTTGATCTACTATTTCCAATGAATGCACTTAACATCAACAGAACTCACAACCTACACTATTTTCTATATTTATCAGCCTTAGCAGCAGAATGAAAGTTAAGAATCAATACAATTAGGTAAGGAATACAAATATTCACTTAACAAGATTAAATGTCTAAGATTTACATAATGACATAGAGCTATAGATGATGAAATGCATCCAAAT
The DNA here is from genome assembly GCA_018584345.1 of Thuja plicata. Classification (NCBI taxonomy): domain Eukaryota; kingdom Viridiplantae; phylum Streptophyta; class Pinopsida; order Cupressales; family Cupressaceae; genus Thuja; species Thuja plicata. The sequence continues at coordinate 1,672,242 of MU226802.1, forward strand.
AATAAAGAAGAATGACTTCACAAACTTATTTGGATGAAAATAGATAAAATAACAACAACCTTATTGAATAAGGCCAATATATTTATAGAAGAGAGTTATGTAAAAGAACCAGAAAAAGAGATCCTGAGAAAATGTACAAGATTTGCCTTTATAGGGTTCAGGCATAACCTAAATTAAACATGAAGTTAAAACCCTAACTAGAGTCTAGCTATAGAAAGATCGAGAAGATCAGAAGAAATCTGATCTTCCAACAATTAGAAAACTAGAAGCGACAGGAAGAGGGCAAAATAAATGCCCTAGTAGCCCAAAATGTCCACTCTCCAATAACTATGGCCTCCAATTCATCATACCCTATCCTCTGTGATGTGTAGATATTGGCCCAAGAATATATGTAAGAGGAAAAAAGATCACAAGTGGCTAGAAGATCATATTAGACCCTAGAAGTTATGCCACCAAATTGAAATAGATGGCAACAGGGAGCGGTCATTGAAAGTTGTTGAGACCAGTAAATGCTCTTCTTTGTTGATTGTCATCATTGAGAACCCCTTGAAATCATTCTACTACTTTTGTGTCAAACTAATTGCTTCTTGTCATGTGAGCTTAACCAAAAAATATCCATGTCGATAAAATAGAGCTCATTGAACAAAACCCTAACTGTCATAAGTTATTAATCAGACAGTGGCACCATTTTGCAACTACATGCCGGGAGAAACCATGAAATGGAAAAAAAATTGTCATTTCGCACCTTTCCAAACCGCCCCTTACGAAACAGCGAAAGGTTCACCATTTCGCGAGAGGGAAAACCACGACTTGCGAAACTGCGAAAGGTTTGCCAATTTGCAAGAGGGAAAACTGCCATCTATGAAACCATGAAACTTTCCATTTGTGCGTCATTTCACTGCCCCTCTTTTGAAATTGAGTTGGAACAGAGTAGAGGGTAAAAGATCTGGGATCTGATGGTGGGCTAAAATAGCCAACAATAACTTATACAAAAAACATTTCTCTTTTTCAACTTCAATCCTTTGTCTCCATATCCCTGTTGATGTCATCAATTTAATAGTGTTTGGTATACTTCATATAATCAAAATTTTTAATTTGAATGTAAGTAATCATATCATCCTCTCCCATATCAATCTCTAGAGAGAGACTCTGTTGATTCCCAATCTTTTGAATGCATTCTTCATTCCAAAATTCAAAGGGTGGGTGATACAACCTAACCCATTATGATTTTTCCTTTGTAACTTAACCAAAAAATCAAAATTAGGGACCCATTTTTGAAAGTAAACATAATTTTCATCCATCAGCCATGGGCCTTTTTTGAGGATTCCATCTCTGCCACTTTCACTCTTGAATTCAACAACAAAGAATTGCTTGGCCATAAAGTATACTTCTTTGGTCGAGTCCCAGTTTGGTCTAATCCATCTTCTAATATCTTCTCTACAAAATTTATTACCCTTCACCCTCCCAATCACCACCAATTATTGGTATACAGATATGTCTTTGTCTACGATATCAGCCATATCAATTTCACATATTTCCTTGGTGAATATGACCTTGATCCTCTTTTGCAACATATATTTTTCTCTGCAACTTCCTCCTCTACCACACAATCTTGTGTACACACACACACACACACACACATTTCTCACTATCTCTCAGTCCCTTTCTCTTTCCACCTTATTTCTTTCTTCCTCTCTTCAAGTCTTATTTATATTAGATTTTGATAACATATGATTATATATAACTATAATATTAGTAGTCCAAACATGACTAAAATGAAAATAATTATTTTATAAGCCTATAGGATTTTATTGTAGACTTCACTTTCCACATTTGGTTGGAAAATTTGTCTCACATTTCAAAATTGTTAGAAAATTACAAAGAAAAGCTTACTAGCACATGGAAACATCTTTACAACACAAAGGAAAATATTTGTATAGGATTGGCATGTTTGGAATTTGAAATGATCACTTCAAAATATTAGGGAAATTTTTGAAATCAGAGATGCCTCGCTGTTCCACTCACTTAAGAAAATTATGAAACTGAATGCGGTAATTCCACAAATACATTAACTTCTGCAATATCTCGTTGTATGTTTGTTGCCTTCAACCACCACCCAAACTGTGTATAAATATTCCACACAAAATTATTTAGTACATAAGAAGACACAAAACACTTGTCTCTACAAGTTGATGCTCGGTTTGAGAACATTACAACCTCTAAAATTTGGATCGAGATATTTGTACCCATTGTGTAAAACTCAAATCTCTTACAATTTTTCTTCACTCCAATTTATAATCAAGAACCATTCTATAAAACTTAAATATAATACTCATACTCATTTTATAATTTATTCCTTTATGTCAAACACAAAAAAATATTGCACTCACACCTAGTGTCATGTCCATTTTCAAATTTCAAGTTAATTGAGCGTAGTAAATTGATAATAGAGGGAGTGAACTTTTGAATAAAACAATAAGTCATTCATAGCCGAAGGAGGAATAACCTAAAAAAAAAAGGCACAAGCAAGGACACCATGCTAACCATTAAGTTCACTGCATGAGTTTTACTTTTGCACGCTGAAGAAGGCAACAAAAGAATGCCCTACTTGGCCTTTCTATCTTCAATATTCTATTATTCTTTTCTCATACTTTTGATATAGGATCTTTGATAGTGCATGCGTATGATGATAGGGAGAATTTATTTGTTTTTTATTTATATGAGATTAAATTATTTGATAGTTGATTTTACTGATTGATTTTATCTTGTAAAGCAATTATGCAATCATATCAGTATAGTATCAAGTTTGTGTAGATTTAGTGGCTGCAAAAATATAAACTAAAGAGTATGGGTGCAAACTAAAGCTCTAAACTAATCAATAAGTAAGCATATTGAAGGAAAAGGAATTTCAACAATTTATTTCTCTTTAGATAAGTTGCATTGAACTAGATTAGATCAAGTTCGTGGGATTGCAACCAAAATCCTTCTCTAAACATGGAAGAGTATTAGTTTAGACCACAAGTCTCTATTGATCAAGTGGTGCATAGATCAATGAAACATATTTCATTATCAAGATAATTTAGATCAAGTTTGTAACTTTGTGGCTAAAAATTCATCTCAAAGAGCAGTGAAATATTTACATTTCAATCTTTTGAAGATTGTTTATGAAACATTTTTCTTTAAAAGGAAGATTATTATGTATAAGGAATTAAAAGACCATTTCAATCATGGCTTGTGGAGAAAAATATTCAGTGGATATTTTATATGTTCAAATATAAGTGGTTCAAACATCATCCATAGACCTTTTCTATTAAGCATCATCCACTAATGATTTTTTCCAATGTGTAAAATTAAGGTGTTTAAATCTGAGCTATTTTATTTTGCCTTCATCATATGTAGTGAATCCATGATATTTTGACATTTTTCTAAATCTAATTTATACTATTATTTCAGAGAAAATGAGGTCCACTCAGCTATTGTGACCTGTGGGTGCAAGTGCATGTTCATGTCTAGAAGCATTATCCTAATTTTAAAAGCTATATAAAATAATGCAATAACTGCAAATGTTTACTATGTTTACAATAAAAATGATCATGTTATAGGAAAAAGAGTTATACAAAATAATGATGAAAAGTGATATTGTTCAAATAATATAGACTCATATATCAACAATGTTAAAATTCATTTACATCTTACCTTTTATTACCTATCCCTTATCTCTTGCATCTCCTAAAGATATAGGGGAAAAGACCCAGTAACCGCCCAGGCTAACTTCACGCACCTAGAACTCCTAAACAGTAAATCAAATTTTGCTAATTTTTTGACGTACCTTCGTAGATGAGTGAAGTGCTTAAAGCTAATGTTTTGGATTTTGTGTATTCACACATCTCTTTGTAGAAATCATGGAGCGCAAAGTGGTCCAAAAGTGCCATTTCAAAACGCTCGCCCGAAACCCAATCCCTAGACCCCCAATGGTTGACAATATGGAATCTAAAACAAAACCATATTTGTGCCAATAACCATTCACCTAAACATTAATTTATAAGTTGTTTTTAATGTGGACCCGCTCACTAGGTAGGAGAGGGGGTGAACAGGTCATTTTAATTAAATCACATAGCCCCTTACCTTAATCAAAACCCAATCAATTTATACCTCGCAAAGGACTCGACTTAACCTCTCCTTGCCCCATACCTAATCACCTTAACACGTTCACAACTCACAGATAGCCACGCAACTGCCCATGGGTAACCCTATTACTACCCACCACAAACCCTAAACTTGACCATTTTTTCTTTGTACATCCTGCAAACTTCATCTCATGTCGCTTCTGTTTCTCAGTGTGCGAGGAGGGTTTCAGGCATCCGCTCATAGCTGTTACAAGTGAGGGAATCCATCCTCTCATTGTGAAGTAGCACATATATTACGGTTATTTATCATTCAATATGTGTTTGTAAACATTTCCCTACGCTGATAGTTGTATGTTTCAATTGTTTCACCATGAAATCATTGCATGTAATTGTTAGAGTAGTCTTAGTATAGCTAATAATTAATTCATTTAATTATTAGTCTATTTACTCTATGCTTAAGTTATACTTAGGCAACTTTCTAATTCTTTAGGGTTTTCCCCTTTAGGGTTTCGGTATC
>MU226802.1:1678530-1718566 GCA_018584345.1 Thuja plicata
TGGGGGTTCCAGCAGTCTCTTCTGACAGAGTTTACAGTTCCATGCTTCGGAGATGCTTCTTGCTCATTCTTGTTCCTCTCTCTGGGACTTTCCCTAGATTGAAGGCTTAGTTTCCTTCATCTAGTTCTTTTTCTTGTACTTGGGTACCTGATCAGGCCTTGTTGTCGGGACCCATCTTTCCTGCTTTCTGCAGTAGTCTTTAGCTGTTTTGCTTCTCCCTAAGTTACACTTAAGGGGGGGTGTTAGAGTAGTCTTAGTATAGCTAATAATTAATTCATTTAATTATTAGTATATTTACTCTATGCTTAAGTTATACTTAGGCAGCTTTCTAATTCTTTAGGGTTTTCCCCTTTAGGGTTTTGGTATCCTTTTATAAGGACTCACCGCTTTACTTTTCATTAAGGAGATTGTAATCTATTCATTATTGTTGATAATATAGAAGTTTTATTCTGTCAACATGGATTTCACTCCTCTGGCTTTTTGGCCTCCATAGTTTCTCTTCTTCTGTCTTTGTCTTGCTTCTACTTATGACAGATGTGCATGCAGGTGTTCTTGGGAGGATTTGTGTTTATCATTACGTGGTGTTGTATTTTTTATGAATCTAGAAAGTTTCTTCAATTTTTCATTTTAAATATCGGGGTTTCTCTGGGTTAATCATTATTTTGCACATACAAGCGAGGGAATCCATCCTCCCCTCATGAAGTACCAAATATCTCATGGTTTTTTATCGTTCAATACATGTTCGTAATGATTTTCCTACACTGATAGTTGTATTTTTCAATTGTTTTACCTTGAAATCATTGCATGTAATGTGATAGAAAGAAATAATTAGAGGAAATGGGAAAGAAATAGTGCACATTATTGATTTAATCATTACTTGGTGTTGTATTTTTTAAGAATTGGACAATGCTGACTTAGTTTTGTAATGTACTCAATGAATATATTACAACACTGACTTAGTACGTTTATTCATTGAATACATTACAAAATTGATTCTTTCCCACCATAATTTGAATTTCAAATTGACCAGCCACTTCTTCAATGACCAAATTCCTATAAGAAGGATACAATGCCACGTAAACTTCATTGAAAATTCCTTGTCTAGCCACTGGTATTTTATTCTTTGTATTCTGCATATTCTCTGCTCTTGTTCAGGATACTAGGCTATCTCACTTATTTCTTGGTTATTCCTTGTTTTTGTATGCTTATTATCTATTTTCATTATAAATTAACTACTTTCACTGTTTACTGTAGGTTCAAATATTTTGCAAAGTTAAGTCACCATATAGTTAATGTCAACTTAACAATGCATGTAGTCAATGTCAACTTAACCTATTTTTAATCACTAAAGATATCTACTTGCATTGTGCTCATGGTTTGCTCATTGCTCATGGTTTACTGTATGCATTACTTAGAAGCATGGAAGCTTCTTAGCCTAAAATTTCACAGTGTTGACTTACTTTTGTAATGTATTCAATGAATACATTATAAAACTAACTTAACATTGGATACTTTGTATTCTATTACTACTCAACCTATTTACTATATGCAGTCAAAGTCAACTTAATAATGCATGTAGTCAATGTCAACTTAACTTGTTTTCAATTACTAAAGATATCTACTTTCACTGTGCTCATGGTTTGCTTGTTGCTCATGGTTTACTGTATGCATTACTTAGAAGCATGGAATCTTCATAGTCTCAAATGCCACAATGCTCACTTTCTTTTGTAGTGTATGCAATGAATATAATACAAAACTAAATCAACATTGTATACTTTATCTTCTATTACTACTCAACATGTTTACTATATGCAGTTAATGTCAACTTAACAATGTCTGTAGTCAATGCCAACTTAACGTGTTTTCAATTACTAAACATACCTACTTGCATTGTGCTCATGGTTTGCTTGTTGTTCATGGTTTACTATGTGTATTACTTTGAAGCATGGAAGCTTCATAGTCTCAAATGCCACAATGTTCACTTTCTTTTGTAATATATTCAATGAATACATTACAAAACTAACTCAACATTGAATAATTTGTCTTCTATTACTACTCAACTTGTTTACTGTATGCAGTCAATGTCAACTTAACAATGCATGTAGTCAATGTAAACTTAACCTATTTTAAATTACTAAAGATACCTAGTTGCATTGTGCTTGTGGTTTTCTTTCCGCTCATGGTTTATTGTATGCATTACTTAGAAGCATGGAAGCTTCATAGTCTGAAATGCTACAGTGCTCACTTTCTTTTGTAATATATTCAATGAATACATTACAAAACTAACTCAGCATTGAATACTTTGTCTTTTATTACTACTCAACTTGTTTACTATATGTAGTCAATGTCAAATTAACAATGCATGTAGTCAATGTCAACTTAACTTGTTTTCAATTACTAAAGATATCTACTTTCATTGTGCTCATAGTTTTCTTGTTGCTCATTGTTTACTGTATGCATTACCTAGAAGAATGGACACTTCGTAGTCTCATATTTACGAAGGCATTATATTTTTCCATTAGTATACACAAGGAGAAATATGATCTGCACCATCAGTTTACTCTACACCGACAGACAGGGTACAGCACTACCCGACGCCAAGGTTACCCGATACTACAAAGTTTAAAGCATACTGACAAACACTATTCAATGTTATCCGATGACAAAAAGGTTAATGAAACCTAACGAGTAACAACAGTGCAACCCGACGGAACATCATAGAGTGGAACCCAACAAATGAAGGGAACCTAACGATCAGTTCAACAAAGGAACGTCGATAGACTTTCAGTTCAACCTGACGACCAAGAATCGACAGTCAGTTACATCCCGCAAAAAGTGGATATGACTTTCCACGTCAGATAAATCACTGAATTTGTATTTATAGCTTATTGATTTGCTTTTAAATCCATTATGTGTGGAGGAAGCAATGTATTTATTATTATTTTAATTAGTTTTACTTATTTAAAACATGCAAACTAAAGATCAAGGTCAAGTTGTAAACCTCTGATCTAAGAGTTAACATTGTAATGCGTGATTCAAAGATAGGTCAAATACTTGTATAAATAGATGCTCAATATATTGAGAATAGTTGTTGTTCAATGAAGATTGTAGCCACGGAGAGCATCTAGAGACCAGACAAGAGAATTCATGCAGAAGGACAGAAAAGAATCAAATCAGTTTCAAGAACAAGAACACAAGCTATCGACGAGCAGAGAAAGGTATTAATCAATCACTTAAGGTGATATTATTATTATGAGAGCTTTAATGGATCTGTAATAAAAAATTGTAGATTGCATTTAGTCAGGTCAATCATATGTTCTCATTCTAACAAGTGTAGTACACATAAGAAATCCTTTCAAGAAAGGTGGACTTAACAGTCTTATTGTAAATCTCTTAACCGAGTGCACACTTAAATCAGTGTTGCTAAATCTCTTAACAGATTAGATCTTAATCGGTCTCCACCTTAATACTCCTAACAGGGTAGATCATCAGAAGTGATCAATTTTAAGCCTTTATCGGCTCCCTTCCATTCTGTAGATAGTGAAGTTTTGTGGGTGCCATCCCCACCACAGTTTTTACTTCATAATAGGAGTTTTTTGCGATATCATATCTTGTGTTATGTGCTTATTACTTTCATGAATGTTTCTGTGAATGTTGCAAACAAGTAAATACTATGGAATAATACTACATGCATAATAAAGAACAACTGTAATGGTCGGTAATACAATAATGAATTATTACTAATGATGAATTGTGAAAAGCGTTAAAAGTTTTAGAGGTACTGATTCACCCCTCCCCTCTCATTACTACTTCCCATTGATCCCAACAATTGGTATCAAAGCTAAGTCTCTTCAAGGAAAACCTTAAAGGCTTAAGAGCAAAGATTATACAATGGTGAAGTACAAACTTGATAAGAATATTGACAATAAAAAGCTTGAGATACAGATGTTCTATGAACAGTATAAAGAAGCTAGAATCAAGATGAGAGAGCTGCTGGATGAAAGGAAAGGTATGACAACCCAAAGCAATGAAAAATATTATCAAGAAGAAGAGATTCCAAATTTCTTTGAATCTTTAGGATCCAATGCAAGTAATACATTAGACACATCAAAAGAGAACATCACAAATCTGAAGGAGATCAATCAACATCTGACAGAGCAAATAAAGATGATGCAAATCGGTCAAGAGACCCAAATGGTGAGAATGATTGATGTGACGAGTTCTGCTAGACAAGATGAAATAGAAAGAACACTAGCCACTGATGACAGGAGGAAGATTACAAAGAAACTACAAGAAAAGGAGTTGGAAATTCAAAGACATGTTGAGCATCACCATGAGCTCACTAATCAAATTATTCTTATGAGTCAAGAAGCAAACATAATGAATGTTGAACTCATTGAAAGAATACAGATTATCGGTGAACTAAGAGAAGAAAATAAAAAACTAAAGCACGAGGTTAGAATTCAGCAACATCATAATAAATTTATCAGAAAGGCTGAAAAGAGCAATAAAAGAATGGATGATTTTCTTGAAGGACAATGAAGAGTCAACAACAACAACGGTTTAGGCTTTACAGAAAATGGAGAATCATCAAATCAAGCAAATCCAAAGAATGTCTATAAAAATCCAAGACCAAGAAAGCTGACATGCAAGCAATGTGGAAAGCAAGGCCACACATCAAATGTATGCCGAGGTAAAATGAAAGGTATTCCTAAATCTACATCTTCATTCATAGGATTCTGTTATAAATGTAACAAGAAATGACATAAAGCATATGAATGTAAGCCTAAGATAGAAAAACCAAAGAAGGAAACCTACATGGACAAATATTGTCGTACATCCAAGATGAATGGGCACACAAGCCTTGAATGCTGGAAAAAGAAAAGGCATGCATGGAAGCCAAAAGGTCAAGAAACTCCCTATCAACCAAAGACAATCGGTAATCAATATGTATGGGACTACAATACATGGACAAACTATACAACATGTGGTAGATATGGTCACATTGCTATAAACTGCATGAGAGCATGGACCAAAAGGTCTAGAGGCTGGTCAAATCTCGGGATGGTATGCTTACACTGTCACAAAGTTGGTCATCTCAAAAAGGATTGCAAAGACCGAATGACAGAGACAAGCACATATCCCAATGGAAATACCATTGAAGATATCCAGAGGGCTAGAGACAAAATATGGAGAAAAGATTCAAGTAATGATGAAGCTGGACCAAGCAATGCAAATGGTGACACCCCATCCAATGGATCCGGTGACATCACCACCCCCACTCAAGCTGAACAAGTAAGTATGGAACTGTACTACACCAAGTCATATTTTGCATCAGTTCCATTATACAAATTGATAGATAGTCAAAATCTGCATAGTAAAGATGCATATTAAGTTACTTGTTTGAATTCGGAGAAAATAACCCCGTCGGTATACACATACCAAAAATCAGCGATGAACATAATGGATGAGCTATTTATACTTACCAAAAAATTTTGGTCAACACATAAAATGGTTAAGTTACCAATGTAACCTGATACCCATCGGTAAGAAAGCAAACTTAAAAAGTTGTCACGACAGTATACCGACATTCGTCGGTAAAAGCAAAATTGTTAACAACAGTCCCAAGCATCATGTCAACACTGACGATGAATTTAAAATTCTTCCCGACGAACTCTGTCTTCATGACCCGATGAGTCGTTGAGCATTTATGACAAAGACTTAGGGCAAAAAGGCTATAAATAGATGATGAGACAACTTCATTTTGCACCCGCGATTTGAAGAGAAAGCAAGAGCAAAAATAGAGCGATTAAAGAGAAGAAAGCAGAGCGTCCTCAAATTGATCCAAGCACACAACATACATAACACTCATCATTATCATAAATTGAAGTAAGTACCGAGGGCACCGAAAGATCTCTGTAGTTATTTTTCAAGAAAGCCCTAAATTTCCAAAAAGCCCTAAAACTTGAAAAATGATGGCAACCACGTCGAGAACCATAAAGATTAAAAATGATAAAAGGAATGTGGTTAAGTTGATTAAGAATAGCACATGTGTAGAGCCCAAATATAAGATATGCCTGGAGATTGCATTGCAACCTGATGAAACTGGAGCATTTTCTAAAATTCCACCTAGGGTTTTGCTCATAGAAGATGTTAGGTCTTATATTCACTGCAAGATCGCCGAAATAAGAGATATAGAGATGGATGAAGCTTATAAGAAGCTTTGTGATGCAGAAGGAAACCTAAAGGAAGAGCAAAAACACTTAGAGGTAAAAGGGATAACTAATGCCCTATATTTCCCGAGGGACTTCAAGACCGACTGGATTAGGTTGGTGCTTAGCAGATTGCATGACCAGAAGTTGTGGTTGGATCAACCCAAACAAATAACCAAGGATGTCCCTCACATTGTCACTAGTTATCCAATAACCGACAAGCCTGAGGCTCACAAGCATCCCTCCAGGCCAGAAGTCACAAAACTTACAAAAGCTGAATGGGACAACAAAGGTCTGAAAGTAAACACCATCACTGAAGAGGAACTGAGGTTTGACGCATGTGTGATTGGTTATAAAATATTTCAATCAAACAGGTTGAACAATATATCTGCAACATCAGTAAGCATGACTTACAAGATTGTAAACAAGGGCATATAGATGGATCTATGTGAGATCCTGTTGAAATAACTTGATGAAAACATGAACACAACTACGTCCACAAAGACCAACACATGTAAGTTTGGTTCACTTATCATGTGTATCTTTTTCTATTTTCAAGAGTACTTTCCATCAGTACGAAAAGTAAAGTGGGACACTACAAAATCGGTGACATTACAGATCAATGAACTAATCAAGTCACTAGGAGACAATTTTGAATCTGTCAGGACTGCATACTTCCTTGAATAGAAGGAAAAGATGATGGAAAGAACAAGGATCCCTGAACAACTTGTTGAAAAACATAGGGATGAGATATGTTTTATGGTGGACATAGATTTCACCCACATTAAACTGGTTGTACCAAGAACATCTTGGTTAGTACCAGTAGATTATGAAATCAACATAGATCAGGCTATAAATGCAATCGATGCATTGATCAATGAGCCTATTGACAACAAACAACCAAGTTTTGGAACCTATGAAGAGTCCATATCTAAGATAAAAAGAGGACTAGAAATAAAGAAGATTGTCAATTAAAAAGATAAGATGGTTAAGAATCTCAAAAAGATTCTATCGGTTACAGAGGAGGAACAAGAACAACCAGAGGAAACCGATGAACTAGGCACCATTGGAGAAGAGCCTGATGAACACAAACTAGATTCTGAGGAGACTGAATCTGATACGCCTCCACCTCCTACAAAGAAGCAGAGGACAAGGAGTCAAACTGCTAAAACCGACACCACACTTCCTAAGAAAGGTCAAGCAAGCACCTATAAGAGGAAGCAACCAACAAAAAATCAAACAAAGCATAAAACGGTTAAGGCAACACCCCCAAAGAGGAGAAAAAGAAAGGTCATAACTAAGGCTGACATAGAGGACTCTAAAGAAGATGATCCTGATGTAGTAAAGAAGAATTATATGAATCAAACAATTGATGAGGCTGCTGAATCTATTGCTGCATCTGGCATAATGCATGACAAAAGAATCAGACAATGGGATATACTCACACGAGAGGACCATAATAAGATACAAGATGCCATAATAAGGGCAAGGTCAAGTACACATATGTACTAGCTGAGTTCATCGACCAAATACCTAAAGGGTTGGGTAATAGAATATCCCAATAACGATCATATGCTCTATAGACCGAGAGATAAGCAAGGGAGAGGGTACTTGTCAAACTAATGCCTCCTGAATCTAAGATTGAAGAAATCAAAGAGATTATGAAGAAACACTCAGGCAAGTTTGTAGCCAAGATAAGGGATTACAAAGTACTTGAAGATCAGTTTACAGAGCTAGACAATATGACCAAAACAAAATGGAGACATCTATTAGATCTGTCAGCAGAGTCAACAAGTCGTGAGGAACAGTTGCTTCTCACCAACACAACTCATATAGAGGAGGAGAAAGACAAGACAAGTCCTCAACACTTTTCTTTGGACAATGTTGAAGAAATGGAGCCAATTGATCTGGACAAAGTCATGGATGATCTTGACATTTAGGACATCACAAATTATAACTCTGATAAAGATCCACAAAAGAAAGATGATGTTATCTTCATAACACTTAAGGATCAAGGACAACAACAAGATTTGCAGACATCATATGGTAAAAAAATGAATGTTGTTGATGAGACATTACAAGACACTTCAGTCATGGACTTAACCGAACCAGACCCTGCATAAAAGATACAAAAAGATGAGGATGTCACTGCTCTAAACGATCAAATAGACAAGCAGGATACCACTTTGGATACAACACAAGCTACCACTCAAAATAATATACTTGTATTAATGAAGACAATCAATATTTTAGAGGGTAATGATGGATCTGTTGTAGAGGACACAAGCACACCCAAGGACAAGGGTGAAGCTGAAGTAAAAGACACCACCAATAATACAAAGGAAACAACTGCAGAAAAGGCTGCAACCGACGATCATAAAGATAACTCTACTGATCAAAATAAAGAAGAAACACAAAAGGTAGAGGAGGACAAGCAAAAAGATAAGAGTGAAGAGGAAAAGAAGGATGAGTTGGAGAAGAAAAATCTTCAGAGAAACCCAAGGTGGATGGAGAGATGTCTTCACCAAACTGACAGGTGCACCCCGAGCAGAAAACACAAGAAGCATCTTCTACAAATCCTTCACCAAGCACTTCAGAGAGAAAAAATGAACTAGAAATGGTAGTTCATACATCTACGTCCTCACAAGTCTCAAAGAAGAAGAAGGGAAAACATAAGAATCTAGTAACTCTGGATGAAATCATTGAGATACCAATTTGTGATCCGAGGACATTGGATCCAACTGAATTGACCAAATATGCAAAACTCTGTGAGAGAAAGGCAATGCAAGACAAATTAAGGAAAGCCACAAAGGAGGCAAAGGTACTAGAAGTGGCAAGAAGGATACTTCAACAAATAGTACTGGATGTAGATGTTGATCAGACAACCCCGATGCTTGATCAACTAGTGGCTCTCACAGAGGCAATCACATCACAGAACATTGATGCTAAAAAGGTCATGGAAGAGAGACTTGAACAGAAGTATGAGTTCAAGCTAGCTGAGAAAATAAGCCAGGAAGTGGCATTGAAAAAGATAAAGCTTTCTAAATTAATTAGCACAATAGATCCAATAATCTCATAAGCCATTACTTTAATACAAAAATTAAATTGTGTACACTTGATCAACTCACACAAGAGTATACCGACAAGATAACACAAATTGGTGTTGATCTTAAGACAAGTGCACAAAATCTCACAAATAATGAAGATGCAATTAAATTGCACTTTGAGCAAATCAAACAGGCTCGGAAATTAAGATAGGACATACAGATTGCAGAAACTAAGTACATAGATGAGGTAAATGAGCTCCAAGCTCAACTCTTACCAACACTTTCACTACTGCAACAACATGTGACAAAGGCAAACACACTAATTGCCACCCTATAAATGTTTGTCCTAGACAACATTTATGATATGCATGCAAAGCTAGAGCTAGAGCACATGACACTAGAACTCCTAAAAGAAAAATGGATGAAATTGCTTGAAGACATCAAGACAACCCATTCTCATATTCTTGACACACTGTAAGTTACACAATTTTTGGCATCTTATAAGTTGTACATTTTTGTCATGAGTATCAAATAAAGGGGGAAATGATATGTACAGTTCAGTTAGTATAAAGGGGAAAATAAACAAAGGAAATAATATGTATAGTCATACAACTGAAAGAGCAAAGAACAGGGAATGTATAGTAAAGAGGCAAATATACATATGTACATATATACTTATACTATTCTGATGCATATAGTTAGGGGGAGTCATATAATGACAAGGATATAGACATGGCGTACATACTGAACACTTTAGTATTGTGCACATATCAGTTTTTGATACTAATGTCAAAGGGGGAGATTGAAGGCATTATATTTTGCCATTAGTATACACAAGGAAAAACATGATCTGTACCATTGGTTTACTCTACACCGATAGACAGGGCACAACACTACCCGACGCCAAGGTTACCCGATACTGCAAAGTTCAAAGCATCCCGACAAACACTATTTAGTGTTATCCGATGACAAAAAGGTTAATGAAACCCGACGAGTAACAATAGTGCAACCCGATGGAACAACACAGAGTGGAACCTGAAAGATGAAGGGAATCTGACAATCAATTCAACAAAGGAACACCGACAGACTTTTAGTTCAACCTGACGACTAAGAACCGACAGTTAGTTACATCCCGCAAAAAGTGGATCTGACTTTCCACGTCAGATAAATCACTGAAGTTGTATTTATAGCTTCTTGATTTGCTTTTAAATCCATTATGTGTGGAGGAAGATATGTATTTATTATTGTTTTAATTAGTTTTACTAATTTAAAACATGCAAACTAAAGATCAAGGTCAAGTTGTAAACCTCAGATCTAAGAGTTAACATTGTAATGCATGATTCAAAGATAGGTCAAATACTTGTATAAATAGATGCTCAATCTATTGAGAATAGTTTTTGTTCAATGAAGATTGTAGCCACGGAGAGCATCTAGAGACCAAACAAGAGAATTCATGCAGAAGGACAAAAAAGAATCAAATCAGTTTCAAGAACAAGAACACAGGCTACTGACGAGCAGAGAAAGGTATTAATCAGTCACTTAAGGTGATATTATTATTATGAGAGCTTTAATGGATCTGTAATCAGCAACTGTAGATTGCATATAGTCAGGTCAATCATATGTACTCATTCTAACAAGTGTAGTACACATAAGAAATCCTTTCAAGAAAGGTGGACTTAACAATCTTATTGTAAATCTCTTAACTGAGTGCACGCTTAAATTAGTATTGCTAAAGCTCTTAACAGAGTAGATCTTAACCGGTCTCCACCTTAATATTCCTAACAGGGTAGATCATCAGAAGTGATCAATTGTAAGCCTTTACCAGCTCCCTTCCATTCTGTAGATAGTGAAGTTTTGTGGGTGCCATCCCCACCGTAGTTTTTACTTCCTAACAGGAGTTTTCTGCGATATCATATCTTGTGTTATGTGTTTATTACTTTCATGAATGTTTCTATGAATGTTGCAAACAAGTAAAGATTATGGAATAATACTACATGCATAAGAAAGAACAACTATAATGGTCGGTAATGCAGTAATGAATGATTACTAACGATGAATTGTGAAAAGTGTTAAAAGTTTTAGAGGTATTGATTCACCCCTCCCCTCTTAGTACTACTTCCCATTGATCCCAACAATTTCATAATGCTCACTTTCTTTTGTAATGTATTCAATGAATACATTACAAAATTGAACTCAACATAGTGCACTTATTATATTAGAATCTAATTTCTACTTGTTTTCTATTTCTATTTATTATTGTATTCATTGGACAATTTGTTTTCAATTACTAATCAACTTTTTTAATGTATGCAATACTTAGAATCACAGAAGCTTCATTTTCTCATATTTCACATGTCCGACTTAGTTTTTTAATGTATTCACTGAATACATTACAAAACTAAGTAAGCATAGTGCAACCTTGGTTTTTTAATGTATTCAATGAATACATTACAAAACTAGGTCAACATAGTGCAACCTTAGTTTTGTAATGTATTCAATGAATAAATGTACTGGTCACTATAGTTACATGCCTTTATATTATAAGTTGTTTGTAATGTAGACCCTCTTAGTAGGATACGTAATCAGTGGAGGGGTTATTTTAATTAAATAAGCATAATGCAGCCTTATGAAACTAGGTCACCATAGTGCAGCCTTAGTTTTGTAATGTATTCAATGAATAAATGTACTGGTCACTATACTTACTTGCCTTGTGCTCGTGGTTTTCTTGCTACTAATGGTTTACTCTATGCGTTACTTACAAGTATGGATGCTTCATAGTCTCATATTTCATAGTGATTAATTTCTTTTGTAATGTATTCAATGAATACATTACAAAACTAAACTCAACATAATGCACTTGTTATATTGGAATCTGATTTCTACTTTCTATTTGTAGTTTTTATTGTATTCATTGGATAGTTTCTTTTCAATTACTAATCAACCTGATTACTATATGTAATACTTAGAAGCATGGAAGCTTCATATTCTCATATTTCACATGTCTGACTTAGTTTTTAAATGTATTCACTGAATACATTACTAAACTAAGTGAGCATAGTGCAACCTTAGTTTTGTATTGTATTCAATGAATAAATGTATTGGTCACTATAGTTACATACCTTTATATTATAATTTTTTTGTAATATGGAACCTCTCAGTAGGATACATAATCAGTGAAGGGATTGTTTTAATTAAATCAACATAGTGCAACCTTAGTTTTGTAATATATCAATGAATAAATGTAGTGGTCACTATACTTACTTGCATTGGGCTCATGGTTTGCTTGTTGTTAATGGCTTATTGTATGCATTACTTAAAAGCATGGATGCTTCATAGTCTCATATTTCACAATGCTCACTTTCTTTTGTAATGTATTCATTGAATACATTACAAAACTAAACTTAACATAGTGTATTTCTTATATTGGAATATGATTTCTACTTGTTTTCTGTTTGTAGTTGTTATTGTATTCATTGAATAGTTTATTTTCAATTACTAATCAATTTGTTTAATGTATGCAATACTTAGAAGCATGGAATATTCATATTCTCATATTTCACATGTCTAACTTATTCACTGAATACATTACAAAACTAATTGAGCATAGTGCAGCCTTAGTTTTGTAATTTATTCAATGAATACATTACAAAACTAGGTCATCATAGTGCAACCTTGGTTTTGTAATGTATTCAATGAATAAATGTACTGGTCACTATAGTTACATGCCTTTATATTATAAGTTGTTTGTAATGTGGACCCTCAGCAAGATACAAAATTAGTGAAGGGGTTGTTTTAATTTAATCTCATTTTCCCTTGCCTTAATCATAACCCCATCTAATTATACCCCACGGAGAACCCGACTTAACCTCTCCTTACTCCATACCTAATCACCTTAACATGTATGAAGATAAACTCAATTGCTTTTAATCATGGTAAAATCAATTTCTTTTAATCATATAATGTTTTTTTACTGAATTACTTTTAAACCTATGAATATATTAAATGTCTAAATGATAAATTTCCATGAGATTGTTACTTCCACTAGTTGTTACATTATTTTGCAGGTATGCGAGGCAATGAATACTTGAGCATGGGTTGTGGATGATTTAAGATCTATGTAATTGTGTTTCTCAACACTGTCATTTTACTGGTTTTTCAACATTCCATTTTGATATGGGAAATCATGATATTACAATGTTATATAAATTTGTTTAATGTCATAATATACATGTGACTTACTTTATTTTATGCTTCCATTAGTGCATCTTTGATAGGTTGCCTTGTAACATATAACAACATTGAAAATAGAGGACACCAACAACATACAACTAAAGTATTTTTGACTTTACTAAGGCTATGAATTGATCGAGTGTTATTTAGTTTGCATTTTTCAAGTTTTTATTTTGATGCATTGTTCTTTATTTTTTGGTTTTCAAGTTTCAATTACAATTTTTTTTGAATAGTAGTATATTGTCGAAAAATGGAAGCACTTCCATTTAGGACTATTTTAGCCCTCTGAGTAAGTGGTTTGGGGTCATGTCAAATGCCTTGAATGGGTCTTTGACTTGGATCTATTTTTTCCTCTATCCTGCCCTGTTTTACACTTCTCTCCTACCTATTTCTGGTATCTTGCTCTGAGATTTTGAGGTTCTTGACCTCAAGGTCAAGGTCGACGTCGACCCTGACCTAGATCAGGGTTGACCTCGACCTTGACCCGGGGTCTAAATTTCAAATTTCAAAGATTTCAGGATGTCGGGGTTTGGAAAAAATTATTTTCCGCTTCCAGGTCGGCTATTTCGGGTTCCGAAGTAGCAATTCTTAAAAAGATATTTAATATAGGTCCACTTATAGGGGTATGATCCTAATTGGAATTTAATTCTCATATGTCAGCCTCTCTAGAATTTTATGCCCTAGACTAGTATATAAGGAAGCCATCTCCTCTCATTTTCAAGCAGTATCATCCACGCATAATCTACGCATGACCATCTACGCATAATCTATCGAAGTGATCATCTACTTTCAAGCTTTAAAGAATTCAAGCATTAAAGATTCAATTCATCAAGGATATCCAGTAGTAGCCATTGAAGGATTCAAGCTCTATGGAGCCTCTTGTTGAAGATTTCTCCATCCATATCCATTCAAGTTTCTTCCTATTCCAAGATCCATTCAAGATTGGTGTTGAAGATCTAAAGGCAATTGATTTGAGACATCCTACAATTATACATCCACTTGGAGAATCCATACTTGTGGATTCAAGGATTCCAATTCTCCACAAGGGTTTCAACGTAAGCAAGGTGAATTGTTCTATTTACTTTGTTTAATACTGCAATTTCAATTCTATTTCAAGGTTAATTCCAAAACTGGGGTTTCCCAAACCCCTCCCCCAAAAAA
Organism: Thuja plicata; assembly: GCA_018584345.1. Taxonomy (NCBI): domain Eukaryota; kingdom Viridiplantae; phylum Streptophyta; class Pinopsida; order Cupressales; family Cupressaceae; genus Thuja; species Thuja plicata. The sequence continues at coordinate 1,693,181 of MU226802.1, forward strand.
CAAAACCATTATTCTTGTAGGTATAGGTATGGAACAACAAATTACAAAGCATATTTGGATACCCTTTTCGAAAAAATTTTGGGATCCGCGAACATATTTTCTGTCAGAGCAGTGCAGGTCAAGGTCCACATAAAGGGGTACAATTGTGCCCCCGTATTTGGGTCAAGGTCAACCTTGCTCAGAAAAGAAAATGATTTCTGGGTTTTCTCTATCTCTGTGTCATGTTGCAGAATTTCCAAAAACTCAATACAGACACCAAAAAACAACAATTTCCAGATCTGCTATACTTTGAGGTTAGTATTTGTCTTCAATTCATTTCAATTAAAATTTTAATATTTTCAGATCTATTACACACTCTCCTCCAAAAATGGAATGTAAGGTTTTCCTCTTTATTCTTATTTCTAATCGATTGATTCACTTGTGCATTGACCATTTTCTTGTGGTTAATCAATTTGGATCTTTCCTTTGTGTATTTGGGGCTAAGAGGATAATCTTACCTTCCCCAATTTTTCATATGTAAAGGGGTATTATTTAGATGTGCAAGTCTCTTGTTCCCATTACCTCTTTGTATTTTTTTCCCTTTACATTTTGGTGAACCCACTTACGACAACTCTTTATTTTGTGGTGTTAGATTTACATTTCATGTTAGATCTTGCATGCACATTAGATTAGCCTTCTTTTATGTTCTTGCATTTACATTTCAAAATTTTAAAAAAATCATATAAAGCAAAAATACAAAAAAAAATTATTTGTTCATGCCTTGTGTTTTCTTAATTTAGTTCATTTGCATTACATTGGTGTATGAGAATTACTACCTGTAGTCCTACTTATAATATCCCGGTTAGAAGAAGTCGCAGACTTATGGGTTCCTTTGCTCCCGAGTCTTCCTCTCCGTTCCTTGGGATCCTAGATGAAAATTTGATCACTCATGATTCCAATCCTTCTACGGAGCATAAATCTTCTCACTCATCTCATGATGAGGACGATGCTTTTAGAGTTCCTCCTGAACAAGTCCAAAAACTTTCAACTGAACTTGATAAAATGAGAAATTGGCTTATTTAAGAAAACCATAATCAAGATTCTATTCAAGATATAGAGGCCCTTAAGAAAGTCCTTCGTGATAGTGACCATGGTATTAATCTCTTGCATGGTATCACTCATCTTATGCATTTAAATGCCAAACCTTTAGCTCAAGAAGCTCAAGATCTAGGAATCACTCCTCGTGTCACTAGTGTGGAACCTTCTCCTGTTCATTTACCTAACATTCTTACTTACACTCCTCCTTTAGTGACTACATCTCTTCCACATTCCAATCCTCTAGCTTCGAATCTTCCATTTCCATCTCTTCCTGTGAGTGTCCCACTGGTGTCTCTACCCACCTCACAACCCTCTTACCATAATGTTCCTTTTACCTATTCCAACCCTCTTCCAACTGTGGTTCCAAGTGTTCCACCGGTTGTGTCTTCCATTCCCGCCGCTTCCTACACTTTTCCTAGTGTTTCTAATTTTTCTATGCCTCCTATTTCTTCTAATGATTCCACGATCATTAGTCTGGCTCAAACTATGTCCTCTTTACATCAACAACTTGCGTCCTTAACTCAATCCAAGTTTAGTATTCCTACATGTGACATGGGTAGTCCTTTATCCCTAGACATTATTCATGCTCCCGTCCCTCAACAAGATGATATGCCTCATCTTGAGAATTACAATGGTAAGGGAGGCCCTGTCACTCATGTTAAAACATTTCAAATCCTTTGTAGTGACTATGCTCATGACCATAATATTTTAGCCAAGTTGTTTTCTATAACTTTTCATGATAAGGCCTTGCAATGGTGTTGTTCCTTGCTTTCTTATTCTATTGATTCTTTTACAAAACTTGCTAATTCCTTTATCCAACAGTTCCAAAATAACATTGGTCCGCAAGTGTCCTTAACTGATTTGATGCATTGTAAACAAAATACTAAAGAAAATTTGACTGGATTTATTGGTAGATTATTAAGAATTTGTATGCTCAAATTTCTTATCTTGTTCCTGATATTGATATTCATAATATGTTTATTTCAAATTTGCAAAAGGATATTAGAGATAAGATTCTGCTTACTGAATTTACCTCTTTTCAACAACTTTGTGCAGCGCTTCATAATTATTAATTACAAGTGAGTCAATTTGAGAGCAACACTCCTATGGATCCTGTTCCAATTGATAAGAGTGATACTGCTCCTAATCCAACAAGTTTTATAAACCTAACAACTATGTCAAGATAAATAAGCAAGCAAATGTAGTTGCTGATCAAGTTGTTGTTGCATCCAACAATGCCAATTCTACATCCACTGCTTTTCGTCTGAATCATACATTTTACTCCTCTTTCTAAATCTTTACATTCTATTATGAGTAAGTTGTTGAATGATAATATGATTAATTTGCATCCTATTTGACCTCTTCTTCCTACTACAATGGCATCCAAATCCTTTGATCCTAAAACCTTTTATCAGTACCATTGTCAGAATGGTCATGATACTGAGAAGTGTTATTCTCTAAAACATAAGGTTTAAGACTTAATTGATTCTAATGCTTTATCTATTGATAATTTTGATGGTAGTGGGAACAAATTTGTCTCTCCTCCTAATCAAAACCTCAAAATCTATACGAATCCTTTGCCTAAACATGATACTAATACCATTGTCCAGCCATCATCTATGGATATTGTTTATGATTCAAAGATGGATGATCTCAATCATATTGTTAACCATGTCGAGCATGTTGTTTTGTCTCAACCTGTATATCCACCCCAACCTCAATCTCAACCTCTTGTTCAAGTTCCTCCGCCTCAACCTCAACTTCAAGTTCCACGTCAACCTAATCTTAAACCTCAACCTCAACCTCAACCTCTAAAATAACCTAAGAATAAAAGACCTAGGGAAATATTGATCACCTTTGATGATTCTGAGACTATTAAAGCTCCTAATGGTCCCCTCTACATTTATGCTAGGATTTCTAAGATACCTACGCATGGTTGTCTTGTTGATCCTACATCCTTAGTCAATGTCATTACTGAAGAAAACCTTCTTTTGAAGAACTTACAATGTGATTGTTACAATACATCTAATGTGTGGATCCAAACTTGTAATGGTTTTCTCTATCCATCATTTGGTTCTATTAACTTGCATGTTGAACTTTGTGGTAAACTTGTGGACACTACCTTCGTTGTTGTCCCTACTTCTAATCAGTTTCAGGTTAAGCTTGGTTTGCCTTGGTTGACTTCCATGCATGTTGTTGCTTCTCCTATCCATAAGTGTATTAAGTTCATTCATGATGAAGAAGTGAAAATAATTAATCATAGTTTATATCAAACTTCTAGGCTTGGGGATTGTGCTGCCCTTGACTTATTTTGGCCTTCATTACCTAATTCATGTTCTTCTCGACCTGATAACCTTTTTTCGCTCATATCAATCCTATAAACATCACAAGATTGTTGAGTTAAGCATGCCTTGTATGAATCTTAACCATGGTCTTTTGCCTATGCCTTCCATACCTCCTTTATCCATTGCTTCTAGTTCTGTTAATCGAGATCCTAGTGTTCCTTTTTAGCCTACTGAGAATCCTACTAATCCTCCTATAGAACCTGTGAAGGAACTGGTCGTTGTCCCTCCTAGTTCTCAACATATTTCAAACAAGACAAAACATAACCAATATGTTAATGAACGTTATAAGAAGCATCAAGATCAAGCTAAGGCCCATGCCTTTGTTCTTTAAATTTCTTTACCTTCTTTTGACTAGCCTGTGCCTGATGTGTTGGAAGAATTTAATGTTAATAATGATGTTAAGATGAATAGTTATGATGATTCTATTTGTATCTTAGATTCTATTTTGATGAAGAAGATACTCTTGATGATCCTATTGATGCTAATGATGAATATGAGACTATTGATATTGATACTGATTTACCTAATATGCTTTCAACACAATTGACAATTACACCTAGCATCGAACATCACAATTCTCAAGAGGATCCTTGTTTGGAACTGGCTATTATTCCTACTGTGTTGGATATAGTCCCTCTTTTGAGTTTCCCACCTTCCCTGAACGATATAGACCAAGATGGGGAGAGTAGGCGATGTGCTTGATTGACTTGTCCTCCATGGTAGCCTTTTGTGTGTTTGCCTATTGTATTGTGTTTCTCCCGTAATGTGTTTGCTAAATGTTTGTTAGATTCTTTTATACGACCCTTGTTACTTTGTTGGTGCAAGATGATAAAGGAATCAAACATATTGTACTATTCATCTATATGTATCTCTATTCTTCTATATGTTGTTTTCATGTTATGTTGTACTTGTACTATTATTAGTAAATGTTTTCCCTGTGTAGTCCGCTTGGATTTGCAACATGGTAGCACTGATTCTTTTTGGTCTCCATGTTGTGGTCTAAAAAGACTCTTCTTCGTAACTCTTGTGTTTTCTTTCCTCCATTGTGATTGTAGTTCTACTTTCTTTGGGGAATCATGTCAATTCATTTGCAATTATATATATATATATATATATATATATATATATATATATATATAAAATCTTATGATCATACTGACCCCACGGTAGGTAGATCCCTTATGTGTTCTTTGTATGTTTATGTGGTATTTCCATTGATTTGTCTTTTCTTGGGGGCATCTCATAGTGGAAACATAATCAGTGGAGTTGTTTATGTTTCCGTTAAAGCCATTGCTCTTGTTAAAGTGTTAGCAACGACTTTAACATGGGGGCATACACTCTGCTCATTTTTTGCACATACACACTTCAAAAATATTTTCAAACTTAAAACTTTTTTTTTCCTTTTATGGATTAGAGACTAATCCTTAAAGCATGGATTTTTACCTTATAGGATCTCTTGATCCCTCCAGTTTCAATTTACAAAGTTTTGATCCCTTAATGTCGGAAGGTGTCCTTAAGACTGGATCTCTCTAGTTTTGGATTTGCTCTTTTGGAATCGAATATTCCCGAGGGTGAATCCTTGATGGGTTGACTAGTGAGTAGCCACATTTACTAGGCGGTTCAAATCCATCTTTCTAGTTGCACTATTTCCTTGTGTGATTCACAATGGGACGTAGGTTCTCATTGGGCGAGGTAATCACACCCTCTCTCTCTTTTTCTTTGACTGGTGATGTCTCTCTTATTGTAATATTGGGGTTGACAAAGACTTGAGTCCTTGGGGGCTTGAGGATTGCTTTGTCCCTTTGATTTCAATAAGATTATCTTTTCTTTGTGATCTCCTTTACCAAGAGTTTGCATCGAGCCCATACTCTTGCTAAAGTGGGGGCTAAATGTATCGTCATAAAATGGAAGCACTTCCATTTAGGACTGGTTTAGTCCTTCGAGTAAGTGGTTTGAGGTCATGTCAAATGCCTTGAATGGGTCTTTGACTTGGATCTGGTTTTTCCCATGTCCTGCCCTATTTTCCACTTCTCTCCTACCTATTTCTGGTATCCTACTCTAAGATTTTGAGGTTCTTGACCTCAGGGTCAAGGTCGACCTTCTGGGTCAAGTTTGACCTCGACCCTGACCCAGGGTCTAAATTTCAAATTTCAAAGATTTATAGATGTCGGGGTTTGGAAAGAATTATTTCCCGCTTCCAGGTCGGCTGTTTCGGGCTCCGAAGTAGCAACTCTTAAAAATATATTTAATATAGGTCCACTTCTATGGGTATGAGCCTAATTGGAATTTAATTCTCATATGTCAGTCTCTCTAGAAGTTTGTGCCCTAGACTAGTATATAAGGAAGCCTTCTCCTCTCATTTTCAAGGAGCATCATCCATGCATAATCTACGCATGATCATCTACGCATAATCTATCGAAGTGATCATCTACTTTCAAGCATTCAAGCATTCAAGATTCAATTCATCAAGGAGATCCATTAGTAGCCATTGAAGGATTCAGGCTCTATGGAGCCCTCTTGTTGAAGATTTCTCCATCTGGATATCCATTCAAGCTTCTTCCTATTCCAAGATCCATTCAAGATTAGTGTTGAGGATCTAAAGGCAATTGATTTGAGACATCCTACATCCTACAATTCTACATCCACTTGGAGCATCCATACTTGTGGATTCAAGGATTTGAATCCTCCACAAGGGTTTCAACATAAGCAAGGTGAATTGTTATATTTACTTTGTTTATTACTACAATTTCAATTTTATTTCAAGGTTAATTCCAAAACTGAGGTTTAACCAAGGCAAACCCCTCCCCCAACAAACAAAACCATTTTTATTGTAGGTACAGGTACGGAACAACGAATTACAAAGCAGATTCAGATACCCTTTTCGACAAACTTTCAGGATCTGCGAACAGATTTTCCGTCGGTGTAGTGCAGGTCAAGGTCGACACAAAGGGGTACAATTGTGCCCCCGTATTTGGGTCAATGTCAACCTTTCTCAGAAAAGAAAATGATTTTGGGGTTTTCTTCATCTCTGTGTTTCCAGGCTAGGGCAGGTTGCAGAAATTCTAGAAACTGAGTACAGACACCATAAAACATCAATTTCCAGATCTGCTATACTTTGAGGTTAGTATTTGTCTTCAATTCATTTAAATTAAGATTTTAATATTTTCATATCTATTACACACTCTCCCCCAAAACAGAATGTAAGGTTTTCCTCTTTCTTCTTATTTCGAATCGATTGATTCATTTATGCATTGACCATTTTCTTGTGGTTAATCAATTTGTATCTTTCCTTTGTGAATTTGGGGCTAATAGGAGAATCTTACCTTCCCCAACTTTTTATAATATAAAGGGGTATTATTTAGATGTGCAAGTCTCTTGCTCCCATTACCTCTTTACATTTACATCTTTACAAGTAGTAACTCTTTAACAAGAGAATTGCAAGTGCTAATTGTTGTAAGTCAGTTTAGAATTGATTGACTATTCTTTATTGTACTTTTTTCAAGTTTTAATTTCAGTTATTTTTTAATAGTACTAAATCTTGAACAAGTGAATTGAAAGTGTTAATTGTTGTAATTAAATTTAGTCTTGATGGAGTGTTATTTATTATATTTTTTTCAAGTGTTCATTGCAATTGTTTTTGAATAGTACTAAATCTTTAAGAAGTGAGTTGCAAGTGTTAATTATTGTAAGTCAATCTAGTGTTTATGGAGTGTTCTTTATTGCATTTTTTTCAATTGTTAATTGTAATTATTTTTAAACATTCAAATAATGAAGTCATAGTCTCGAACAAATATACGAGGATACAATCATCTTCAATTACAATCCTTGTGTCATCATCAATTACAATCATAGCATGGATATAGAGGTTCACAACCTTTAGGGAGATTCACATTCAAGATCATATTCTCAATCCTCTATGTTGGATGCGTTGTCTCGTTCTCCAATATATAAATCATACAATAGAGCATCAACTGATGGTTGAGGTGTCTCTTCTTTCCAATAAAGATCTTGTCGAACATGTAACATTGGCTGAGGAGGTGAGTTTATCGAAAGATGTCATCCTTGAAATGCTTGAAACTTTGAAATTATCTATATTGCCTAATATTTCCTTGTCCAAGCATGCAACCATTAAAGTTCATAAAATTGATATGGTTTACATGGATTAAATTGTCTCACAAACCATTGATTTATTACATTAGTTTGAGTGGACATAATTCTAACTTAAACAAAGATGAATAAAAATTGTAATCATTTGGAAATTCATAATATTAAACTGGAAATGGTCCCCTAAACAAACATTGAATAATTGTTGCATGATTGTTCAACCATTCCTCTTGATTACGGATAGTAGTGGTTCCTTGTATAGTTACATTCAATTCCTGTGAGACAATGACTTCGAGTAGAGGCAAGTGATTTATTTCATACTTGTTGACCAAAAAAGTTCTAACTTCTTCATCACTTGTTTCTCGGTGTGTCAATAACATGCCACGTTCTTGACCAAGTTTTGTAAATGCATCTATGAATTCTATGCGTTATTGATCATAGTTGACCAATTGATGATAATGTAGATTAGGGTTGTATCATCCATATCAATTTTGGTGTCCATCATAAAGCACATTTTCCCTAATCATGTTGTGTGCTCCCTTGTCCTGTCAACACAAATACATGGCTTATTCAGTTCAATTAATTGCAATACATTGCTTAATGAAATACATGGTAGAATTATGAAAAAACTCCTTAATCAATCCAATTAATGATTCAATTTCACATTGTTTAGTGCTAACAACATATATTTCTAGGCGTTGTATCCTTGTATATTTGTTTGAGACTGTATGCCTTTCTCTTTAAACAATGACTATGTGGTGACCTGGTTTTGTAAGGCTGCACTATTCTGATTTAATTAAAATGACCCCTTCATTGATTATGTATCCTACTAAGAGAGGGTCCACATTACAGACAACTTGTAATATAAAGGCATGTTACTATAGTGACCAGTACATGTATTTTTTTAATACATTACAAAACTAAGGTTGCACTATGTTGACTTAGTTTTGTAATGTATTCATTGAATGCATTACAAAACTAAGTCTGCACTATGTTCACTTAGTTTTGTAAGGTATTTAGTGAATACATTAAAAACTAAGTCAAACATGTGAAATATGAGAATATGAAGTTTCCATGCTTCTAAGTATTGCATACAGTAAACAAGTTGATTAGTAATTGAAAAGAAACTATCTAATGAATACAATAACAACTACAAATAGAAAACAAGTAGAAATCAGATTCCAATATAACAAGTGCACTATGATGAGTTTAGTTTTGTAATGTATTCATTGAATACATTACAAAAGAAAGTGAGCACTATGAAATATGAGACTATGAAGCGTCCATGCTTCTAGGTAATGCATACAGTAAACCATGAGCAACAAGCAAACCACAAGCACAATTCAAGAAGATATCTTTAGTAATTGAAAATAGGTTAAGTTGACATTGACTACATGCATTGTTAAGTTGACATTGACTATACGCATTGTTAATCTAACCTTGCCTATATGCATTGTAAAGTTTATATTGACTGCATACAGTAAACAGGTTGAGTAGTAATTGAAGACAAAGTATTTAATGTTGACTTAGTTTTCTAATGTATTCATTGAATACATTACAAAACTAAGTCAATACTGTGAAATATGAGACTATGAAGCTTCCATGCTTCTAAGTAATGCATACACTAAACAATCCAACAAATACAAATTACCAAATCAATTTGTATACTTTTACCAATTGGTAATAATTTCATTTCATATCAAACATGTACAAAAAATCTTACATCGTATGGTAATTGTTTCTTTTCATATCAACATTTACAAAAAAAATAGAGCATAGCCCAAAAATCCTTTGCCATAGCCTTCAACATTCGATTTCAAACTTGTTCATCACCTTTGATGACGTAAAACTAAAACATATATGAATACATTACAAAACTTGGTTAGCCACATCCATCAAAATTTTGCAACTAGTTTAACTGTCCTTAGTTGTCCATGAAACCGGGAAATGGAATAGGACTGTGGCAGCCAATTCCACTACTCTCTCCTCCATTACTAGGATAATGTTAGTTGGGTCAACATGTGGTAGTGAGGGAATTGATAGGGAAATGTCCTCCTCCGCACAATTAACTAGTTCAAAAGGTTTTGTTGGCAAGCTCAAGCCAACATCAATGGCCAATCCATCATGGTTTGCTTGTTGCTCATCTGTTACATTAATTTCTGCCCCTTGATAAGTTTCATTGTAATTTCTCACAAATCTGTTAATTGAATCTTCATTTTATCCTCTAAATTGCAAAAATGCTTCCACTACGATTGGCTCCCCCTCACCTTGAAGTACATTTGCAACAACTGTTGATCCCGGTGATCCTGGAACTACAGGTTCAGGCTGAACTGATCCCATTCTGACATCCCCATCAATAATAAAATCCTCACTTGGCCTTATACCGTCTACTAAGGTATCCCGGTTGAAAGACCATATGCCTGTCCTGCGGAACCCACTCATTATATTGCCCGAGGTCAGTGCCAATTTGAATGCTTTGCTGGCTAGTGTTGCCAACTCTTCATGTCCAATGTCAATCTAGGGGTTGTTGGCCACCACAAGTTTGTATGTTGTTTGAAGTATGTTTTAAATGGTGAAAATACTCACATCCAACGGTTGACACTTATGGCTGGGATGTGCGGGAAGTGTGAGTAGATCTATTCCCAATTGTCTTGCTTTGTCAATTGTATGCCACGCCACATGGCTTCCATGACCGTCAAATATGAGAAGTGCCCTATTTGAGGGAGAGACGTGACCGAGGATATTTCTTGAAAAGTGGTCCAACCAATTCAAAAACAACTCCTTCATCATCTATGCATGTTCTTGTATTGACATGCACGTCGTGGGCTCACAACTGACAATGCAATTTTTAATGTGTCTCTTTGCTTTGAACAAGTAAAAACTGGCTATGCTCATACCAAAAATTCTCATACATGCAAGAACATTGATCCATTCCTTGCTTTTGGAGATTAATTTTGGGACGTTTTTGGCTCCCATGTGCACAATCACTCTCATACCACAGTTTCATCCAACTTGCACTCCTATTTCATCACAGTTCCATATTCTTCTAGACTCATAGTCGTTGAGGTTGTACACAGTTTCTAGGTTATCATAAAAACATGCTACAACAATAGGATGAACCATTATAGCTCTGTCTGTGTCCACACCTTCTATTGTTCTAATACTTAAGTCCTTGTGGCAGCATCTAAAACTTTGCCACCATGATCTTCCTACCATTCCATCTGTAAAAGGGTTAACCCTTCCTGCAATTATCTGGGCAACAATTCGCTTCAACTGAATGAATTGTACACCATTTCCCATATCTTCTATGTCCTTACACCACTTGAAAACATATTCCTCCTCTTTAGCAATTAGGATTGTTTTAGGCCCCCTCCTCTTAGTGATAGTAGTACCCATTAGCCAGGCCCTCAAACTAGAAGCATGTATCTTCTACTTCTTTGCTACACCCCTACATGATATCTCACCTTTCTCAACACTGCTAATTGCAACATCCATGTCCTCAAATGTCCACCGTCTCATTGGGGTTGGATGGGCAGCGTTAGTCGAGGCAACTTCCCCTCTATTTCCTTCTTTTGCATTTACAAATATTGCATTGACTGTAGGAGCATCAACAAAGACTTGTTGTGGATTAGAAACATGAGCATCAACGAGAACATGGTCTACATTAACCTCTGTATCAATGAAATGCACTCCACGCGTCACTCTTATACTTGTATGAGCAATGTTTTTTGTCCTTGTCTTTCTTTTTTCCTGCCATGCTTATAACTTAAATTGAAATGACTTTGTTTGAATTAGATGATTATAAGACAATTGCATACAGTCAATGTCAACTCAATAATGCATATATATAATGTAAGATCCATGATAAACATTTCAATGAGCGCATGTAAGTAAGTATAGTGTCCAGATTCTTAAAAACTACAACACCAAGTTATGATTAAATCGATAATGTATACTATTTCTTTCCCATTTCCTCTAATTATTTCTTTCTATCACATTACATCCAATGATTTCAAGGTGAAACGATTGAAACATACAACTATTAGTGCAGGAAAATCATTACAAACACTTATTGAACAATAAAAAAACCATGAGATATCTGGTACTTTGTGATGGGAGGATAGATTCCCTCTCTTGAATGTGCAAAATAATGATTAACCTAGAGAAACCCCCATATTAAAAAAAATATATGAAGAAACTGTCCATATTCATAAAAACAACAACACCACGTAATGATTAAATCGACAATTTGCACTTTATCTTTCCCATTTCCTCTAATTATTTCTTTCTATCACATTACATGCAATCATCACAAACACTTATTAAATGATAAAAAACTGTGAGATATTTTCTACTTCACAATGGGAGGATGGATTCCCTCACGTGTAGCAGTTGTAAGCAGATGCCTGAAACCCTCCTCATACACAGAGAAATGAAAGCGGTAGGGGTTGAAGTTTCCAGAATGTACAAAGAAGAAATGGTCAAGTTTAGGGTTCGTGATGGGTAGTAATAGGGTTACCCACGGGGCGGTTACGTGGCAGTTGGTGAGCTGTGAATTTGTTAAGGTGATTAGGTATGGGGTAAGGAGAGGTTAAGTCAGGTCCTCCGTGGGGTATAATTAGATGGGGTTTTCATTAACACAAGGGACAATGTGGTTTAATTAAAATGACCCCTTCACCCCTTTCCTACATAGTGAGCGGGTCCACATTTAAAATAACTTAGAATTCATTCATTGAATACATTACAAAACTATGCAACAATATGGTGAGTTAGTTTTGTAATGTATTTAATGAATACATTACAAAACTAAGTCAACAATATGCTTAGTTAGTTTTGTAATGTATTCATTGAATACATTACAAAACTATTTCCACACTGTGAAACCTGAGATGAAGAAGCTTCGATGCATTAAAAATAACTTATAAACAAAAGGCATGTAAGTATAGTGACTAGTGCAATTATTCATTGAATACATTACAAAACTAAGAACTATGTTGTGTTAGTTTTGTAATGTATTCATTGAGTACATTACAAAACTAAGTCAACACTGTGAAATATGAGACTATGAAGCTTCCGTGCAATAAAAATAACTTAACTATATTGACAAGTACATTTATTCATTAATACATTACAAAACTAATTGTGCGGTATGCTAAGTTAGTTTTGTAATGTATTCATTGAGAACATTACAAAACTAAGTGAGCACTGTGAAACATGAGACTACGAAGGTTGCATGCATTAAAAACAACTTATAATTTAAAGACATGTAATTGTAGTGAGCAATACATTTATTCATTAAATACACTACAAAATTAAGGCTGCACTTCGCTGACTTAGTTTGCAGTAGATTTGATCCTACAGTTAGCAGTAAAAGCAGTAAATTTGTAATAAAAACAGATAGTAAGCATACAAAAAACAAGGAATAAACAAAAAATAAACGAGATAGCCTACCAACCTGAACAAGACCAGAGAATATGCAGACTATAGAGAATAAACCACCAACGATCAGACAAGGAATTTCAATGGATTTACGTGGCACTGTATCCTTCTTATATGAATTTGGTCATTGAAGTGGTCGGTCAATTTAAAATTCAAATTATGGTGGGAAAGAATCAGTTAATTCATGCACAAGCAAGTGCATTAAATTTGTAGTTTATACAGTGGCTTCATGAATTCAAATTTGTAATATTTTTGGTGTTGTTTATTTTGTGTTTGCATTGTTTATTTTATCTCATTTGGTGAGCCTTACACCATTAGCTATTCATGCAGGTACAAATTGCAGTTGGATTAAATGCTTGAAGATGTCATACATTTTGGCTGAATGTGCAGATGAGAGTGTTATGAAAAGTTATTATGCACCAATAGCTATGCATGTATGTAGTTGACTAAATATGGAATGTACCAATAGTTGTGCATGTATGTACATAAATTGAATATGAAATGCACATTAATAGATTATATTTATATTCTTGGACCAATCCATCGACTTTGTAAATGTATGCATCTATTTTTTATTTTAATAACAATGTAACATTTTTGGTGCAATTTGATGTGTAATAAAAACATAAGTGTACTAATAAACGTGCACTTGTAGTGTTTACTTAATAGTGTAATGGTGAACGATTATTGGGTGTGCAAGCTATTATTTTTTGGCATTTTTATTTTGCACGGAATGACTATCAAAAAGTTGGTTTTTGGGGGGTGTCTATGACAAAAGCATAACGATTATTAGACTTGTCGGTAATTGGGTCTTTTCTTAAGTGCTAATTTAAATTAAATATTATTATTTTTTTTTTCAAAAATGTGTTTTAAAAAAGCACAAAATCCAAAAGGAGAAGAGAAAGGTAAAAACCAAGACTACAAATTCTGAAATAATACGTGAGCTGCAAGTTAAACTCAACTCAAAGGAGAAAGAGAAAGGTAAAAAGAGGCGCTGAATCAATCAGTCGCGCACAGCGTCGAACCATCTAGGTCCAGGATTGCTCCTCCTTTCTGTTGCACATAAATCTCTTCAAACAGTTCGTCTGATACATTTTTGCAAGCACATAAAATGGCGCTTTCAGTGCAAAATTTGGACATAATGGGCGAACGACACTCCGGGCAGGACGTCCGCACTCAAAATGGTTTGTCTTACATTTATACACTTAAATCTTAAATATAATGCTTTTGGATGGAAATCTAACAGTGGTAGGTGTATCACAGTAACGGCATGCCAGGCGGTTGCAAACATTGTGAAGACGTCTCTGGGGCCAGTTGGTTTGGACAAGGTGAGCAGATTAGGTTTTCTTTCCTAAAACCCTAAACCTTTAGTAAAATAGGGTTTGTGATATTGCTATCAGGATTCAACCGTGTAGTGTTTGAGTCAAAATCACTGACCCATGTTTCATGAGTAGCAGCAGGAGTTTGACTGAAAAACTACACGGTTGAAATTTGACTTGATGAGGAAAATATCTCCTACTTATCAAAATATGATTTAATTTTTTAAAACCCCGATAAATATCTTGATCATTGATGAATGCATTTTGAGCCAAGGCTTTGACAAAGCTGAGCTTTTGCTTTAGTGTTTGAAAAGCTTTGGTAGATTCTGATCCTATTTATGAGTTCAGTAGTCGTTGATTTTAAACCTCACTCAACATACCAATGCAAGTTAAATATTTTTTGAATCATATGATATAACAAAAAAATTGTTGATAACTTCCATGTTGGCAAATGAGGTTGGCTAGGAGGTTGGGAAGTTGATTAAATCCGTAACAGTTATGTTCGTACTACACAAAATACTACAGGGTTAGAAGAAATGAAATAAGTTGAGTCTTTTGACGTGGGCACTTGAACAACAGTTTGAAATAGCGCACAGTTATATTACATTTAAAGACTATGTTTTCAGCAAATGATTATGGGGAAAAATAAATCAAGGGATCTAGAATTCTTTATAAACAATGTCGTAAAGCATGTTGAGCTACGTTCATGGGCAACCAAAAAAGGGAAAGAAACAGGGGGGTTATATATACTAATGGGATACCAGTAAAAGTGAGATTTTTTTTTAAGTTGTGGGAGGCAAGCTGCTGCCAAGATTGAAACAATAAAGATATTTGCCAGCTTCTGGGCAGAGCGAAAAATGAGAGGACATGTTAGATAGTTTCTTGCGAAAGTTTTGATTTTGTGCCTTCATCATGAGCAACAAAATGAACAAACCTGGATAGGCACATAGTTTATAATATTTAATAGCACTCTTGTTGCCTTGGATTTGAATATTTAATTATTTAATATAGAAAGTTATGTTGAAATCATTTTCAATTTGAAAGCAATATTACTACTTGAATAAATGTTATGGAGCACAGTAGCAAAATTTGGGGAAAACTTGCGAGTAATAACTTGAGATCATGATTCATTGGTTTTCTAGTGCCGGTTCTAATCACTTTAATGTACTCAAATTAAATTTGCAAAATACTGGTAAAAATTTGAAAGCTATTCAGTATAGCCCACAGTCAACCATGCAAAATGTTGGGAAAAACTTACGATTGCACTTATGCCATGCCATTTTGATGTTGTGTAAATAGCTTGTGACTGTTGTAGAGAGTTGCAGATTTAAGACAACACAATAAATTGCTTAAAAACAAATTTGTCATGAAAATTAAGCAAGCATAGATCTGACATTTGTATAATCTAGGAGTTTGACAGCATTCATTTTTTTTTGCCTTAAGTTGGTTACACAATTCAGGTTTTTCATGGAGCTATGTGTTGTGAAATATAATTTGGGACCGCCTTCGGATAGTGCCTGTGGGATATTTTCATATTTCCTGCATTTATTGTGGAATTTTATAGGTTGTTTTGCTCTGTGGGTGCTTAACTTTATTTAAATGGCGGTCAAACCTATCACTTCAGTTATTAATGCTGAAACAGTTGGTATTGTAGCGGCTCATGATGCCATTTGCAAAGAAACTAAATGTATTTCGCAAGCTGCGGGCTGTGAAACTCATCTGGATTTTGTTCTTTCAGTTTCATATTTTGATAACAATTCACTCTATAGGATATTTTGAAAGAAAAATCTCATTTGAAAGCACACTTAAAAGCTGTTAATACTGCTTGGGTCCCTCATGTGATTAAACTAGATGCAATCCAAAACTCAACCAAGGATTTTTTTTACTTTTCCTGCTTTGCAGAAGCCCAACATGTGAATGCTGTCCTTCGACATGGCACTTGCCATGACCAAACTTGTTATTGATTTTCTCCCTTTGACTAGGAGTTTTTTTGTGTCCTACCATCAAGCCCTTGCAGTGCTAGCATGGGTTATATTTCCTGGTTTTCCTTTGCCTTGTTGACCATTTTAAAACTGTAGTGTTTCCTCCTTGGAGGATTGGTTGTGTCAAAACAAACAAGTTTTAGTTAGCTTGACCATAGTGTAGTGTATATTATTTCTAATGGCTTTAAAGGAACCATTGATATACATATTGTGATATGGGCCATGTGTTGTATATTATTTTGCCAAACACTTGTTTTAGGTGCTAATCCTTTGAGCACAAAATCAAAGACTTTCCTTTAGCCACCCACTAGACAAGACCAACTTGTAAGCTAACGAGTGTGATGCTTTCAGCAAAGAGCAAGGAAGGTTGGACTAATGTCAACAACAATCATAAATGTGGTTGTTATAGACCCAACAAGGTGTCTTATTTTGCTGCTAGTAACGTAGGAAATAATATTTGTTTGATTGTTAAAGCCTTGACATCGGTAGTGCACTCTTGGCATAGGGCCAATGATAAAGTGAAATAGTGGTGGCGGCTTAGATTGGTCCTATATGTCCTAATGAGCCCACCAATGAGGTTGATAAACCTTATTAGTCTCAAATACCACTTCATGTGATTGTTCTATCATTTACAATTTAATTATTGGGTTGATTGTATACACCTCTTATATACTCGAGGACAATAGGCGTTCTTGTAGTCCTCGACATGCAGGAGAAAAGGAATTTGTTCTTGAAAACAACGTGCGAAGTTTGGGGGGTTCTCTTCATAGAACTAGAATTGGTTTCTTTAGAGTAGCTATTCTACAAGGGTTGGAGTTTGAGTAAATTTCCTTAGACCCATGTTTTTCAAAGGACAAGGTCCTTTATAAGCTCACGAGGAAGTGCTTGAGCAATTTTGAATGTGATCCCTTAGCTTCTAGTCAACTGATGGATTGTGACATATTCACTTCTCATGGGGAGCACCATTCTCAAGAGGTGCTCCATTTAATTATTTGTAGCATGACCCATGATATGGCACTAGGTTGTGATGGCTTCTTGTGTGAATTCTAAAAACTATTTCAAAAGATGTTTGTGTGGAATCTAGCTGGGTCTGTAAATTTTGTCCCTCAAATTTGCTGAGTTTCAAACTCCTGAAAATAAATATCCTAAACAATATTTTTAACTCCTAGAAATATAAAACTAGTGTACCTCAGGGACACGTCCCCCCCAAAATCCCCAACGTCTCCGAGACGGGGACGCACTGGGGATGGGGGGATGCCGTTTCGGTGGCACCACCCATTCGCCGCCGTTCTGGTGGAGACGCGGGGATGTCTCGGCGTCCTCGAAGGGGACAGGGGGACACAAAAGCGTCCCTCGACCCCTCCAACGGAGGCACGAGCGTCCCCCGTCAAAGCAAAAAATAAAGTGAGTTTTAAAAAAACAAAATATTTTTTTAATGTTTCATATGTCGTTTTGCAACCCTAGGGCATGTGGGGTCCATGTCTTGTGATAAAATGCTTGAAAACACTATGTAGCTTCATTTGCATTCATTTTTTGGTTTCTTAGTGTTTGCAACATCAACAAGAAGAAGAGTGAAGAGTTGATAGAAGGGTGCTTGTAAGAGTGAAAAGAGTGATTGCAAGTCAAAGAGGAGTGACAAGGAGCAAGAAGAAGAGGAGGAAGATTCTTCAACTTGTTCAAAAGATTATTCAAGCAAAAGGTAGGGTTGCTCACTGATTTTTTATTTTATTTTCTGATTTTCAAATGAATGTTCATTGTTTTTAGTTTTATATTTCTTGTTGTTTCATTTTGTTATAGTTATTTGAATTTCATTTCTAGATTGAAGTAGATCTAAGATTCTTGTTGTTTCATTTCTAAATTCTTGTTACTTAAATTTTAATTTAAAATTTTGTTATTTTAAAGAAGGGCATAGGCTGAAACCATGCATTTAATATTTATTAATTTTTTTTTTTTCATTTGGTGAAATGCGGTGTCAAAATGAGCTCCCACAGTCATGAAACAAGTCAAAGTGGTGATGAGATGGAATTGGAAACTCATTCTCATAGTAGCCAAGAAGATTATGAACCTGAGCATGATGATGACACCAATGAGGGGGATGAGCATGAGCAAATTGAATCTCAATCCATAGATAATTGGCCACTTGATCCACCATCTACTGATTGTCCCTCCATACTTTTGACAAAGTGGGATAGGGGTAAATATGATCCTAAATCTCCTCTTAGACAGTTTGCAATGAGGATAGCTGCCCCAACACAATCAGGTGGTTGCACAAGAAAGTGGAAATGCAACATTTGTAGTACAAAATGGTTTGGTAGCATCACTAGAGTGAATGCACATTTCCTCTTTTGGACAGGAAAAGGTGTGGGCGCATGTGACTTTTTGAAGCTCACTAAAAATTTGCATTACAGAATTGAATTCAACAAGCTTTGGGGTATTCCAGATGACTTGGGAATTGAAATGCCTGCTACCTTATCTGATAGGCAACAGATTCAGAGTATTCATCAGTCACATGAGCAGCAATTACAGGGGCAGCCATGTATTCCTACTCCTAGATCGCAGCTGAGAGCAACATCATTGACATGGGCAGCCTAAGGACCTTCCATTTTTAATGTTGTGGCTGAAGCACAATCGAGCAAGGGGAAATGAAAGGTGACAGCCGAAAGTAACCCCATAGCAGATTTATTTAATGTGCGCTTGAAAGAGGAGATAGAGGAATCCATTGGTAGATTCTTTTTTTCCAATGACATACCACTTCATGTAGCTCGATTTCCTTATTATAAGGAGATGATGCAGTTGGTTGCGAAGGGGGACTATCATTTGTGCCACCAGGCGAGCATAAATTGAGGACCAGGGGAGCATAAAGAGTATGCCAAGATCAATAAAACGATGGAGACCATGAGGGAATGTTGGGAGGAGTTTGGATGCAACATTATCATGGATGGGTGGACGTACATTAAGAATCGTCCACTCATCAATATCATAGTTACATGCTCAGAGAGCCCATTCTTTCTTAGGGCGATTGATTGTTCAGGACATTGAAAGGATGCTGATTTTCAGTTTGACATCCTTCGGACAACTATTGAGGAGATTGGGCCACAAAATGTGGCCAAGGTAGTGACAGATGCAACACTTGTGTGCAGAGCTGTAGGGAGGCTTATTGAGGCAACATATAGACATATTTTGTGGACTCCATGCTGTGTGCATGCCATGAACAATGCACTCAAAGACATGGGGAAGATTGACTGGATTAAGGGAGTGGTTAGTGGTGCTAGAGATGTGTAGATGTATATTTGCAACCACCACTCTTCACATGTGCTCTTCAGGAGCTTTGCGAAGGAGTTCTTGAAACCAGTTGAGACCATATATGTATCCTATTTCATTCTTTTGGACAAAATGCTTGAGTTGCAGGAGCCACTGCAACTCATGGTTATGACGAATGAGTGGAAACAGTGGGATGGGTCCAGGACAAAGCAAGGGAGTAGGGCGAAGGAGATAGTGAAGAGTGATGTATTTTGTAGTGACGCAAGATACAGTCTCTATCATTAGTCCAGTTTTTCAGGTCATCAGATATGGGGATGGGGATGCACCTAGCCTTGGAGAGGTGTACGAGTGCATTAATTCTATGCTTGGCCAGATGAGGGCAGTTGTGTGAAAGAGGGACCCCAGTTTAGCATTCTACAATGAGCACATTCGGCCTATTATTCAACGCAGATGGGACAACGTAAACACTCCCTTACACATGAATTTTTATGCATTGAATCCCAAGTGGTACATGCCTAGGCTTGGTAGAGTTACACCGATTAAGGATGATGAGGTGATTCATATCATGCTACTCATTGTAATCATCTTTATGTCTTATACATCTTTTAATAACTAGCATCTTCTATTTACCAATAATTTGAATTTTTAAATTTTTAATTTTTTCAGGTGAAGGAAGGGTTCTTCAAGTGCATTGATAGGATGTACGACTCTGAGATTGTTGGGACGGTTTACACTGAGTGGACCAAATTTGCTACTCTTAATGGTTTTAGGGTTGCGGCAAAGGCGAACATAAAAACTATGGTACATGAGAATCCGCTTTTGTGGTAGACTTGTCATGGACTGAAATCAACGATTACCACACTAGCCATTCATTTGTTGTCTCAGGTTTCTAGTTCTTTAGCTTCTGAGAGGAACTGGTCTACATATAGCTTCATCCACCCTTTGAAGAGGAACACTCTTACCTCTTAGAGAGCAGAGAAACTAGTGGCTGTACATAGTGCCTTGCGTATCACTGACCGCAGGACACGTGTGTACAAGGAGAGCCCAGTAGCACAATGGGACGTAGAGCTAGAGGAGCCATCACAAATTGATGAGGATGAGGATGCTTCAGATGCAGGGCTGGTTGGTGTTCCTTTCGCGGCTCTTGACCTTGGAGAGTCTAATAGTTCCGGTGATGACGAGTTTGCCAACCTCCCGAGGGATGATTAGGGGTCTCTAGCCTCCTTCACAACATTTTGGGCATTGACATTTTTATTTTTATTTTGTAGTTTGTACTTGTTTTGATATTCATATCATGCTACTCAATGTAATCATCTTTATGATTAGATACTCATAATAGAACTCTTCCATTTTCTATTTTGAGTATTTAAAATTTTATTGTACTTCAATGTTCAATGTTCCATGTTCAATGCAATGTTCAAGTATTTAGTAATTCTAATTTACTATTTTTAATTTTACAGTTACTATTTTCAGTTTTACAGTTTTACTTTTACATCTTTATGTCTTATATTGTTATACATCTTTTCATAACTTGCATTTTAAGTACCACTTGTATAGTATATAGTATACACACACGCCCCGGTCCCCCGCCGCCGCCCCTTGTCCCCCAGGGCGGTGTAACTATGTATAAAACCCTAAACATAATCTTGTTCTGCATTACAAATAAGAATTTGTTTTGTTTTGGATGACTCTCATGACATTTTGTGATTAGCAATGGGTACTCGGAAACATGAGTACTTAGTTTTTTTGGGCTGATATGGGCTCCATCGGTCAAAATATCTCTTGCTGCATTTCTTCACCTAGTACTTGCAGAGTCTAGCCTTTTTTCATCTCCTGGCTTTCTTTGATGACCCCTACTTGGACAAGAATTGGCGACACCAAAAGAAGAAACGATTAAATAACTAATATCATAAAATAGTTAAAAAATTTAAACCATAGCAAGAAAAATTGTTTGGGGAAAAATTGGCAAATGAAAAGTATGGAGAAAAATTGGGAAACCAAAAGTATTAGATTTTTGAAAAAAATAGAAAAAATTTGGCAAAAACCTGGGAAAAAATCGGATTTAAATAAAAAAGTTGTAGAAAAAGATACAAAAACTACTTAAAAAAATAAATTAAGGGCATTTTCATAACATAGAGATATAGAGAGAAAATAAAATAGAGAGTTTAACCCATGAATTGTTGAAAATAGATACTTGTTCATATTCATATCACTGGTTACATTGCATTGCACAAAGCATACTTCATAGTGCATAAATAGTAACTAAATGGTGACAATTATACAAAGTCATCATATAAACTAAGTACAAAGCTCCAAAAACTCAAATGTAGCCAACGACTCTTGCTACTATAAGGGAGAGCTATGCTAGAGGGCAAGAGTGACTTATGATGAAGCTTTTGAGTAAGACCCTGTCCTAGCTCTTCTAATAACATGAAGATTCAAGTTGGCCTCCATTAGGATCTCAAAAATCTCAGGCTCACGAAAAGCATCATCAACAATAATCTGCTTAAACTTTGGATTAATCTCGTCAAGGTCACTTGAATTGTCATCCTCAATGATCCTGTTTTTGTCCATGTAGAAATTAGTCTTTGCCTTACATGTGAAAAAGTAATGAATACAATTTCAACCTACGTAACAGGGTTCAAATTCAAATTCGTGTTCGGTGATGATAAAATTTTGAATGAAAAAATTCGGAAAAAAATTTGTGATTAAATTTTTCTTATATAAATTTGATTTTTTAAATATAAATGATAAATCTATACAAATAAAATAATATTGTATAAAATTAAAATACATTTTAATAAATTTAAAAACATTATAATATAATAAATATAATAAAAAATTTAGTTTAAATGTTAATAAACTAATATATATTATGCTCACTGTTGTAACTTTAATATATATTTTAATAAATATACTATTATGCGTATAAAGACGTTAAGACATTATAACAGATAATATACTAAATATCTTAATCTCTCCACTTAGCTTACAAATTTGGGTGGGATTATAGACATTTAGGGCACTAGTCTCTGTGAGGGTTATGATCTTGAATAAATCAATGAAACTTCACCCGACTCTTGTGTTGTTCCTTATCCCATCCTAGGGACCTAATTGCCTGTCAAACATCTCCAAGCTCCTCTGGAATGAATCTGCACTTCAGGGAACACTGCATCAGTATTATTTCTAAACTCCTTTTTAATTCATTTTGCCCTGTTTGCACTTACTGATAAGAGATCAACCCTCCCACACCCAACCCCAATCGGGAACCTTCTTGCTCGCTAAGGGTTTACAAGGACAGTTGCAACCACACAATGCCAGAATCATATCTGGTGTACATGACGAAAGGAAAGCAAGTATGAGTCAGCCAACATATGTTGGCGCTGCATTGAAGGACAGTTATGGTTTCAGAATGGATCACTACTTTGGACAGAAAAAGAAAAGAACAGAGAGCATTAAAAAGTTAAAAAAATGAAATAGACGTTTTTCTGGGCTGGGTTCTGCTGGACTCATCGTGGGTTTGTCCTGGACAAACTCACAGGCATCTAACTGTATCCTGGCCAAATCCCCACATGTACTGGACCTTGAACTCGTTATGTACCGAATTTGGGTCCTGCCATACCCTCGATGAACTGGTAACCTAGCAAAATATTTACTGGAAAAAGCTAATCGTGGGAGCATATTACTAACCTCATAACAGGGCTGGAAAGCTTTGTTGCTCAAGAGAAAGGTGTAAGATTCCTCCTGTGAATATTGGATGCATACTCCCATCTTACCAAGGTAGTCATTTATATGGTGTATCTGAAAGGTGTATAAAACATTTGAGGAATTAGGGATTGAACTTGTGGAGATTTTACAATAATACAATTATTTTAAGCATAAGTAGGCTGTTAGCCAGACAGTATTATTTAAATTTGCTTACAAGATGATAAGAGACATGTTTAACCGCGATGTTGATTTTATGCTTTAACACGGCTGACGTATGACAGATGTTGGTTGATGATATTGGAGATGTTACAATCACCAATGACGGAGCAACAATTTTGAAGATGCTGGAGGTGGAGCATCCAGCTGCAAAGGTTGGGTCATTTGTTCTCTTGGTGTTTCTCATTATCCCTTCGTTGTTCTTAATATCTTTGTTATTATGCATTGTCAGTGGTAATGGATGGAAAAAATTTCATTATTTGACTAGTACTTCAAGATCCCATTATGTTTATCAATTTCATTCCATAAATTTTTTCAGTGCCCTCAAAATATATTGTTGACGAGGTTGGTGTGTTCATCTATCTATAGGTTTTGGTGGAACTTGCAGAATTGCAGGATCGAGAAGTTGGGGATGGTACAACATCAGTTGTTATTATTGCTGCAGAGTTGCTGAAGGTATGCTATACATATTATATCTCGTTTTAGGGGATTGTCTTTTGTGTTACCTTATACACTTTTCTAAGACCTTTAAATCTTTACTTCCCTTCTTAGGTTCTTATTACAAATTTCATAAAAGCATCTTGCTTACAGTCTGTTGTGTGTGCCCATTTGATTTTTGTAATTACAGCGGGCAAATGACCTGGTTCGGAATAAAATCCATCCAACTTCTATCATCAGTGGATATAGGGTAATTTAAGCTGTTTATCTTACTAATAAGAAATGCATTCATACAGAATTGTATTTATGGATTGCAGAATAGGGATTAAATAAGCATAGTTTGTGAGCAGTAGAATCAGCTGTTTTGCTGTAATTTGGATGATTGTTTTATAACTAGAGTGTCAATTGCAAATCATATTGTGATTTTTATTTTGAACAGCTTGCAATGAGGGAAGCCTGCAAATACATTGATGATAAATTGGCTGTCAAGGTGAGTTATGCATCAATATTGTTAAGGATGCTTCTAGAATTAATGCTTGCTTGATGTACATTCTAATATGTTGTGTGTTTAGGTTTAGCAGTTGACATCGTATTCATCTTTTTCACTGGGGAGTCACATGTTCAGCTTCTCATATTTGTATTGATTTGATTATCGGAGGTGGCCTTTTTTGTGTAGGAATAATGTTAAAGATTTCTTAATTTTCTCTATCATCTAGATATGGGATTCTTTTTGCTTCGATGTTTAATGCTTAGTACAAGAATGAAGCCAACTTTGAGGAATTGAATGTCTCATAACAGGTTGAGAAGCTTGGCAAAGATTCTCTTATCAACTGTGCAAAGACTAGCATGTCTTCAAAAATTATAGCCACTGACAATGACCAATTTTCAAAAATGGTAAGTCTTACTAGATCTATCCAGCATGTAAATTAAATGAAGTGTAAGTGTTGAAACTGTGGATGCAAGCAGAAATATGGTTTTATTTTCAGCTTTGTACATGTTCTTGCCATTGAAACGTGCTTTTACTCATGAATTGTATATACATATTATTTGGTGATGGTTGAACATGAATATTGACTCTCTGCTTTCCCAAATAAACACTTTTCTTGGGCCTTAAAAATTTCAAATATGGGAAGAGCTTGAGATACATGGTTTTGCATTGTGTTGCCTGGTTATCATTGTTAAGAAGCAAATTTTTTATTATTTAGGTTGTATCCCAAACCAGTGTAGACAAACTACATAGAAGTGAAAAACTAAAGATGACTGATGAAATCCTGCAAGCTAAGTCACAAGGTTCGAATTTGGATTTGAGTTCGACGACCATGGAATTCGAATGAAGTTCGGCAAGGGTAAAAATTCGGAAAAAAAATTCGGATTAAATTCACCTTCTTATAAATTTTATTTATTTTTAAATATAAGTAATATATCCAATAAATTATCAAAATAGTTCACATCGCTAAATAGATTTGAAATCATTATGAAAGGATGGCACATTTATTA
>MU226802.1:1719065-1736792 GCA_018584345.1 Thuja plicata
GCGGTCGACAAAGGTAGAGAAGAAGTGATGGTAGAGAAGAAGTGATTCAGCCTCAGCAGGGAAGGGGTGATTCTGCAGCGGCAGTAGCAAGGATTAAATTCAGCCTTGGAGTTGCCCTATCCAAAACCTAGTCAGCATTCAGGTCGCCAGGAAAACCACAATCCGCCAAAGATTTTTCTCTAACTCAGCCGCTCTACACCACAATCCGCCAAAGATTTCTCTCTAACTCAGCCGCTCAACACTCGTATTACCAAATGAACACATAAATTGCAAATTTGCAATTAAATCACCCAGAAATTGCCATCGACTTCAAGAAATCTGTGCGTACAAAGGGCCCGAGAACATCCGTTTATAGAAAAGAATGGGTGGGAAACCTGTAAATTTTTAGAAACTTTAAAAATCACATTTTTTAGATGTTTACTGTGATGAAAAAAACTGCCGATCTTTCCGCACGAATTAAATGGTGAACATCATCGATTTTTTGAGAATTATTTAAAATTCGGGAAAATCCGAACTTCATGCTTCATATTCGCCGAATGCTGTGACTTAGCCTGCAAGCACTATTGAACTTAATTATTAATTAACATGAGATTAAGTTGATCAATTCACGTAAGTATAAAAATGTTTAGGTGAAGATGAAGCCCCAAGACAATGTTTGAGTGGATAGGATTTCCATAATCCAATTCAGCAGAGCTGTAGTTTTGGTATGTCAGTAAAACAGTCTTTTTACATCATCATTCCCATTTAGAGTTGAAAAAACTCAGAGATTTGGAATTCCGCTAAGAAATGCTTTAAGCTAATATTGGAGGCTATTATGAATCAAAGCAGCTTCTAAAGAGTAAAGCCAAATGTAAACTCAGGAAATTTGTTTTATCTTTCTTTCATGATTTATGGAGGGATTCTATTGGGGCTCTCATCCATAGAGAAAACAAACAAAATACACCACAGAAAAAAAAGCAGAAATAGGGATGTAAGTTCAACAAAAGACGACAATGCCAAAAAATGGACAATATGGATATGGGATCAACCAAAAGAAAAAAAGTATCTTGACAAGGAAAAACCTTCTCAACCATCCACACCACCACTGCATCCAGAAAATGAATCTGCCAACTAAGGAAAATTAACACCATGAGTAACCTCCTTGCACTATATAGAATCAAGGAGGTTTTCATCTACCTGCTATGGGAGGCTGTAAACGTTGGTAACCTCAAGGGTGCTGTAGGAGTGGGTTATGGAGAGATTTTGCAGAGAAGAAGTCCTATTGAGTCAGATTTTTTCTTGTAAAGTGTCAATTCAAGTGTTATAGGATGAAGTTCTAGCCTGTTCATATGATACTTGTATAGAAAATCTTTTGATCAGAATGAGCAATGCAGTCTATTTTTTTGGGTCGGTAAAGTTTTTTATATTATTATTAATAATTTAAGAAAGAGTAATACATTTTGTCCATACATTCATCAGAGAACAAAAAAGCCATATCCCTGTATGCACCCAAATTTTTTTTGGCATCAGCCCTACTTGTGCTACCCTTCTCCTGCAACCCCCCCCCCCCCNCACCCCCCCCCCCCCCGCGTATACACCATTGACTATCAACAGTCGCAGTATACAAGTGAAATATACAAACAAAATACATGCAGATTGTCAACGTTCAGCTTGAACTCCATACCCACTCGTATTTGTCCCAAAATCAACCTACTCTATTTACATACATTTCAAAACCATCAAAAAACGCAGATTTGGAAATCATCACACTTGGGGGTGTGATGGACCTAGATCCGCTGGTACAGCCACCCTTGCACCACCTCAGCGTCGAGTCATACGGCTCCTTCTCTGCAACCACTCACCCGGTCCACCTCCCCTGCCACCAACCTCAGTAGCCCTTCTCCTTCGCCCCCGTCTTCCTCTCGAAGAGTTTGTGCCAACTCTGTCTCTCCTCGCTCGGCCACTACCTGCCTTCTGTTGTTGTACACCTTGGCCATTGGCCAGAGCCCTCCAATAGTCAGCTAGTTGGAATTTGAGGCTCGACTTGTCAAAGTTTTCTTTGCTCAGGCCAGAATTGAGGACTTTCTCCCAGTCTACCGTATAATCACAGATAACTCTCCACAATTTTTGAGCATCCATCCGCTTGCATGACGATTGATTCTGACTTTGTACAAAACAAAAGGATGGAGGTGTTGTAGGTATCCGGGAACATGAACCCAGTCACCGTTTTCTGTACGAAACCCAATCCCTAACTCTTCAATTTGGAGAAAAGATTCAAGGCCTTCTCTCCATTTTACGCACCTCTCTAATACTGCTACGCACCACTCTAATACTGCTGAATTCAAATCCCCAAGCACAGAAGAGAGAGGAAACGTCTGTGTTTGCACGGGGCTTGTAGTTTGCAATCAAGAAATCAATGCTGAGCAAACTGCGCACCATAATGAGGAAGTAGGGCTCATTGGTTGTGAACACATGTTTCAGTCTCTCTGTGGAGACTCGACTCCATAAAGTCATCTGCTGTTGGGATGATCTGAGACTGAAACTTGCCTCCATCACCCAGGAGTTCCTCCAAACCACCTCTTCATCCTCAAAAGAAAAATGCCATCTTTGCATCCTCTATATGCGTACTTCCTAGGCAGAGTGAGCATTTACGCATTGTCCTTCGTATGTGGGAAAACGCCTGTCTACATTCCTCAGCATTGAATGCGGGTCTTTTCACCATATACCCGTCACCCGTGTATTCATATTTCGATGTATCTTGCAGCATATTGCGTCACCATCCAAACCTGCCGCCACCACACAACAATCACTACACAACGTCAGCAAATACAGAGATGCCACACCACCACAGTATTCTTTATTGAGGGGTCATGTCAACTGCCAGCTTGGAGAGAGAGTCAGTCAATGCATTACCCTCCCTATACACATGGGATATTTTGAAGATGCAAAATTTCCTCAGCTTCTTCCTTATTATAGATATGATCTTGTCAGTTTTCCACACATGGGACTTACCCGTGGCTATGGCATTAACAATGATCTGCGAATCACCCTCCAAATGTAGCCTATCAACCTTAATGTGTTTGGCCATCTCAATTGCCAGCAAAGCAGCTTGAGCCTCTGCTTCGTTATTTGTTCCATCCTCCAGCTTCTTGGTCTTTGTCAATAAAATGTTGCCCAAAGAATCTCTTGCTAGCAAAGCAGCTTGAGCCATCTCAATTGCCAGCAAAGCAGCTTGAGCCTCTGCTTCGTTATTCGTTCCATCCTCCAGCTTCTTGGTCTTTGTCAATAAAATGTTGCCCAAAGAATCTCTTGCTACACACCCAACACCTGAAAGCTCAGGGTTTCATTTGAAGCCCCATCAAAATTAATTTTGACGCACCCCTCCTCTGGAGCTTCCCATTGCACCTCACTTCTTGCTACTCGAATCGGATCAACCTGTGGAAGCCCTTTAATAGGCCGAGCAATGAAGTCTATTAGTTCTATTGCAGTTGTCTCCATAGTATTGTACTCAAATGCTCTTTTTAAATTTAATGAACATGTTTTGTTGGTTTCAGCTCTGTGTTGTTTTCACGGTGCATGTCTTATTTTCTGCATCTTTTCAAGTAAAAGATTAAACTGCTTAAAATAAGACTAAGTTGCCGGTACAGGTATGGGAATGGGTATACGGGCATGCATATACGACAATTATTTCTCCTTGGATATGGTATGTTTGGGTATGATATTAATATGTGTGCGTGTCTGTGTGTATACGTATGTATGTATATATACAAAAATGGTAAATATTTAAAGAATTATCCAGAATTGTAAAACTAAATACATTTGATAGTATCATACTTCTTCATTGATCAATGCCAAATGCCAAAATGGTAATGATAAAGATAAATATAAAATTTTAAATACCAATTGATAGTTCAGAATTTCAATATTATGTCATATGCCATATGATATATATCAGCTGTCCTTCAAATGCCCAAAATGAGAAAAGAAAGAGTTAATAGAGCAAAATGATCCTTGTATTGGGTGGAATGATGCTTTTAGGGGCAGTTTGTGGTTATTGGATGCAAAATATAAAGAATGTCTCTTTTTGTTACTTTTTAGTGCTCAGTGTTGTTGGGTACACCCGGATATGTACTTTGGGCGAACCTAAACTAAGGTCTGGGCAAACCCATACCCAAACATACCTAGTACGAGTGTAGGAGGCCTTAAGGATTTGGGTGAAATATTAGGAATTTAGAACAAGAACTGCTATGGAATATTAATTGGGACTGTTAATGTAATCCATTAATGCCGTGTAGTAATGTACCCTATGACTGAAATCAAGTTTGCTATATGCGTGTTGTTTGCATTTTGAAATTGACTCTGCAACCCTCGATAGACACCAGTCAGGAATTCTTGTCTCTATTAGATAGAAACACACTCATAATTGAACAAATCAAATTGAAGTAGGCATATATGTTCTCAGACTCTGCAATGCATGATATTCAGGAATTATGCCAAAGTGTAACATATATAATGTATTTTCTGACCTAATTGTGAGGACATTTCTGTATTACAACAATTTAGGTATTGTTTAGGGATCACCTTCATTGGTCTTGTAGAACCAGAAATGCAGAGGAATCCAACTTCTTAGTAGATTCCTGTATTGGCAACTGCCTTGAAGTCTTTGAATATAAGGAAGTGGCAAATCTTTAGAAGATTTCAAGCAATCAGTTGGAAGAACCAACAAAGCCCTCCTCGGGTTTCAAGTAAATCTAGGCCTTCTTATGTTTGAAGGCGAGATTAGTGAAGATGTGATAGAGAACAAGTTAGATCAACTAAGTACTATTTCTTGAGGAATGATTTTCGAGGAGATCAAAATTGCACTTGTGAAAGCCACTTTACTTGTTAATAAGTGGCGACAAGTACATGGGCTTTGGGAGGAAGACCAAATGGGAGGAAAAATTTGAGCCAACTTGTGATACATTCTTGGAGGCTTTTGAGGATGATTACTATCCTGAAGATATCAATGGTGGTTGCTGCATGCAATGGTCACGTGGACGGTAAGTCCAAGCCTATACCAACGCCTTCCATGAGCCTACACCAATTCTTTCCATGACCTTTATGTAACGCTATGCTTACTTGAATCAAAGCAACATTGAGTCCTCAAATACCAGAATTGCCTATGACCATCCATTTAGTCCAAACTGAAGTTGGTTAAAGTCAAGATGCTAGGAGAAGTTTATTGCTATGCAGTAATTGCTGAGGAGTTCAAGAAAAAGAGCAAGCAGGAAGCAACCTCTGCACTAGGGTAAACACTGCCTTTGGACAAGAACAAATCGTCCAAGTTATGTAAATGGTAGGGCAAACACAAGTCCAGGAGCTACTACATTGCAGTGTCATGCTCAAAATACTTTGCTTACACAAATAGAAATAGAGGATCACGGAGTCAAGCCCTTAGATGGAATCACTGTCACGGATCCCAATGTTTCAGTCAACACTGCACAAGAAACACTCATAGTGGTAGAAGTTGAAGTGGAGCAACCATTTTGGTCACAAATGTTGGTGCAAGGGCAGCCTCTAAATTTCTTGATTGATGGTGGCAGCACAAAGAACTTGATTTTTGCAGCAACCATCATGCGCTTGAATTTGCTAACCATGCCTTATTCATAACCTTACAAATTGGGATGCTTCAATTCTTGCAACCCCCAAGGTACACATGTCACTCTCTGGTGCCACTTTTCATATGCTATTCATCTTTTTAAGGAGCTAGTCTGTGATGTGATGACGATAGAAATCTTTAGTGTTCTCCTTGGACATCGATATATGCATGTCACAAGTGTATATACAACAAATCCTTGCAGCATAGTTGTGTCTGTGGGCACTAAGAGATATCGGATTCTTGAAGTGAATTCAAGCTCAATACATGTTTTGCCATTTTCAAAGAAACTGTGCGATATAAGCATGCATACTTAACATTCCACTGTTCACCTTCAATTGATGGATGACTTGTAATGACAAAGACTAATTAGGTTTTGGAAACTATGTTTGCATCAATTTTTTCTATGCCATGTAGTGTTGTCAGAGTGGGGAAACTGATATAGCAAGTCAAATGGTTCACTGAGCAGCAGCTAGAAGTCCAAGATCCACACTTCTTCCTACACAATACAATCAAGACTCGCTTTACAATGAGTGGCAATTGATCTAGAAGGATCTACCAATAATGTTTCCTGCAGTGACACCAAAACCATGTCGTACCTATGATAACACTTCTATGATTCGTATCATGCCAGAGCACCTCCACTTCTATGATTCATAGCACACCAGAGCACCTCCCAGATGCTTGTGTTAACACAAGGATTATCCATTCCTCTTTTGTTGACACTGCACACACTCCAGCAGTGGCACAGTGTTCATACCACACTTCTGCCAAACCTTCTAGAGTTTCGAGCACATCTTCTACAAGGTCCAACACACCTTTAGGCCAAACTAAAAAGTCTAATTCATGGTCAACCATGTTGTTTCAAGTATCACCCTACAAACATTACGTAGTGTAGTCATTGTGGTAATCTAGGTGACATCTCTGATGCTTGCGCTATGCTAGGTATTTGACCAACACATTTCACACCTTCCATTCACACATTAAAACCTTTGGGAGGTTTCGAGTCTCATGGAAATGATTCAACTTCGTTAATGCCTCTTGGCCTATCTGTAACATTAGCTTAGTAGGCAGGTAGATAGATCGATACAAGATAGCAACTATACATCTTTATCAAGCTTTTGCCATGTACAAGGCAAACAAATAAATAAAATATATATTTTTCTGTCTCTGCCTAGTTCTGTCTCACAAACTTCTACACACAGATAACTTGTTTTAGATTTTCATATAGAAAGTTTTCCTATTAGTTTCAGCCTAAGCTCAGGTTTAGCTGCAGCCAACAACAGAAGCTTTGCAATTGTGACAATATCTTTTAATCAAGCCCTGAACTACTAGTTGTGTTAAATAAAAGGTTAGCCTGATATCAAAATGAGACCTCAATGGAATAAATCATTTTAAAGTGTTTGAAGTATTAGAATAAAAACTGCTAACAAGGGAATATATTGTGAAAGTTTCAAGTGTTTGAAGTATTAGAATCATAACTTTAAATGGAGGCAATCGCTATTGCTGCACAACTTTGTTTTAAAATGAAGGCCAAAGTGGTTTTATGATAAAGTTGCTTTATACCAAATTGGAGGATTTTATATGTAAAATTTGCTTTGATAAATCCTTTATAAAATTTCTCACAATATTCTAATAGTAAAGAATTGCATAACATGAGGGAAAAAGCTGGGTCGAGGCAGCAAGGATAAAATATTGTACCTTTTTGGAAAACAACATTTGGCCTCTTGTTAAAATTGGGATGTGTTTAGGAGACAATTGTTTGTTGATGGGTTCACAAAACAAAATATGTATCTGATGAAACAAAGGATAAACATATTGGAAAACATTCAAACAACTATTGGTGTGGATAGTGCTCTCACATTGAAAATTGACGTGCTATTCCTCCTAAGGCATAATTGTTTGACATCTGAAGTGATAATTCCTATAAATGAGTGAAAAATTCACATGTTATTCTAAAATTATTTTTCAAATTAAACATGAAAAGTTGGCTTCCTGGTATTGTGTTTATAAACAGGTTTGACTAGGATTCTTATATCTGTGTGGCAAAATGGCTGATTTCTTTGTTTGTTTTTGTCTTGATTTGTAGGTTGTTGAAGCTGTTCAAGCAGTAAAAACTCCTGGAAACAAGGGTGAAATGAAATATCCGATAAAGGTAAATGGTGGTCTCTATAAAGCATGTAGTTGTGTGGTATCTGTAGTTTTATTGTTTTTGTTTTATATATTGCCATTTTGTGCTTGCACTTTGTTTTGTAATGCTCATTTTCAGGTTGTGATGGATTGTCTTGGTGAAGGGAAAAGTGCCAATAAATTTATGCAGGAGAAGCAATGCTAATAATTTTTTAGAACTTTATAAACAGAAATAATTGCATATTCATAGCATAACTAGAATTTTTTCTTTGGGAAACACTCTTGGAAAAACAACCCTATTATGTCAACTGTTTAATAATATGGTAAGATTTTTTGCACTTGCTTAAGATAATCCTTGTGCAAGTATTTATAGGCCATCTACAGAGGAGACCTCTAATTGGCACCATAATATAATGGGTTTAATTTTTTTCAAAATATTTGGTCATAGCATCAGCAATTTATTTTTGTTAGTATCATGTGAAATGATAATCGATTGAGATATTTAATGTTAAACAAAGGAGAGGAATATTCCTTATTTAAGCAATTACAAGATCTTTCCATAACGGAAACGTTCGAGAACTAAAGATGGAATAGATAGTTACTAAATTGACTAAACAACTTAAAGAATAGAAAGTTACTAAAAAGTGAAAACTAACCAACTAACTTAAAGAAAAGTTACTTACATGACCATTATACTAAATATCACAATATTACTTTAATACCCTCCCTTAATGGTAATTGTACTAACCATGGTTTACATACTCGATGAGTATTCGCGGAGTATGTGAGTACTCGCTGGAAATTTCTCGTAGCAAGTAGCTTGCGAGTTAATTTGTGCCTGTTTCTCAGACAAAACTCGCCTGAAAAAATTGCCAAACACTCACTGGGAGCCTGCCAAAATGTTGTATGTGGTCCAAACACGGGAAAAATGCTGAAGTTTTGTCCCTATTTTTTTTTTCATTCACAAAATTTTCACTCGTGTGTAAAAATCTTCCCTTGCAATTTCATTCTCTGCATACTCTGCGATTGTTTTTGCCTGCTATTTCATCCTATAACCATACTCTGCGATTGTTTTTCCTCACGATTTCATCCCGTTACCATACTCTGCGGTTGTTTTTCCTCACGATTTCATCCTATTACCATACTCTGCGATTGTTTTTCCTCGCGATTTCATCCTGTGTTAAGTCGTCAATGTAGGCTATAGGTACCGTGCAATTTATTTCCATTTGATTTATCATTTTATAATCTTTTAAAGTTCAACATTAAAGTTATTTATTGCAATAAATTCTTAATGTATAAATTGATTAAAATGAATATACTGTTTTTTTAAAAATTTATAATATTGTTTAGCAGATATAATATTCTTTAAATTTTTAAATTCATAAATTGATTAAAATCTATATACTGATTTTTTTATTGTTTTAAATTTTTAATATTGTTTACACCGTTATATATATATATGTATATTTGTATGAATGTATGTATATATATATATATTGTATAATTTTTAAATATATATTGAGTAAAATTTACATGTGAATTATTATCAATTAATGTAAATAGTAATTATTAAATTATTTATTGTTTTAAAACTTACTATAACTAAATGTATATATAATAAATAATAATGTATATATTGATTAAAATATGTATTATTATTTTCACTATTAAGATATATAAGATTGAAATTTAGTTTTAATATTTATTATGGAAAGTTTTATAAATTAGGAATTAACTTTATACTATTATATTTATAAATTGTTGATAAATTTAATAATTGTAGTGTAAAATATTTATAGCTTTGGGTTAATGCATATGTTGTTTTTTCGTTAATATCGATGTTGTAGTTGGATTAATAATCACAATGGCATTTGGCTCCACATCAGGTTCAATCCCAGCCAATGCAAGTCAATCTGTTGTAAGGAAACCCCCTAGTACTTAAAGAAGCCTAGTGGAGGCATCAATCACCTCATATACCATCTTGTAGGCAATACTTGTCTTGATGCCAAGCCATGTAAATTGTGTCCTAAAGAGGTCACACGAGGAATGATAGCCCTCCTTGTTGGTGCAGGAGCACCTAGACAAGCACCTGAGGACATGAAGACCATGAAGGTACCTTGGAGCAATAATGAAGACTTTCATGGGTCTAAGGGACTCAATTATAATGTTTTAAAGCCTATAATGGCTTATGGTTTTCATCAATTGGATGTAATTGTTAAAAGTCCTAATGGTCCTGGTAGGACCATAGGACCAAATTATGAATTTCATAGGTCTAGGATTAGTGGGGGTCCTAGGAGTGTATAAGTCCTTAGAGTAAGGCATTTGATCCATGTTTGGGTCGTTGAAATTGCATAGAAGTCAGTTTAGGCCTATTTG
This sequence comes from Thuja plicata, assembly GCA_018584345.1. Classification (NCBI taxonomy): domain Eukaryota; kingdom Viridiplantae; phylum Streptophyta; class Pinopsida; order Cupressales; family Cupressaceae; genus Thuja; species Thuja plicata. Next base: position 1,729,186 of record MU226802.1, read on the forward strand.
TTAGGAGAAACAAATTTGAAATTTCAAATCCTAACGGCTAGTTAGTTTAGGAGGGAAATTTATAAAATAAGGTTTAGTTTGTGTTTGTGATGAATCCAACTGTATGGATCGGTTTGGGAGGTTATATGAAGGCTATTTAATGCCTGAGAAAGATATAGGAAGGAGGAGTACGGATCTGAAGGCATGTGTACAGACTTCCTAATTTGAAGCAATAAAACATTGAATTCTTGCAATATCTTATGTAGTATGATTTCTTATTGAATTGAAGACACTTATATAGTGGTAGGGAATCATAATGCACTGTTTTGAATCAATTTAAATTCATTTGAAGAAAATCTTAGGGGTTTGGACGTGACTGTCCTGTAACAGTCTCATTATTTGCTTGATTTGAGAGCATGGAATAAAGATTCATCCCCTTTCTGTTATTTCTGTGGCTTGGGGATGTCACTAACCATGAACATGCAAGAATGAATGAGATTTGCAGGGTGATCACCTCTAATTTTTGGAGTTGCAGGGTGTAGGGTGCATGAAAGTGGGTTACGGGGTTTGGATACTTGCAGGTGTCTTGCGAACCTAAAACCCCAAAAATCTTGGGTCTTGCAACCTATTAAGAGACTGTCTGGTGTTTGGAGTCTTGGTGTTAAGTCTATAGGATACTTGCTTTGCAAAAGTGACCTTAATTGCCCCTTAAAACACTGTTTTTAGCCATCTTGAACAAAGTGTTCTAATTGGATATGTTTTAGGAGTTACCAAATGGAGTCTATACTGAGAGAATGAGATATTCTTGTTTCAGAGTGTGTGGGTGAAATTTGTCAAAAAGCAGTTTTGACCTACTAGGTCTCATAGGCCTAGAATTGGCTATTTGAGTGTTGGGCAACATAACCAGTTTGTGGGTTGTTGGGAAGTGTTGAAACATGTTTGAAATGGTGTCTGGAGTCATTCTAAGGTGCTAGGGGCAGTGGGCTAAGTTTTTGTTTCCATTTCATACTTTGAAGGTACTTGGTGCATTAGAGTCACCTAGAGCAACCTTGGGGTTAATGGGCCTTTTGAACTTCTTTTGAGAGATTCTATTGTAAATCCACTTGCCCTCTGCATCACTTGTAGCACTGGATGAGAAGAAATTGGAGAGGGCAAAGCAACAAGCAGCCATACAAGAAGCCATTAGGATTGCTCCTAATGTCTAAGTTGCCTGGATAAGAAATTTATGATGGTGATTTTCAAATACAATCATTATAAATTTATAATAGTTATTAGTTAGTAACTAGCTATTGTATTCATTTCCACTATCCGGCTTCATATGATGATGCCATTTTGTAATCCATGTATATTGAACAATCAAATTTAATAGAAAACACTTCCTCATGGTTTTTAGACTCATTTGTTAAATTTTTTAATTGAATTTTGCAAAAAAAAGAGTGTTTTCACAAGAAATTTTAGTACTTTTTGAGTTGCTAAGTTTTTGCCGAGTCAAAAAATTTGGGTTTGTTGAGTACTCTCCAAGTCTTAGTATGTGATCTATGGTACTAACTACCCTACAAAAGACTTGACATAATCTGTAGGTCATTTGGCCATGTTTCCTTCTCTTCAGAACATTCTGCAACATGAACTTGCTTTTGAGACCCTCCCTGGTAGGACTTTTGATTAGCCAACTGCTTTCTACAAAATATCTGTACATGACCAAGTACAAGAACAAACTGAGTGCCTTCTAACCTGATGTTGGGTAACCAAGCCATCCCTCTTGTTATCCAGAGACCGAGTTCAACTTCTCAAAAATCTTCAATTTTTGTTCATTAAAAGATGGATTTTTTTTTTGAAATCCATGATTTTTCCAAAAATCGTTAAAAGAAGCTGCTGCAAAATAGCACCATGATTTTGTGGAAAAATCATCAAACCCTCGATGCAATGTTGAGATCACACACGATTTTATGAAAAAACCATTAAAAACTCCAGTACATTTGTAGGAACACCGTTTGCCCTAGAAACCCTAGGCGCAACCCAAAAACAATGTGCAAGAAACCACAATTTTGTATAAAAATCGTCAAAAACTTTCATTTTTTTGGAAAAGAAATGGTAAAAACCCATGATTTTCAAAAAAATGTCAAAACCCAGCAAATCCACAACAAAGAAAATCTGAAAACCACAATTTTTGGGAAAAGATTGTGCAAAATCCCACAACGACTTTTGGGAAAAAATCATGCAAAAACCTTCTATTTTTTTGGAAAAATCATTCAAAACCCGCCATGCAAAATCCTCTTAGATCAGAAAAATCACGATTCTTGAGGAAAAATTGTGCAAAACCCGCTGAGATCAGAAAAACCTGCAACTTTCGGTCACAAGAACAGATAACCCTTGCAGATTTAAAAAAAATTCAATTTTTCTGGGGAAAAACAGTAAAGAAATCTCAGCGGAAACCACAATTTTTGTTTTAAAAAAAGGCCAAAAACTGAAAACCAGCAAAAAATCTTCTACAAATTTCCTCCCAAAGTGTTCAGGAAAAACCACAAATTTTATTCTATAAAAACATCTGCCAATAAAACCCCAGGATTTTTGTTTTGAAAAAATGGGCAAAAAAACTCGTAGAAATTTCCTCAAAATTTCTAGGTTTTTTAAACCATGGATTTTATAGGAAAAATTCGTCAAAAACTAACGTCTCTGATATAATGAAAAGATAATCGATTGAGCTATTAAATGTTAAACAAAGGAGAGGAATACTCCTTATATAAGCAATTACAAAAATATCTTTCCATAACGGAAACTAACAAGAGCTAAAGACAAAATAGAAAGTTACTAAATTGACTTAACAACTTAAAGAACAAAAAGTTACTAAAAACTAACCGACTTAAAGAAAGTTACTTACATGACCATCATACTATATATTACAATATTACTTTAATATCACGTTGAGTTCATCTAGTGATTAGTTTAGGATCACAATAGCCTTACTAGCTCTGTCTGGTCATATAACTGTTCCACACAGCTATGTGAAATGTGACAGATGGCTTATCAAAGGTTCTATTTATCAATGTTTAGCTAAAATAGAGTGTTATCATATTTGAGATTTAGTATGTGAAAGACATTTTTAGATGATGAGCCATTTCATATGGTGATTGTATTTGTTATTTCTTTCTGAGGTAGTTAGGTTGCACCACTAGACAGCTTGCCAGATCAATGTGGTGTGTTAATTAAACGTAGGCTTGTTGTTTGTAAAAGTTTCTCTAACGATCTTTGAACTTTTCCCTTGTTTTTTATTTTTGTTTTGCTGCAATCATAATATGTACATTTAAAACTACCATTTGAAGTGAAACTTTGCAATATGTTAAGAGTTATCAGCTTGTTCTTAACCTTCTTGATTTAGTGCTTTTTGACATTCTTTCTTCCCGATGTTTAACTTCACCAAAATACCATAGATTTAAAGAGTATCGGAGAATGAAACAAAGAAGAGAGTAATACGACTGTTATATTAAGATTCCTGAAGTTAATTATTACATTAGCATAGGAGCTTAGTTTAAAGTTAGCTGTTTGCTTGACTAGATAGGTAGGTAGGTTATAAGCAGCATAAAACAAGCCTAAAAATGGGCCAACTTTTGTACTTGCAGTATATGAAAGGAAGTATGCTAATACCCTGGTGAGTTAGTCTTTCTGTGTAATTGCCAACCATTTTCCTTGAGTATTATACAAGAGAAGCATAATTGTAAGCCCAAACTAATTGTTATTAATGACTGCTGGTAAGATGGTGTTGGTTGCATGATTTCTATCAATTGATGGATGTTATGTTGGAATGTGTCCAGCATATCCCCTCAGGATTCGTGACATGGTCTAACAGCCTCCTATGAGATCCTTACCTGAGATGGTAGCGGTTTTCTGAATAGATGCATCTTTTGGGAGAAACGGCCAGCTCAACTCCATACAAGTGGTGTCAGAGCGGGGTCGCAGGTTTGAATCCCTTTCGGGTAACGCTGAGGGGGAGATTGTTGGAACGTGTCAAGCATATCTCCTCGGGATTCGTGACATGGTCTAACAGCCTCCTATGAAATCCTTAACTGGGATGGTAGCAGCTTCCTGAATAGATGCATCTTTTGGGAGAAACAGCCAGCTCAACTCCCTACATCTTAATGCTCCATTTAACAGGACCTTAGTTTGCTATATATTGTATCAAGTAATAAGCCTGTGGATCTTTTTCTTTCCGATGGCTATTTTTTTTTTGACTCGACTTCCTTGGGAACTGGGGGACTGTATAAATGCTTGGGGGAGATGATTTTTTTTTTCTCTGCATAGACTGCAGATTAGGATAATTGAATCAATTTTTTGGATGCTTGCTTATGAATGATCATGTTTTGCTTTTTTCTCCAGGGCATCAATATTTTGAAGGCACATGGACAAGGGTCTAAAGATAGTTATCTATTGAATGGTTATGCCCTGAATACTGGTCGGGCAGCTCAAGGAATGCCTACAAGAGTGGCCCCAGCAAGAATTGCATGTTTGGATTTCAATCTTCAGAAGACAAAAATGCAGATGGGAGTGCAGGTTCTTGTCACTGATCCAAGGCAGCTTGATAGGATCCGTGAAAGGTAGATAAACTATGCAGCTTATTTATTGATAAGATCTAGAGTGTTTGTTGAGTTTTGGATAAATTATATCCGATTTGTTGGTTTTTTATATTTCCACTGTGATGGGCTTTTCTCACCACCCAGAGTTTCTTGTAACATTTATTTGCAAAGATGTGCTAAGCATTGACCAGGACAAATATTATGTGTGGAAGTGATAGAAATACTGTACAGGCAGGAGTTTCCATGATTTTCATATTTGGCATGCTGTTACTAGTCTGTTATGTTGTTAGAAATTGTGGATTTTTGATTGAAGATGAGCATGGTACATGTAGTTTCCAATGCAGCAATGTGGAGTTGGATAGATGGTTGAGTATTGGTATTTTTTGCTTGCTGTTGCATATTAGTGATCACCGTCGTTTTTGTTTCATTTGTTTTGTTTGTGCAGAGAAGCAGATATAACTAAGGAGCGTATTGAGAAGCTTTTAAAAGCTGGTGCAAATGTCATTTTAACAACAAAAGGAATAGATGACATGGCTCTAAAGGTGTACTTGCATGCTGTCTCACATAATGAAACTGGTAATGTTACTGCTGTTTGGATCAGCTGGCTAATGTCTATTGATTTTTGCTTGGTGCAGTACTTTGTTGAAGCTGGTGCAATTGCTGTGCGTCGTGTACCTAAGGAAGACTTGCGTCATGTTGCCAAGGCAACGGGTGCTACACAGGTAGTGAACTTATTTTGTCAGCATTTTAATCAGTGGTAATTTTTTTTTTCTAGAGTAAAAGTTCACAAAGTAATATGTCTATTAAGGACAGTTTCATATTATACTAAATGGGAAACAACAAACTAGTAATTACAGAAATATGCCGAAAAAAAAACCCATTATTAAATGCCTTTAAAAGCTTCCACACATCACTTTTTTGCCTCACAAAATCAAATCAATGCTGGGGAGTGAGGAGAAGCTCCAGCAGTAGCTTTTGGTGCATCTGCAACATCATTGTAGTTAGGTTCCCTTGGGTAACTATCAAATCGCTCTAAAAGCTTCAACACATCACATTTTTGCCTCACAAAATCTAATCAATGCTGGGGAGTGAGCAGAAGCTCCAGCAGTAGCTTTTGGTGCATCTGCAACATCATTGTGGTTAGGTCCCCTTGACTAACATCAAGTCCTACTTTAGTAATACTCACCTCCTCTTCGGCTTCCTTTTTATCAATCTCATGTATGGATTCCAGCATCTGATTATTTGTACCACACACCTTTTGCTCGAGTAATCTCCAATTCAAGCTAGTATAACACTACCATACCCTTAATCTGGGAATGGATGGTCAGCAAGGGGTGAATCTGACGAATTGAGCAATATGACTTATTACTATTAGCCTTGACTTTAACACCAGTAGAGCTTGATGATAAGTCAAAATTTAGTTAAATATTGTACTCAGAGACACCATTTGTATTTAAATATTGTTTAATACTTTCTAGAAAATATCATGGCATAGAACTTTGAAATCAAGAATAGTAAATCAGTCATGTGAGAACAATAAATAGTAGAGACAATTTCTCTTTAGATCATTACAATGACAGGAAATCAGTCATACAACTGTTTATGCCCCTCTCAAAAAGCCTACACTATTAGCAAATCTGATCACTATAACTTTGAATAGATTTTTGTATCATCCAAAATATCAGCATGAAACATTATGCAGACTTATATTTTTTTGCCTTGCGTTTTTGCCTTTTAATGCGTCTTGCCCTAAGTTTTCTGGCATGAGACATCAATTTCTGGTTGGGAGACTTTGGAGTTGACAGGATACGGCAGCCAAAAGAATGTTGTGCGTTGGGAAGTTTCTGGAGATGTCTCTAGTATTGCAGATGCGTCTTCGTCTCCAAGATGAGTCTCTAGGTATCCATGCCAAATAGGAAGGGAGCCAATAAGGTGCTTCTAGGATCTAGGAGTTATAGATTGTGATGTTGATACTCTAGGGTTCATATGTCAAATACCAAGATGACTAGGTCCTCAGCATTTAAAGTGGCTCATATAATAAAACTTAAACTATTTCATTTTCGGATTAATCATCAAATTAGAATTGAATGAAGAACTTGAAAGAAAACCATACACCACAATAATGAATGTAGGAGCACTAAGATTTTTACATGGAAATCTCAATGAGGGAAAAAGCACGGTGAGAGCTAATTCACTATATGAAACAAGTGTTATAATATTTGTTTTAAGGCTCATTGCCTAAGGAAGCTCACTACTCCTGGAAAAGACACTGAGCAAAGATACAGTAAAATTTAAACTATTTTATTGGAGTGAATCAACATATAATAAAACTTAAATCTATTTCATTTTCCGATTAATCATCAAACTAGAACTGTGAAGAACTTGAAAGAAGCACCATGGTTTGATGGTTATCTCCTTGATTGCTTGGTCCCGACCTGTCGTCTGCTCCAATATTTTGCAGGCCATCCACTCTCAGCTCAGCGCTTTCCTCATCACTGGAATCAATCCCATCCATCAGGAACCCCACATTTTTCTTAATGATGCCCCACATTTCTCTTAATGATGGCTTTCCGTATTTCGAAATACCTACGTCCTTGGTAGTCAAGATCGACATTATGGATACTGTCTTCTCATCCCGCTTGATTATGTGCCAGTCCTTGGGATATGTGATTGTCAATTCCTCATTTATTTTGTCCATAACCTTGTCCAGCTCCCCAAAGAATTCATCCCTGAACACTTTCTGGCATAGCTTCACAATATCCTCTTTGGTTTTTTTCACATGCAGATTTGTAGCCTCAAATACTACTGGCATATTCATGTTGACCCTGTATTTATGGGCAGTATAGATGAATTTTCCGCCCAAGATCCTTTTAACGGCTCGAAGCACTAGACTGGGAATAATTCGTCACTTCTTTCAGCCTCAAATTTAAAAATAATCAGTGTTACACCGGTACGGGGGGACGAGTTTCGGGTATGCAAAAAAAAAGGGCCTCAGTTTCGGTACGGCGGGGGTACGGCAGCGGGGGGACGAGGGGGGGGGAGGGGCCAGGGGGGCTGCAG
>MU226802.1:1755381-1804477 GCA_018584345.1 Thuja plicata
CACACACACACACACACACACACACACACACACACACACACACACACACACACACACACACACACACACACACACACACACACACAGGTCTGTAGGTTAAGAGGTGTGTGAAAAATTGTACCAAGTGGATCTCAGTGAAAAAGATCTTTGAGAGTTTTATTGGAAATCTGTAATATTGTAATAAACAGGTTTATTGAACTAGAGTTGCAGTTTGTGCAAATATATTTTCTATAAACCTCCTTTTTTGGATTGAAAAGGTTAGGGGTTGAAGCTTCTTGCAGTAGGGCTGCTAAATTGGATGTATTGGTTGGTGTTTAATAAAAGGATTGGAGTGTTTTTTTCCCTATGATGAAATCTAGTTGGATTTCGAGGGTTTTCACTTAGCACAAAAACTGTGTCATGGTGTTGGTTTCTTAATTAAGTTTAGTGCTCTGATACACTTATTCCATTTTCTCTTATGTTCTTTTCACAGTCACATGTTGATGCAAGTTTTTCAAATGGAGTCTTAGTTTTCTGTTTTTGTTGCCATCTTAGTTTTGTTCTTATGAATTTAAGATTTAGTGTACTCTGATTCACCCCCTCCCCCTCTCAGAGTACTCGTTACTTCCAACAGAAAGAAATATGGAGCTGTAGATATTTAAAGGTATATAAATATGGAGTTGTAGATATTTTAAGGAAGAGAGAGGGAGATATATAGGGATAGAGAGCGATAAAGAGATACCAAAATAAAGGGAGAGATGAAGGAAGAAATTTGGAGTTGTAGAGAGGAATGAGAGTAAAATAGATAGACGATAGAGATATATCGAGAGGTAAAGATATAAAGAGATTTACAAAGATACAGAGGGGAACATAGAGAGGGAAAGATAGAGAGAAAGAGATAGAAAGAGATATAGATGGTGAGATAGAAAGAGATATAGATGGAGACAGGGAGAGAAATAGAGAGATATAGAGGTAGAGGGAGAGATAAAGATAGAGAGAAAGGGAGATAGAAAGGGAAAGATAGAGGAGACATAGGGGAGAGATATAAAGATAAAGACAGAAAGTGGTGTATAGAGAGAGGTAGAGAGAGGGAGATATATAGGGATATAGAGCGATAAAGAGATAATAAAATAGAGGGAGAGATGAAGGAATAAATATGGAGTTGTAGATATTTAAAGGTATATAGAAATATGGAGCTGTAGATATTTTAAGGTAAAGAGAGGGAGATATATAGGGATAGAGAGCGATAAAGAGATACCAAAATAAAGGGAGAGATGAAGGAAGAAATTTGGAGTTGTAGAGAGGAATGGGAGTAAAATAGATAGACGATAGAGATATATCGAGAGGTAAAGATATAAAGAGATTTACAAAGATACAAAGGGGAACATAGAGAGGGAAAGATAGAGAGAAAGAGATAAAGATGGTGAGATAGATTGATAGAGATACATTGAAATATTTAATATGAAACAAAAATAAAAGAACTCTAATATATTGTACTGCTTCAAAATAAGTTATAATGTATTTATTGATTAAAAATGCAATTATCTATTAAAGACAATAAAAGAATATAACAAAACCCACAAAACAAATAAAAAAGGTGTTACCATTGCACACTAAGGTGCGATTGCTAGTAAATAAAGACTAGTTGAATTGAGCCATTTTGAGTGGGCAATCCGAAAACTTTTCAACCTCAAACTTTTTAATGAGATTAAAATTTGTCAATATGTTCATCATTATTATAAATAAAGACAGTTGAATTGAGCCATTTTGAGTGGGCAACCTCAAAACTTTTCAACCTCAAACTTTTTAATAATAAGATTAAAATTTGTCAGTATGTTCATCATTATTATAAATAAAGAGAGTTCAATTGAGACATTTTGAGTGGGCAACCCCAAAAATTTTCAACCTCAAACTTTTTAATGAGATTAAAATTTGTCAATATGTTCATAAATGTTCATCAATGCTTTTGATTAGATAAATGTTTTCTATTGGAGTAATGAATTGACATAGGGTTTTAAAAGATTCACAAAACCTTGTACATAAAGAAATGCAATAACAACAATAAACTAGATCCAACAAAAAAATGGACCTTAAATCACATGGGCCTTTAAAAACTAAAGAAACCTTAGTGGAGGGACATCTAGAACAAATTAAGGAAGGTTTAAATGCAAACCTCATAAATAAGCAAACCTCATAAATAAGCATTGGGTGCAGTTAAAGGCTTGAATTGTTTGGATCATCTTTGCATTTTTTTAAAGAGAAACTAGGCACAACCAAAGGAGAATTGAATTTCTCTTGTCCTTGAAGGCTGAGCTTTCCTTGGAGGAGTTACATCAATACCTTCAATTTATAGCATAATTCAAATTGCGATCTCACACAATTCTAGAAATATGTAAAATATCACGATTTTCAATTTAAGAAATTAAATGATGAAAGTCAGTGTTATACACACCACAAATATGACATTACATAAGCTTTAGACTTCATTTAACATATAACATGATGGGTGCTTAATCTTTATGAGGCTTTGGACTTACTATTGTTCATACAATATTATTTGTTTGGGAAATTGCCTTAGGTTTCTTGGTAAGCATATTTGTCACCGTGAATTCTGCCAAATTGACCTTGTTCACCCTAAGAGCAACGACAAGCATGCTGATGGTTGGAGAGATTATTGTAGAATGTCGGTCTTCCTCTACATTTGACAGGGGCAACTCCCTAGTATGATGGAGGTATTTGTAGTTTCTGTGTATTTTTAACTTGAAAATACAAAAAGGAGAAAAGATAAAACTAAAGAAAGTTGAAAAACACAAACTGTATTAGCAAACATATGAATACCAAATAGGACTTCATGACTGATAACAATTGCGAAGGGGTTTTCACGATAAAGTTATGTTTTCACATGCAATGACGAAGAAAAAAGGATGGCAAATCTTAACATACGAAGAGATGAGTAACCCCAACACATCCAAACCAAGATACCAAAGTTTGATTGTACTTCATTACATTAATTACATGAGTTATAATCATTTCAAAAGATGACAAATGATTTCTACATAAACAAATATCTCACAAATTTGAAATAAGAAAAAATAATAATAATAACTTGGAAGCACATTAGAACATATGAGCTAAATACATTCTTTATTATTTCCATGAAATTGTACAATCTCAACAATCCTTCTATACAAAGTGTAAATACAAAAGTCATCAAAATGTGTCTAGAAATTTATCTAGAGTTCCCCATCTGTAAGAGCCTTCTTTTATAATGCAGAAGTCCTATATTTATAGGCTTTCGTACAATAACTACTTAGGTAACTACTTAAGATAACTGCTTAGACAACTACTTAGGATAAATACTTAAGTAATCACTTAGGATAACTACCTAAACAATCACTCAGGAGAACTACCTAAGTAATTCCTTCTAGCAACTACTTAAGTAATTACTTCTAGTAACTATATCTACAAACAATTTAGGATTTATCTAACTTTTACAAAATTGACGTCTATATTCTAACTAGTAATTACAATAAGCGACATAAGTCACTTTTACAAAAACACATCTTGAAGCCCATAACAACAAAGAGGAAATACGATATTAGCCTTGTCAAAGTGACAATATATTTTCTTTGTCATATCTCGACCTTGTATATTGTAGTCATCAAGAGAAAGTGTAGACTCTCTTTGACTTTGACTTTGACTGTTTATTAGACTTGTTTTAAATACACAATATTACAAATAATGGTTTATGGACTCTTCAACTTGTGATTATTATGCATCATGAATAAGGTTTTGTGATTGATTTTTCTTTGATACTACGTGGTTAGCATTATGGATGTTATATTAATGCTTTAATATTATGTAATTAGTATAACAAATGTTTTCGACATTTGAATTGTTAATGAAAATGCAAGAAAGCTCGAAATAGCTTGCTTTGAGCAATAGAGATTTCATACTGGATCAAGAAGGATAACACTTAAAGCTTTTGTTAGATTAACACCTACACCACAAGCTTGGATCAAGAAGGATAACCCTTAAGCTTTTGTTAGATTAACACCTACACCACAAGCTTTGAAGGATGCCAGCAGAACACATGCTTTCTTCACAGTTACCATTCTCTTCATTTGTCAAAGTGTAAAACAACAGGTAACTTAAAACCAGAACGCTTTCTTTCTTATGCCACTCATTTAGCATTGCAATGCACGTTGTAATTCTGTCTGAAAGATGCATTGCATGACTTCAGCATTGCTGATATCCTGTCAGGGTTTTCCTTTCTCTTAAAAATCTCTCAATGAATTTAGAATATACAGAGTGTTATCATTCCACTTTTGGGGCAATTATAAGAGGCTTACAATCTTGGAAACAAAGTCATGCAACTCTGCAGGGAACTTATGATCGTGAAGGACCTTCTTGTCCTTGGAGCATGAGCAATTGCGCAACCACCAATATCATTATCTGAAGCCCCAATTTCTTCTGGGACTGATGAACCAGCAAGGTTTCTCCATAACAATTCAAATGCCCATCTTTGTTGGGCATTCATTTTATCTTCCACTTCTAGAATTATTTCCCACACAGAATCATGTTTTTCAGGAAAATTGCAAGATTCATGGTGAGCCCTCATCCAAAGTTGGAATTATAATATCTCTAAAATTGATGAAAATAAAATCTAGACACAAAGAATTGTTCAACAATAGAAAGATCTTTGTATTCATTCAAACGAGATTATAAACACTTTTTGATCACGTGATCAAGTATTAGTTGATAGAGAAATCAGAGATACTAAATGCATTACAATAGCCTCATTTATATAGAGGTCTTGGAACATGCAACCTAAATTGAAAACCACAACTAGATTGCAAAATATAGTAATAAACGTAAAAATATAAAATGCAGAAATATCTTAACTGAGATCATCTTAGAAAAACTAATAATTTTTTTAATTTGTAAAACTACTGTTCTGGGCATGTAGTTCTCAAATGAATCATGCAAAGTGGAAAAATTACGTGCCAACATTTCCTATCCATGTGAAAATGATCTCTTGAGCGGCTTAGCATTGTTTCTGAATTCCAGAATTGAAATGGTGCACTGACATTATTTATTTCCATCTTCACAAAATTGCATATTCGACATATAATTTCACCCTCTTCATCTAAGATGAGTTCATGCCCACTTATGCAAAAATGACTATATACATCATCTTCTGCTGAATTACCAGCTGTTGCTCTGTCTGTTGGATAACAGTTTTCTGAATCACGAACATCCTAATTCAGTGTCCGTTCCATTTCTTCCCAAACATTCTTGAGGTCGAAACTTTTCTTTTCTATGGTTTAGAATCAAAATCCATCCTCATTGATAGTTATATCAGACATAAAACCTTCATGGACCTCATTTTTTTTCTCTCTACCATTGAACATCTGGCAAGAATTGGAGGGGAAGGTTTATGAATTTCAGATTCTATGTCTGTAGAGAGCCGTTGAAACTTCATTTTTATGTCCTCTGAATGATCAGGCTTATTTTCAGATTGTTTGAGTTTTGTCACAACCTTGTTGACTTCATTTGTCACGCCAATTTCCTTTAGCTGCTGTTAAAGATTGTTGAATTCGGTACATTTGCTTGTATATGCTCTACATTTTGTTTGAACATTTGTGAGGGTGCTAGAAAAGACTAGAGAGTTTAGCGTTGCATTTGCGTAACAGTCTTCAAAACCTAATTAACAAATCTATTTGGTGCAAACCTGCAATTATTGTAATCCATTTGATCACGTTTCTTTGAGGCAATGTGTGAAACAGTTCACGTGATATTAATATGCATCTACACAACTACCACTAGTTTAAGTGGTACTCATATCAAGAAAGTGTAGAGTGTCTTTAAAATAGTCATTAGATGTTTAAAATAGTCATTAGATGTTAGTAGAGACTTTTATACTTTAATAGTTTTATTCTAAGTTTTATTCTTAGAAGTAACAATTTTGTGTTTTATCTGTTATTTATGGAAGTGATAACTTTGTGTTTTATGTGCTCCCACTTGCTGTCGCTCCCTGCGTTTGAAATGTTGTCGACCGTTGCCTCCCGCCCAGACTTTCTGATAGGGCCTAGGCCGTCTGTGACATTGCTTGGGCCTACGTCTGGACTCTCTGGCAGATCTGGTAATGATTTTGTTGTGGATGCAGTGATTGCCACTGCTGGGAGGGTGGATACTGCTTCCTGCCCATTGCAGATTTTGAATTTGACCTAGCCTACTTCCTCTGCAACCATTGGGCTGAAAGATACTGTGGGGGCTTCTGTGTCGGTTTCAAATTCGCTAATCCTGGATTTTGGGGGGGTCTCTTCTTGGTTCAGGTATTGGTGGGTGTTCCAATGTTGGGGCTGGGAGGGTTAGGGCTCCTGCCTCTAATGCTATGTGGGAGGAGCTATGCTTACGCTGCCATATCTGCTGGTCCAAAGGTGAAAGCTCCTCCCATTACCTGTGCCAAGATTGCTCCTGTTGTGGTGTGTAGCTTAGAGGTGGTGGAAAATGTTGAGTTCTACCAATGTTGTGGATTGATCTGTAGATTTATTGGTTACTAGCCCTCTCTTCCCGATCTACATCACTAGGTGTCACTTCCTAGAGACCATTACTACTAGTAACATCAATCTCTTCCCTTGTGCAAGAGGTTTTTTTTACTATTGCTTTTACTTCTGACAAGGAACATGATTTGATACTGAGAAAACTATGGGTATCGGGGAACCACTCTCTCTTAACTAAACTCTGGATATCTTCCTTTAACCCTCTCACTGAACTGCTTAGTGTGCGTCCAGTGTGGGCTCCCAAATCTTCCACTCCATTTTTGGGAGAAATCTTGCTTTGAGGCCATATGGAACTCTATTGGTTGTTTCTTAAAGGTGGATGAGGCCATTGCTACTATGAGTCGTTGTACCTTTGCTCATATTTTGGTTGATATTGACATCTCTACACCCCTCCCGAGAGATGCGGTTCTCATGGTTGGGGACAAGCCTTGGAACCAATCAATGGATTTTGAGGGCCTTCCTTTTCGATGTAGGTGGTGTTTCTCTACTGGCCATTGGGCTACAACTAGTTCTCTCTTGCGTCGTAAGGGTGCTACCACTTGGCGAAAGGATGCAAATGATGATCATTTGACTATCCTGGCTTCTGACTCTTCCTCTAATGACTCTGTTGACGATGCCCCCCTCAATGGTTCTCCTCTTGTTCCATCCTCTTCCATTCTAATGGATCCACCCATTGTTGCTGAGGCAACTTCCTCCGGCGACGCGAACTCTTCTCTGTCTATTGCTGCTTCTGATACGCTCCAAACTAGGGCTACGAAGGTTGGTCAACACTATGCTCTTGTTGATGCTGTTGGTTCTTCCTAGATCTGAGGGTCCAACAGTGTCATTACACTACTCTAGGTGATGTTGTGGACCCTGCCCTTGGTGGTGGTGACCCCTCTAACTATATTTCCTAGATAGTTGTACGCTGGTGAAGGAATAACTACTATGTAGTCTCTTTTTCTTCATCCATTGTTGTAGGTTGTTGTCTACCCACACTTGAGGTGAGTTACTAGCAATGTAGCTAGTCTATTGTCAATGGTCCTTTAGCGACATTGTATTTTTCTTCTGCCAACACCTTTGTTGTTGTGCCGTAGTTTGTAAGGGCCAGTCCCCTTGTTTGGCTGCTTTAATAATAAAAAGATTTGTGTTTTATTGTCAATTTTAATTCTATGACTTGGATAAAACTATTGTCGCTTAGTTTTTAAGCTAAGAAAGGAATATCTCTATTTTTTTCAGTTTTATTCTTGATTTTCCTTTGCTTTTTGCTTTGAGAAAGGTTATATATTTTGTAAATTCAGTTACAAATTAATGAAAATAATTAATTCTTATTCTTGCTCTAAATTTTTTCTTCTTTTATTTGCAAGTTTTCTTTTTCTTTTTTAGCTAGATCCAGATTGTGATGTGTAGATTTAGTTAAAATTTTATGGTTCAAGCATGAAGGTTGACCATGGACACTTAGTGATCTGCTATATGCATAATGCAATTCATGACACACACACACACACACACACACATGCATATACATATACATATACATATACATATACATATACATATATATACACATATACACATACACATACATATACATATACATATACATATACATATACATATACATATACATATATATATACATATACATATACATATACATACATATTGCAACAATAATTGTATGAAGGAATTAACTATATGGTGAGTTTTTACACCAATGGAAATCAAGAGTCAAATTAATTAATGCATGGACTAATGAGGGGAAAATAGGAACCTAGCACAATTCTAATGTTAAACAATAATCAAATTCAAATCAAACATGTCATTTTACTTGCTAAAGGCACAACTTTAAGATCATCAAGTAAGTTTGTTCCTAAGTAGTTAGGGAGTTGCAAAAATTTATTTCTTTGTGAAACTATAAATTTGGGACCTTGATCCCCACCCTCGCTCAAACTCACATGAGAGCTGAAAATATTAATAAACTTGTTGCATATTTTGATGATATACTATTTGATGACGACGAAGTAATTTGTAAGAATTTTATTGAAGAAATGCATAAGGATTTTGAAATGTCTATCCTAGGTGAGTTGTCATTCTTTCTTGGACTTCAAATCACTCAATTAGACGATGGTATATTTATCTCCCAAGATAAATATATTAAGGAGATACTAAATAAGTTTCATGTGGAAGACCGCAAATTGGTGAGCACTCCTATACCAATAGGTCGTTGCTTAATCAAGGATGATGAGTCACCTCAAGATGATCAAACTTAGTGCAAATCTATAATTGGAGGCATACTATACCTGATTGCATCTAGGCCTGACATTATGTGGTATGTTTAGTTGCAAGATTTTAAGCTAATACAAAGGAAACTCATGTGAAGGTGGTCAAAAGAATCAAGTTAGATATTTGAAAAGCACTCTAGACTATGACCTATGGTATCAAAATGATAAAATGATCTCTCTTTAAATGAATACATTGATGTTGATTAGGTAGGTCATGTAGATGATATAAGAATCCCAAGGAGAAAAGCCTTCTTATTGGGAAGCATATTAGTCTCATAGCTCGTTAAGAAGTAGGACTTAGTGTTCTTGTCAAATGCAAAAGTAGAGTATATTGCAACATCATCTTGTTTTACCTAAGTACTATGGATGAAGCAGACCTTGAAGGACATAAAGGTAAAAAATTGGAAGCCCATTCCTATTGTGCGTGACAATAAAAGTGCCATCAATATTTCAAAGAATTCAATTATGCATTCAAGAACCAAACATATATCTATCTGGAATCACTTTCTAAGGGGGACTACAAAGGATTAGGTTGTAGATATTTTTACAAAGTCTCTTTCTAAGGACAATAGTGTCTATCTTAGATTGAAGTTAGGGGTTATTTCCCCCCTCCTTCCTATTAGTCGATGCATTTATCCAGGAGGAACAATTCAAGTCATCTTTTTCCTAGACTAGTGAGAGGTATCTCTTAGGGGGAGCAAGTAGTGGGTTGATACTAACAAGGGGGACATGTTTTTGTTTCAAAGTTAGATGAAGACGACTTATCATTTCCTTGACATTTTTTAACACACCCTGATGTTGAGAGGTGGGTGAATCAACATTAAAACTAAAATTTGACCATTTATTAACCTTTTGACCATTAAAACAATATTAGGGTCCTTAGGCTTGCTAACCAAGGCGTTAGTGAAAGTAATCCATTTACGTATGGAGAGATCATATGGAAAATTTTGGAATCCATATAGTTATGGGCTCAACAACCTCCATATATAGCAATTGTCCTTATCAACTATGAATGTAATTATTTCCTTGTATCTATTTACCACCTGTGTAGGTATCCTAAACTTCGTATTCATATCATTTTGAAAGGTTTTAAAGAAAGTTGAAACCCCAATAAGTTTCCTCACTAGCCTTCCAATCCACAAAACTATGCATTGATCTCTAATTTGTGATCCAATAAAACCATCTTTTCTCCATACAATATTTTTAACCCCGAGAAATTCTTTCATGAAATACAGCATTGAACTAATAATGTGTAATGTCCCCCTTATTTTTTTTTTTTTTAAATTTATTTATTTATTAAGAGAATGCAAAGACTGTTAATCCATTTTCCTTTCCTTCCTATGTCAATTGATAATGTGTTAAGCAAGTAATGGAAGACAATTGAATACTTATGTTTCTTTCTGATATTATATGCAAATAACAATTATATATCTAATAATGGCTGAAACTGATATATATTATTATGAAGTTCACAGTATGTTTATATGACAATGGTAATGCTTGATAACGAATCTATATAATATGAGAAATGTATTCTATCACTGATAGTGACAGATCAATAATGTTGTTTTTGATTTATAGTGAAAAATATGCAATCGACAACGAATGTTGCAATATTTGAATATATCAAAACAATATACAATATTAAAGAATTCTTTCTTGAAGCGATCTGGGTTGCCATATGTGATCTATAAGTATGTTCCTGCAGCAATGGTAATTGTTGTGTTAGATCTTATCGATGGATATATGCAATTGGCGATGGATGCCTTCTCTAATTATTTCTCTTTGTGCATGCACCAGGTATGCTTGAATGGAAAATTGCTCTAAATAGAACAGATCTTGTGACTAAAGTAAATAAAGATAAATATCTAATGATGTATTTAAGTATCTTCAAACCCCTTATATATATAATCACTTGTCAAGTGACAAGACATGAAATAGAGATGTGTTCTTTCAGTGATGCTTAATAATGCATGTTTGTTTTCGTTAATCAATAACTAATTGACTTTAGTCGATTAAAAACTTTATGAGTTTTTTTAATGTAAAGAATGAAAATTGTTGTATGATGATGTGCAAATATGACATAATGCAAGTACGAAGTATTGCTACAATGATGGACTGCAAATGTGTCCATTGATATGAGTGCAATCGAGAGGTAGTGTTGTGTGACAATGGATGACCGTAGGTATGAAGTATTGTTGTATAAGGAAAATATGAGATATTGTCATATGATAGAAATATGGTGAATGGATGTGGATATGAAATATTGCTACAAGATGATGGGTGGATGCAAATATGAATGTAGCATGCATTAGTTGGATGTTGACTATTATTAATTTATACAAGTCATTGTTAACCAATGATGCTATCCGCGCCTTAAGATTGATTAGTCACTGTGATGATATAGATCATTACAGATTTCCATACTTAGTCAATAATAAGATTTGATATTTCTATAGATTTTATTCAAGTTGGGTTTCAACAAGATTAATTGCTGCTATCATATGATGTTGAATACTAACACCTATTTGGCTCAGCCACCGTAGTTGATATTGTTCATATTATGAATATTTGTTCATTTTCTTTTAGTAATAAGTTTAAATTTTTAATTTAAACTTATTTAATCATTTGTCCTTACTATTTGTTTAAGGTCAGAATGGGAAATTACATAATGGTAGATCCATATTGGAATTGAGACTTTGTTTCCTTGTCTTGTGTAGATTCTGCATCCATTGTTGTCGCAGTAGCTCACAAAGATCAACATCTTTACCCTCTCTAACCATCTGGTATGCGATATGTATGACAGTTGTAGAATTAGAATCCTCTCTTTTAGTGAAATAAATTTTAGAGGGGATTCCCATAGAGGTATATGTGACTCCCAAATCAACAATGTCATCTATTGTTAGAGCCCCCCCCTTTTTTTTTTTATCAAACTTGGCCCAATTATTTTTATAACCCTATCATTATTCTTCACACATTTCAATACTTGTACCTCTCTAGTGGAGCACAAACTTGTCACTTCCCTTATATACTTAAAATTTCAAAAATTTAAAATTTCCCAGGCCCCTAAGAATATATACTTGAGCTTCTAATTGCATATATGTTTGAGAATATACACTTGAGCTTCCAATTGGATATATGTCCGA
Source organism: Thuja plicata (assembly GCA_018584345.1). Classification (NCBI taxonomy): domain Eukaryota; kingdom Viridiplantae; phylum Streptophyta; class Pinopsida; order Cupressales; family Cupressaceae; genus Thuja; species Thuja plicata. Next base: position 1,767,337 of record MU226802.1, read on the forward strand.
GACTCAAGACATTGATTGTGGTCAATGAATCACCTTCAATAGCCAAGTGAGATATAGAAAGACTCTTTTCCATATTTAGACATTGTAGTACAACCCTAGCTTTAGTTTCATTATTGGATCCATCTTGAGTTTTGTAGGCTTTTGTTGATATAATGATACTTGAAGAATCCTTGAGAATACATCCCACCCTTGGAGGGTCGGGGTTGCGTTTAGTTGAACCATCAACATTTAATTTAATGAACCCCGGGGGAGGCTTCCATTTGATTTCTTTTCAACTATATACTCTTTGAGGAATGTTATTCATAAGGATCCCTTTGAAAGGAAGGGATATTTTATCCCAATTTATGAGCAAATTTGAATCTCATGAAGAGAAGGTTGAAGACAAACATTTATTTGTAGAGGTAAAAGATTTGATATTTTCAAAAATGGAGATTTCAATACCTGTAATGATGTACTCTACAAGCATAAATTGTTATCTAAAATTTCGCTTGTTCCTCTCCCACCAAAGACTCCAAAGCAGAATAGGTAGCGAGATTTCCCAAATTGATGAAAAAAAGGAATCATGAAAGAGGAGAGGCCAACTATACATGAGTTCTTAGAATGTATTTGGCAGTGGGCCCATTCAATTAATCTTAGATTTCATCCATTCAAAACAGGTTTGAGAGAATTTACATTGCAATAATAGGTGATCAATAGTTTCCATGACCGATTTGAACAAGATGCAATTAAAATTGTTGGAGTACAATACCACTGAGGGTGGGGGTAATCAATGGTATACTAATTCCAAATGACCTTGAAATAATCTTTCAAAAATTTGAAACATAACTATCATGCAAACATGCATACTCAGAATCAAGAACTTTGGTAGATATTATTAACTCATGACATCAACTCAAACCTTTAATAAGACTAACATGAATACCAAGACAAATTCTATTGAACTGAGATGAAGCATCATATATGTACATCATGCCAACTTATGTTGAATTAAGATAGGCATCATGACAAATAAAATTGACAGATCAATATCAAATATGCACCTACACAATATTATGAAGCAATCCATGATAAACATCAACTCATGAACATAAGAATTAAGAGAGGATATTCACTTAACCATAATACATAGATTAAATGTAGTTTGATTGACCATAATGAAGATGAGCAAGGAATATCATTCTAAACTGTGATACATGATTGATATGTATTCGTGCAGACCAAACAAACTATAGACAAGGTGTAAACATAACACAATTTTTCGTGAGTGGAAAAACCTTATGGGGTAGAAAAACCACTCAAAAATGCCTCACTGGCTAATTGATATGTCTCACTGACAACACTATCTCACTAATAGATTTCAAATGCCTCACTGACTATACATCATGATCACTATTTGAGTTTATACACAAAGTATCATCTCTGTTTCTTTTCACAACATCTTATGATCTCACATCACTTGAGATTCAGAAGCAATAGTTAAAATACAATATATCATTGTGCATATTTTTGGTATACACAGTGATATAGAGTATTATAAATTATTTTCTCAATTGCACTGCAAATGCTTTACAATTTTTTGTTCAATATTGCTTTCAAATACATATACATACTGAATAATAATGCCTTTTAGACAATTGATAATAATAACTCTTTATTTAGTATTACACTGCCACATATAAAAAATTGTAATCCACACTCCTTTTTGTGAATTTCTTCAACATAACAAAAATACTGTACATGGTTTTTGAACTGAAAAAAAACTGCCATCACTTGTATAACTGTTTTACAAATTGCCTTAAAAAATAATGTATAATGAATAATTATGATTTTGCCTGAACTGAATGTTACTTCATTATGCTCAAGTTAATCATTATGTTCTGATGAATATCCAACAAGTTAAACAAGATGACACAAAATCACAAATATTTTCTCATTCCAGAATACAAATCCATAGGTAATGTTACAAAATTTAACACAAACCATAGAGAAACCTGAACTAGGGTTACATTAACAACTTTACACATACCCATAAGGGTTTGAAAACACGAAAACATTCATAAGCACTTCATAACCCCACACACAAAATTAAACAAGGAAACTATTTTTTTTTTTTAAACTGAGACTAATCACCTTTGTTCCCATACCCAAACTATGGTTACAAATGAAAATGAATAACTATACACATCAAAACAAAAATTTACACCTGATTTCCCTAGTAAAGAACTTGATCTAGGGTTATAAAAACACAATCTTTGAAAGATAAATAAAAGTATTAACAAAAATAGAAAACCCCTTTACCATTTCAATCTTGTAAACGAAAACAAAAAGATTAGGAACACAATTACCGTAACTATGAAGTCACTACGAAACCATTCTCAATCATTCTTTGTGAGGAAAGGAGGGTATGGAGAACATGGGTCCAAGGCACTCCTAGCTATCCAAACCAACTTGCATAACAACACAAAAGAAACAACACAACAAGGGAGAGAAGAAGCAACAGATACTTTGTATTAATTCATCAAACTCATTACATGCCGGACTGTAAGGCCTTTCCAGTTTTGACCATATACATTCAAATGTTTTACAACATAATCTTCATACATGCGAGGTCACAGACCTGCCATCCACATATGCTAACACTTAATATTCTATAAAAAACTCCCTAATCTAAGAACATAAAACCAAATATATATAAGAGTCCACCAAAGAGGTCAACACTCATATCCTAAAGATCCAAAATAGGAAACAACAAAGACCCAGATTTAGCTCCACACACATCCCAATGAGAGATCTCACATTAATTACGCTACGAAAATTAAATGCAGAAGTCATCCAAAACAAGATAAACAACTCGGTAAGAAGCTAATTGAGCAACAAGAACAACTTGGTGAAGACCAATCGAGCAACAACAAAAACTCGGTAAGAAGGTAACCGAGCAACATAAACAACTTGGTGAAAGAAACTACCGAGCAACCAACATTCATTGAGACCCATCGGTACAACAAGATAGAACAAGTAACCAAACAACAACAGTTACTGAGCACTTTACCGAGCGGCCTCCAACAAGTTACTGAACTAGAACAAACATATTTTTAGTTGATCAGGACTGCCAAAGAACCCAAGATGCTCCTGCACCAGACACTCGGGGTTGAAAAGAAATGATTCTTCGAATCATGTGTTAGGTCCCACTTGAATTGAATCCAACTCAGATTGAGAAATCCAAGATGAGTCCTCCAATGGCATGTTCTTCCATTTTATCAGATATTCCATGTATTCCTTTTCTCTTGTACTTTTTCCAACTCTTTGTTTCAAAATCTTCTCAACTTCCTTTATCTATTTCTTAGGATAATCACTTGGTACTGCCACTTCTTCATCAGGTTCATGATACTCATATAAGTCTGAAATATTGAATGTAGGTGATATATCCATGTCATCAAGTAATTCCACTTCATAAGCATTTACACTGTCGAATCTTCTCAATAATTTACAAGGACCAAATTTATTCATCTTCAATTTTCCATATGTTCCAATAGGAAATCTAACTTTCTTCAAATGAACCATAACTGCATCACCAACTTCAAAATTTTTATGTCTTCTTGATCTATCTGCACTATCCTTGTATTTTTGATTACTTTGCTCCAACTTATGTTTTACCTCCTCATGCAATTTCTTCATAAACTCAACAAATTTCTCTCCTTCATCACTTCTCTTCTCTTCCCTAGCAATATCCCTCAAGTCTAATATACCTCTTGGTTGTGTGCCATTAACAATCTCAAAAGGTGTCTTTCTAGTACTTCTATTCACTGAATTATTATGTGCAAACTCTGCTTGTGCCAATATCAAATCCCAATTAATTGGTGTGTCTCCAACTAAGCATCTCAACAAGTTACCCAAACTTCAGTTTACAACCTCTGTTTTTCCATCAGTCTATGGATGAAATGTATAACAAGATTTCAACTCGATGTCCAACTTCTTCCAAAGTGTTTTCCAAAAATATCTAACAAAATTATTGTCTCTGTCAGAGATGATACTCCTAGGTAATTCATGCAATCTGACAATCTCCTTAAAGAAAAGTTTTGCTATATGTACTGCATCTGATGTTTCTCTACATGGCATGAAATGTGTCATCTTAGAGAATCTATCCACAATAATAAATATGGAATCATTACCTCTTACTGTCCTCGGTAAGCCAAGAACAAAATCCATGTTGATATCACTCCAAGGTTTCTCAGGAATAGAAATTGGTGTATACAATCCAGTATTCTAACTTACTCCTTTTGCAACTTGACAAACTCCACAACTTTTCACAAATTTCTGAACATCCTTATACAAATGAGGCCAAAAATACCTTTCCTTCAGAAAACTCAATGTCTTATCAATACCAAAATGTCTAGCCAAACCACTACTATGTTTTTCCTTTATCAAATTAGTTCTCATTGATCCTCTCAATATGCACAACTGAATACCTTTGAACAACATATCTTCTTGAATGAAATAGTCTTCATACTTACTTGGTTGATTGGGAATAGGTGTTCTGCACACTCTCCACTGCTCAGAAAAATCAGGATCATTTTCATACAAATTCTTCATGTCATCAAAACCAAGAACCTCAATTATCATTTCAGTCAACAAAGATCTTCTTCTACTCAATGCATCAACAACTTGGTTAGAAACTTCACTCTTATGCTTGATCACAAATGTGAAACTATGCAAATACTCTACCCATTTCATATATATCTGATTCAAATTATTCTGACTACCCAAATATTGTAAAGACTTATGATCAGTACACAACACAAATCCCTTGGCATCAAATAATGTTGCCATTTATTCAGGGCTTGAATAATAGCATAGAATTCTTGACCATAGACATAATATTTCCTTTTAGCATCATTCAAATTTTCGCTAAAGAAAGCAACAGGTTTACCTTCTTGAGTCAACACAACTCCTACTGCACTTCCACTTGCATCACATTCAACTTGAAATACCTTATTGAAATCAAGTAAGGTTAACACATGCAATTAAACAAACTTCTGCTTCAAAGTCTCAAAACTCTTATCAGCTCCATGTGTCCATTTGAATTCTCTTTTGTCTCCTCTCATTGTCTCGGTCATAGCATTACAAATAGAATTGAAATTTCTGATAAAATTCCTGTAAAAACTTGCCAATCCATGAAATGATCTTGTCTCACTGACATTATCAGGTGTATGCCAACTAAGTATAGCTTCCACCTTCTCAGGATCCATCTTCAAACCATCAACTAAAATCACAGAACCTAAATACACAAGTTCTTCTTTCATGAAGGAACACTTTTTTAGATTTATCAGCATCTTTTCCTCTTTCAATCTCTACAATACTTGTCTTATATGCATCAAATTCTCTTCCCTAGTCTTACTGAATATCAAAATATCATCCAAGTATATAATCACACGTTTATTCAATAATTTCTTTAAAACTTCATTCATTAACCTCATAAATGTACTCGGTGCATTAGTTAAACCAAAAGGCATAACCAACCACTCATACAAACCTTCTTTTGTCTTGAAAGAAGTCTTCCATTCATCACCTTCTCTGATTATGATATGATGATATCCACTCTTCAAATCAATTTTGGTAAAATATTTTGCTCCACTCAAAAAATCCATTATATCATCCATCCTCGGTATAGGAAACCTATACTTAAGTGTGATCTTATTGATTTCTCTTGAATCAGTGCACATTTTCCATTCTCCATTCTTCTTAGGTGCCAATACAACTGGTAATGCACATGGAATCAAACTTTCTATGATTAAACCCTTGTTCAACAACTTATGAACTTGTCAGTTGAGCTCTTCATTCTTAGTCGGTGTCAACCGATGTGGTGCCTTGTTTGGTAAACTAGCTCCAGGAATCAGATCCATGTACAATGACTAATATCTCCCATTGGTGGAAAACCATCAGGTACATTATCTGAAATGATCTCCTTGTACTCGGTAAGTAATTTCTCAACTTCTGCAAGAACTTCATCTTTTGTGTTCTTACTCGGTTTCTTAGGAATCAAAGCATAACATATATCATTCATTTTCAAATCTTTAACAAACTATCTACCTTCCATCAAACAAAATTTCACAGATGTACATATCTCACCAACAGATTCTTCAACCAAAGGTAACAATATTTGCTTCTTACCATCAACCCAAATAGTATATCTATTCACTCTTCCATCATGTATAGCATGTCTATCATATTGCCAAGGTCTACCCAAAAAATATGAAAACAATCCATTGGCATAATATCACACAATAATTTCCAATTTTCAGATTCACAAAACATTGTTCACTCACTATTAGTGTATGCTCATCCTTGATCCAAGAAATTTGATAGGGCTTTGGGTGCTTCATTCTTTCCAACTGCAACTTTGTGACCATCTCCTCAGATGCCAAATTCTTCGAGCTTCCACTATCAACAATTACCTTCTAAACCTTGTCTGCAAATCTACATTTGGTCTTGAACAAAATTTTCCTGACTGGATCTTGCTTATCTTTCTCACTCCATAGTATCATTCTGATCATTAGATTTCCTTCCTTCTCAGGTTCATTCGGTGATTCTTCTTGCACCAAATAATTTCTGCTACTACCGAATTTATTATTTTCATGTGTACACTCAAAAGATCTATGTCCTTCATCACCTCAATTGTAACAAGTTCCTTGGAACCCTTTTCTGCTATAACCACACCGGGAGTAATTGCCTCTTCCTCAGAATGAACTTCCACCTTTCCATTCTGTCTTTTCTTTGTCTTGATATGTGTTTGAATTCATCTTGTCTGGTTCAAATCTACTATTTTTACCATGAGATCTTCCTCTTCCTCTAGGGAATCTACCTCCTCTTCCTCTTTTCCTTTGTTCATATCTTTTGTTCAATTTCTCCTCAACCTTTAGGGAAAAATGATATGCATCTTCAATGCTCTCCATCTTTACCAATCTTATCTCATCTTGTATTGAAATTCTTAATCCATTCAGATACCTTGCTATTCTTTGCACTTCATCTTCAAAATGTCCAGATCTGATGCCTAATCTGTAGAATTCCTCAATGTAATCTTTTACCAAGCTATCTTTCTGCTTCAAACTTTGCATTCTCCTAACTAGGTTAATTTGGTAATCACAAGGTAGAAACTTGCCTTTCAACTTGTTTATCATCTTATACCATACCTTGATCTTATCTTTACCCTTCTTCTGATCCAATTGCAGATGCTCCCACCACAAGGATGCATGACCTTTCAATGTCGTACTTGCAATATTTACTTTCTTCTCCTCTGATACATTCTCATACTCAAAGTATTTTTCCATCTCAGTTATCCAGTCTATCAACTCATCAGAATACAACTTTCTACTATACTCAGGAGGATTAAATTGAGGTGTGGACTTCAAGCTTGTTAATGCTCATAGGAATATCTCTTCTTCCTGATCCATCACATGTGTAGGTGCAGCTTCTCCTTGCACTTTTTCAAAATTCATCATCACTAATATCTTCAAGATGTCTTCCTCTACGCTGTGCTGTCTCAACAACTTCCACTCTTGTAGCCATCTATCTTAACATATCAGCTACACCTGGATATGCATTTCCTCTCTCACGAACCATCTTGAAACCCTTTGCAATTGTAGGTCATATCACAATCTGCTACCCCACAACAATATCAACCAACTCAGGTTAGGGCTTACAAGAAGGAACCTAGATCTAACCTTCACTCTGATACCACCTGACGCAAGGAGGGTATTGAGAACAAGGTCCCAAGGCACTCCCAGCTATCCAAACCAACTTGCAGAACAACACGAAAGCAACAACACAACAAGGGAGAGATGAAACAATAGATACTTTGTATTAATTCATCAAAATCATTCCATGCCGAGCTGTAAGTCCTTCCCAGTTTTGGCCATATATATTTAGATGTTTTATAGAATATTCTTCATACATGCAAGGTCATAGACTTGCCATCCAAATATGCTAACACTTAATATTCTATAAAAACTCCCTAAACTAAGAACATAAAACCAAATACATACAAGATTCCAACTAAGAGGTCGACACTCAGATCCTAAAGATCCAACATAGGAAACAACAAATACCTAGATTTAGGTCCACACACATCCCAATGAGAGATCTCACATTAATTACGCTGCGGAAATCAAATGTAGAAGTTGGCCAGAACAAGATAAACAACTCGGTAAGAAGCCGACCGAGCAATATAAACAACTCGGTGAAGACCAACTGATCAACGTCAACAACTCAATAAGAAGGTAACCGAGCAACTAAAACAACTCGGTGAAAGAAACCACTGAGCAACCAACATTCATCAAGACCCATCGATAAAGAAAGACAGAACAAGTAACTGAACAACAACAGTTACTAAGCACTTTACCGAGTGGCCTCCAACAAGTTACTGAACTAGAACAAACATATTTTTGGTTGATCGGGATTGCCAAAGAACCCAAGATGCTCGTGCATCACTTTGATAACTTCCAATCAATTACACTTTGTCTCAAAACTACAATGATCTAGTAACTACCATCTATTTTCCTCCTTTGATACCAAAACCCTAACATCTGTCATGTCCTAGGCACTAAGAGGCACAAAAAAACATCCTTTTATAAAATGAGGACTCGAGTTACATTTTTCATCTTTTATCTCTCATGCATCATGCCACTTTCACTTAGGTATTAAGTGCCCCTGATAAGGTTTATAAGCCTTATATTATTAATGCCTTCTATTAACCATACCTTCGGATATGTTCATATCACATCAAGAGTGTTACATGCTATGGAAAGTCTTTATCACCTCATAGTGAAACCTTTTTCTAAACTTGCTATTGATTTCACATATAGTAAATAATTTCTTGTCACCATAGAAAATTTGAATTAGGTAATTTTGATTGATATATCACATAATATGACAAATCAAGTATGCATGATATAATATATCAATCATATCACAATGTGTCAAAGATGTATGTATTAGATAAACCATGCATCGTATATATACCTGTATACTTATTCACTGCAAAGTGTGTCCATAATAGATCAAACAACACTGTAATGAATATGAAAAGAGGAGGCTATACTAAGGAGGTCATAAAATGAACACGAATATGCTTCAACACCAATTTGAAATACCAATCAAATTTCATTGTGGTACCTACCAATCAAATATACCAGGGAGAGTAATGTTGCAAGATCACCTATCTTATTTCCTTTGACATTAATGCCAAAAACATGCTAGACGGGACAATAAAACCCCCCTTTAGCATTGATGTCAAACCAAATAAGATAAAAACATCAAAGTCAAATGTCAATTAAATTTTTTTTTCCTGAACAGAAAATGTCACTGAATTGTGCACATGAACTGCCCTGTCATAAGTCATAGAAATTGGAAGATCAAACTATGGATCTTAAATGTATAGAAACCAAAACTAGAATGTACATGAAATTTTAAAATGTCGCTGTCAACAACTGTCACTATCAACAACTGAAAAACAATCATCACAAAATCAAATCACTGCAAAGTAGAGTAAAATCACTGCAAACTATCACTTTTCTCCCCCTTTTGACAATAATGCCAAAGGAGAAACAACTAAAATGCTGCAAGAGAACCAAGAGTGAATGTATGGTGCATAAAAGTATAGTGTACAATCATGTATCACAGATCCACTATATAAAACCACTAATACAAACACTACCAATAGGATTAAGAATAAACATGAAATACTCCTAACACCATGGACAAGAGTACATAAATCATTGAAAATAACTATTCACTCAAGCTTAAAAATGTTTATTATGTTCACAACTGCAACGAATAGGTCAGATCTGAAACATATTCAAAGGATCATTGAAAGATACTTGCAATAAAACACCAAGGATGCAATCTCCGTAATTGAGTATCATAGTAATCAAACAAGATAGGTGCACCACAGTAATATGCAATCACCATTGTAAAATATCAAGATATGCAAAAAAATTGAGAGTGCGCAGTCATATAAAATCTTGTTAGAAGAAACCTATGTCTAGGGACAAAGTATACGTTGGAAAAATCCTCATTAATAGTTATACACCATCTGCTACAGAGTCTCAAAAAACCAAATATCTAATCAAGGATACAATTTCAATAAGGTCTGTGATCAAAACAAAAGATTAAAATATAATTGTCAACCTCAATCAAACCATCTAGGTAGAGAACTACTGATCTTCTCTTGTAAATACAAGAATTGATCCAAGGTGTCAATACATATTAAAATATGATAAAGATATGACTTGTGTAATCAAGGCATGTCAATACCAACCATATCAAAGAATACATGTAAACCATACACCAAACAAGTTACCTTGTGAATGGATACCACATTAGATAAATTAGAACACAAGACTACTGTTACATAAAATCCATCGCTCCTGTATAATGAATCCCAAAACAAAATTACACTGAACGCATGACAATCACTGTCCTCATGAACCTCTGCACATGAAATTCACCACCATTGTCCAAAACAAAATCAATTTTATATAAATATGCAAATATAGGCCAATTTCAAGAATGATATAACACAAGTGTCATTTTGAATATAAGTATATATCAATCAATCACTTCAAAAACAATGCAGACCATGTATGTATATGACAAATTTTTCATCTAAATTTTTCCACTATTTTGTCATAAAATGTACCTATCACAACATTATATCTGCATTTCATGTGACTTATGTCAACAACTTCCTGTCATAAACAAATCAAACCCCACAACTTCAAAGATGAACACATCTTTGTATCAAAATCACTAAATCTACACTAATCTTATTCCTTAATTTCATATTCCAATGTTTTTCATCATAATCCATCTCGTGAAACGGTCAAGAAGCACCAAATATGAAGCACAAGACACCAACTATCTATTGAAACTTCACATTTCACATAGTATATACTACTGTATGCTGTTTAAACAAGAAAAAAAACTATTATAGAATAGTATATTATGTTATACTGATTGTTATGTCATTGAAATATCACATTCTTTCCAAAACACCAGATGAATATATCAACTATGAAAACCACTGAATCATGGTCTTGAAAGTAGTTTATCATTCGTGACTAAGTGTTAGTACTATGCATTGAAAGGAACTGTCTGAGAGGATGATAAAATTAGTGTTGGAAAGAGACAATTCATAGATGCTTGGATGTTGTCATTGATGAAAAATAAACTCTAATTTCACATGCAAATTGCAATAGGAGATCATATCAGAAGTCAGAGTCAGAAATTGGTTAAGTATGGAAATGAAGAACAAGGTGTTCTGCTAGTATTCAATATTTGGTTCGGTGAACTTTTCCAGGTTCACATATTTGGCCATGAACCTCGGAGAAATATTTTGGATGTATGGAGATGCTTATTCCATATTTTTGAGGTTTAGTGATAGATGGTGTGGAAGATAGATGGATATGTATATCGATTTTTGTGTTTGATAGTTAGAACAACCAACATGGTGAAAAAATATTTTTGCGGACTTTGTAAAATGTTTTTGGCGCTTAATTTTATGTTTAAATGGTTAAGACGACATGTATAGGTGTATGTGTATGTTTATTTTGGTCCAAATTGAATTTGAATTGTGGATTTGGCTGACATGGTCAACAAGGGACACATTTCCCTATAATAGTTTTGAGCCGACATTGAGAGATCAATTTTTGGTTGTGGACCTATAAGATCAATGGATTGGGGTATGAAATATATAGAGGATGAATGGAAGAAGTGCAAAATGTTTTATGTGAAGTTTTTGATGCAGGAAATTGATATCTAATTTTATGATTACTGAAGAACATCAAAACATGGAAGTCAGAGGTAAAGGGTATCAAATCAGAGTTTTGAGCTTATGTAGTACTATAACTAGGCATTAGTAGATGATACTTTACCATTTCAACACTTAATTTGATCATTATTGTGATCTTATAAGGAAGTGAGACTTTTTATAAAGGGTTGTAGCCCTATCTTTCGTATTTGAGCAATGAGCTCTAGGCAGTGTCCCTGAATGCAAGTGCATTCCCAAATTGTTGTAAGATAATATTTTTGTAGAGTATATTCTTGTGGGTTCTATCCCCATCGTGGTTTTTCCCCTAACAGGTATTGTATGATAAAATCCATGTGTTATGGTGTCATGCTTATTTTCTTTATGTTCTTGCACTTTACTTTTCATTATATGTGTTAAGTGGTTTGTGAATCTAAATAATAAAGTTAAAATTGGTAGAACATTGATTCATCCCCCCTCTCAGTGTTACATCCTTCCAAAAATTGGTATTAGAGATTGGTACCTTGGAGGAATCCTAACATATTGTGGGTGATCTAGGAAAGAAGGATGGATTCAGGTTTGCAAGAACAACTCTTAGTTGCGTTAGATGATCTTTGATCATTCTAAAGTTGAAGTTTAGGAGTTGTAGAGGAATCTCAGAGAAGCTAAAATTTTCATTACGTCATTGAAAGAACAATTGAAACAAGAAAATATTAAGAGAAGGGAACTTTGTGAACATTTAAAATAAAAGGATAGTGAGAGCTTGGATGATGAACAGTTGAGTCAGGACTTGAAGGAAAAGATTGAAGAGTGTGAGAAGATTAAGTAAGAGAATGCGGTCATGGAGAATGAGATGGAGTCTGTAGTGATGAGGAAGACCGAGGAGATTGAAGATAGGAAGAATAATGAAGAGAATCTCAATCAATCCTTAAAGGAATGATCGTATGAATGTAATAGACTTGTTTCTACTCTGCAGGAGTCCAAGGAAATTGAGGAATAACAAAGAGAAGAACTTGTGATTGCTAATGACTACAAGGAGAAGTTCATGATCAACTCAGCCAAACTTGAATCATTACTTGAAATTCAAAGGAGCACAAATTACAAGAGTGGTCTTGGAACTTAGAAAGGAGAAATCTCTATATCCAGTCAAGACAATCCTAGATCTGAGAAGAAGAAGAATAAGAGGACACAAAAAAGACAATCTAATGCTCAAAGAATTAGTGGTAAGTGTTTTATTTGCAATAAATTTGGTCACAAAGAAATGCATTGTATAAATAGGATGAATCAGAATAATGCATCTTTTTATGGTCAATATTTTAAGTGCAAAAACCATGGTCATAAGTCAAGTGAGTGAAAAAGTGTTGTGAACAAATATTTCAACAACAAAAACAACATTAAGTGTTATGCATGCAATGGGGTTGGACACATTTCAAAGTAGTGTAGAACAAGAAGAAACCCAATGAGAAACCACAATGGGAAAAGAAATGCTGTATGTTACAAATGCAATAGATCTGGTCATATTGCAAGGTACTGTAGGAGTAATAATGTAAACAAGAGAAGTCAGGTAGACAGGAGAAAAAATGATAAAGTCAAGGAAAAAGAAAATGTTGAAGAGATTCAAAAGAAAATGTTGAAGAGATTCAAAAGAAAATTAAGCAAACATGGGTAAAGAAGAATGCTAAGAACACAACTGAAGGGTCCACAACTAGATCTAGTGCTAGCAATTCCTATAGGAATTAAACTTAGGCCTTTGGCCTATGGGGATCTTACAAGAAAATTCTTATGAAACTCCCTGTAGATGTTGATCCCTAAATCTGGTAGCCATGGAGAAGTTGTAATTTGTTGGCAAAGAGGTTTTAAAGTCTTTACCGAAAGAATTTGATAGGTTTTGAAGGTTCACAATCAATCTCTATAAACTAGACAATGAACTAGGTGTTTGGAAACACTTAGGGCTTGACACATTAATGAAACCTAAAAGTTAGGTATACACAATACAAAGAAATTTGTGACTTTCATTTGTCACTTTACATTTGAGAAAATGAGAGAAGAAGATCTCTGTAAGAGAATTCAATTGAGACCAAAGAGACAAGATGATTGTTCAAGGTGATTCACATGCAAACCCTAGTTTGGTGAAAGGTATTTATTTGTACGTATCTCTACAAATTCAATCTTTAAGGATGAATAATCCACTTATTGTTGATATCACCGAGAGGCCCCAACCAAAATTCAAGAAAATTCCCTTTAAATTGGTAGAAGTAAATCCGAAGGGTGCATTTTTGAATGGACCGTATGGGGTTTTTCAGGTTCAAGATGTTAGGGAATACATTCATGCAAATATGGAAGACCTAGGCACTAATTAGATAAAGGATCTATACAATAGTGAGCTTACATAAAATAATGAGAAATTTAAGCTTGAATTCAAAGTCCCAGAAGTCAACAAGTTTGATCAATTTTCTAGGTTTTTGATGATTGAGGAAGATGAATGAATTCAGTATATACTAAGGATAAAAAATGAATTTGTGTGGTTCAACAATCCATTTAATATTACCAAGGAGGTCATACAGGCGGTGACAAGATTGTGGGCATTCGGTGGAATCCCTGCACTTAATTAGTGAAGAACAATACAATTCATGATGCAACTAGAGATAAGTCTGACAAAAGGGGCATGACTATCAATGATACAATTGAGGATGATGTGAAATTTGCATTAATGGTGATAGGCTATAAGTTTTATCACTCTAGCAAAGACAATTAAGTGTCCGTTTACTGCCATTTATACTGCATATCAGATGTTGAAGGAGAACAAGGAATATGATCTGTGTGAAGTGCTAAGAGTTCAGATGATAGAGAACCTAAAAAAGATTAAGAAGGATAAGAGAAAAATCATTCAAATTTGGTACCTTAATCTTCTATATTTTCTTTTATTTCATGAATGAATTCCCTGGTGTTGGTCCACTTGATTGGTTCGGTGATAGACCAATAACAGTTAAAATTAGGGAATTGATGTATGGAATGGATAGAAAGATGAGGATAGATGCAATATGGGGACATTTTAAGGGATTTAAGAACATGATGCATTCTAGAGAGAATCCCTCAGTCCATAGTTACGAAATATCAGGATACAATCTGCTTTATGGTTGATACAGATCAATGCTTGATGGAAGCAATTGAACCGAGAACCTCATGGGTAATTCCAATGGGATATGAGGTAGAGGAACATGTACTAGATTTATATGCTTGATATCTATTGATAAAGCCCTTATATCCCACTGAGGAAAGATTAGGAACATATGCAGAAAAAGATCTCAAGGTGCATGTATACACCTAAAAGTGGTCAACACAAGTCAAAGAAAGTCAAAGAAAAAGTCAATCAAATCCAAGCTATTTTGAATTAATTGAAATCAATAAATAAAATCACTAGGTAGTTAAATGAATCATTTAATTGCTTAGTGCATCAATTGATTAAATTCAATTCATTACATCAAACATGGCTAATGTAATTAAGTCTTTTGAATTAATTAAATCCTAATTTCTCTCACCCACCACTACATGACTAAAAGTCACTCAACCAATGGGGAATGCAAAAATAGATAACAAGTATTACAAAAGGGTTTTTCTATCTTGACCACTCAATCCTATAAAGAAATCTCATCCACACAAAGGAAACACATCACTCAACCTCAACCTCAATCATACTTTGACCATGGTTAAATCACTCTACCCCCTACCCTTGGTAATTCCTATAAATAGAAGGCATTTCTTAGTGTAAATTGCCAATTCAAATTTAGAACACTACTTTGCATTATATAAATTACATCTTGTTGAATTGTGCATCCATTAGAATTTAGCTTTGAGCATCCTTAATTAGGATCTTTAGCATAGTTATTCATCAAGACCATTTCTCATTTTCTAGGTTGTCACTAGGATCTCTAATGCATCTGAGAGCAATAGTCCTTGGAACTAGAGAGAAATGAAACAATCAATAGGTTTATCATTTCAATTGATTTAATCATAGTTTATCTTTCAATTCTATTTGACTAGTCCATTATTAATGTTTCATTGAGTTTGTGTGCAGGTCAAACATACTTACTACAGTGCATGTCAAGATGAAGAAACCATAGATAGTGAGGAATGTTACAAAGAAAGTTGATGAAATTTATGAATACATGGGAATTCTTGTTGAGAGTGTTAGAGAAGCAAGAAGGAGAAATCAACAAGATTTTGAGAAGCCAACAAGTATTTCTGAAGCTAGGTTCAAACCCACACCTACTAAGAGTAGGCAGAATAGGAGTTCAACATCAAAGAAACCTCAAGTTTCACCACCTGTGAAAGAAGTAAAGAGGAAGAATATAGAGGAAAAGAAGGAAGAATAATTTATCATTGAAGGTGATTAGGCTACTTAATCATATGTGCAGTAAAGAAATTGAAGAAGTAGAAGAAGAGAAAATCTCCACAAACCTCAAATCCCAAGTCATCCAGTGGAGAAGAACAATTTAGTAAGAAGACTAAGTTTGATTATGATGAACATGACATGTTAGTGAATGATGTAGTTAAGATTATTAAATATCATGGAAATTGGAGTCCATTATCAAAATTCTTTGAAAAATTTGATGATGAAGGGAAGAGTGTTATTGAAGAGGCCATGGTAATGTATCTATATAGATTCAAAAAGGATCTTATTGAAATTGCACCAGAACTACCCAAAAGTTTGTTTAACATTCTAGATGAAAGAAAAGCTTATGCTCTAGTCGAGGAGAAGATGTTAAGATAAAAATTACTATTTGATATATGTCTGGTGATAGTTGTAGATGAAGTGAAATGAATTCTTAAGGATTCAGATAAGGAGTTTAAGAGTAAACTCAGAATGAATAAGCTCATGATGAAAAAAATAGGGGAAGTGATTGAGGAAAAAAAGAAGATTAGGAGAGCTTACCTTGAAAGGAACCAATATGAAGTCAATCCTAAGACACACAGTGAAAGTTCCTTAACTCCAGAACTTGGTCTTCCCCCAACCAATATTCATAGTGTTCTGAAAGTGGAACAAGTAGAAATTAATGTTCTAGATGTTCCCAAAATAGTGGAAGAACAAGTTACAGTTGATGTGATGGATGTTCCTGAGATCAGAATAGGGAAAGAGGATGTAATAGAGAAAGAAGAAGAGAAAGAGAAGAAAAAAATGGTAGAGGATATTAAACCTCTAGATCAAATTCCATTGAAAACTGAAGAACCTAAGGCAAAAGATGAAAGTAAGGTGGTAGCTGAGAAGGATAAGAAAGAAAAAAGGAAGGAAAGAGGAACCACCAAGGCTATAAAGGATTTTATGGAAAAAGACACTATACAAGTCAATCTAGAACTGTCCCAAGGTCAAATTGACTTGTCATTTATTTCCCCACTTTAAAAGCTCAAACTTGCACAACTAGCAGAAGCTCAAGCTAGGGAAGAAATATTGAAGAATCACATGGAAGACAACAAGTTGTTCGAGAAGGCATCTAGTATATTGGAAAATTTAATACCATCATTTGTTAAATATTTTGTAGATAGTACCTTCGACCAACTCAAGAGCCTAATTGGTGCAGTAAGTTCTCACTATAAATCATTTGAAAAATCTTCTGAGATAAAGGTTAGGAAATATTTTAATTAGAAAAGATTTGATGAGCTAAATAAAGTGATATCATATGACAAAGTTGTGTTAGAAACCAACATTAAGGGCATTATAGATTCTCTAACTAAATGTGAAACATTTACAAGTTATGTCTATCTATTTCTAAATTTGTTGGAGGAATTGAGAAGCAAATAAAGGAATGTGAGCAGAAAGTGAAGCAAATTAATCAACCATTTGATCCTTTGACTGCTTCTACTTCTGAAACAAAATATCAAGTGATATACTTACTTGAAAAGATCAAAGGAATGGAAAAATAAAAGGATAAAATAATTGGAAGAGTGGGAGAGCTTATAAGTATGATTCCTCCCAAACTTCAAACTCTATTCAACATAGTGAAGGAGGTACAAGATGCCTTAGCTACATCAACCCCAGTTAACTTGCAAGTGGCAGAAGAAAAATCATATTTATTCAACGACCATTTATTGGTGTTGAGTAGTCTTAAACATGGTTGGAACAATGATATCCAATTATTGAAGACCATTTGTGCAAATATCTTCACACTTAAGTAAGTTACTACTTTTTGTATGTACATATGAAGGTGTGTAAATAAGTTTTGCATGATATTTTATCATGTAGATCCATGACTTTTCAATTGATGTCAAAGGGAGAGTGTAGGAGAGTAAAAAATATGCACAAATGTACATAGTAGTGGTTGGTGGAGTAATGATAGAATATTTTAGGAGTTGTTAATGTTATAGCTTCAGTCAGATCTATAATGAACATACTAAGTTGATATATTAATAATATTTTATTTTTAATATAATATAATATTATATTGTCAATTAAATTAACTTCATTTGTTATATATATTTGAGATATTATATATATATATAATTGGGATATTATATATATATATATATATATAGTTGAGATATTATATATATTATTAACAATATTATTAAATCGAATGAAACTTAGTATTATGTTGTTGACGGTTTTATGCATAGCCGTGTGTGTTGATGATCATATATATCGAATGGAATTAGTAACACATAGTAATATATGTGTTAATATACTTGGAAATTATCATAACACATATATTACTATGTGTTACAAACTGCAGTGCATCGACAATTATATAGAATCGTATTATCATATGAAATGGTATTACCATATGTGTTACGATAGTTATCATATGAAATTGTATTACCATATGTGTTACAATAGATATAATATGAAACCGTTCGAATGAGAAGCATGTCTCATGTAGAGACATGACTCTACTACGTAGAGACATGTCTATACATGAGACATGTTAATGTATTTATATGCATTGCAAATTTGCACTTGAAGACACATAAATAAATAATAGTGATCTCTCAAGTGCATATTTATATATTGAATATAAATAATAATATATCATTCTTATATATATAAGACACATAGTCTAATATATCACATCTGATCATGTATTTTAACAAGAGTATTGGAGTTTTGTGCATATTAAGTTTTAGTCACTTAGTCATTTTTCACTAAGTGTTTCCATCAATGCCAAAGAGGGAGATCATTGGCAAGAGAAACTACATAGATGATTAGATGTTAACATTGATGGAAACCAAACTCAAATTTCACACACACATTATAGTAGGAGAACCGATTGAAAGTCAGAGTGAGAAATTGGTTAAGTATGGAAATGAAGAACAAGGTGTTCTGCCAATATTTAGTATTTGGCCCGGTGAACTTTTCTATGTTCACATCTTTGGTCGCAGACGCTAGGGAAGTATTTTGGATGTATGGATACTCTTAATCTAGATTTTGGATGTTTGATAATACATGGTTTGGAAGATAGATGGATCTTTATATCAATTTTTGTGTTTGACAGTCAGAACAACTGACATGGTAAAAAAATCTTTTTGCGTACTTGGTAAAATTTTTTTGGCACTTTATTTTATGTTCAAATGGTGAATCCAAAATGCATAGGTGCATGTGTATGTTTATTTTGGGACGAAGTGAATTTGAATTGTGGATTTGGCCAACATGGTCAACATGAGACACATTTCCCTAGAACAATTTTGACACAACATTGAGAGATCAATTTTTGGTTGTGGACCTATAAGATCTATGGATTAGGGCATGAAATATATAGAATATGCACACAAGAAGTGTGGAAGGTGTTATGTGAAGTTTTTAATGTAGGAAATTGAGATATGATTTTCTGATTAGTGAAGAACAACAAAATAGTTCAGTCAGAGGTAAAGTGAATCAAATTAGACTTTTGAGTTTATGTGGAACTATAAATAGGCATTTATAGATGCTATTTTATTAGTTCAACACTTACTATGATCATTTTTGTGATGTTGTAAGATAGTGAGCCATTTTCTAAAGGGTTTTAGCCCTATCTTTTGTATTTGAGCAGTGAGCTCTAGGTAGTGTGCCTGAATTTAAGTGCATTCCCAAATCATTGTAAGACAATATTTATACAAAGTATATTCTTATGGGTTCCATCCCCACTGTGTTTTTTTCCCTAACAGGGTTTCCATGATAAAAATATAAGTGTTATGGGTGTTATAGTTATTTTATTTATGTTCTTGTGCTTTAATTTTCATTATATGTGTTAAGTGGTTTGTGAATCTAAATAATAAAGTTAAAATTTGTAGAAAACTGATTCGCCCCCCTCTCAGTGTTCCCTCCTTCCAACAATCAGATGTGTGAATTCTCTAATGTGATTACAAATGCTATCATAAGATAATGTGAATATTCAACTTTCAACTTTCTCTAGGAGCTAAAGGATAAAAAGTTAATCTTCTCCCCCTTACTTCATGCTACCTTTTATGCACTTTGAGACATTCCTTGTGTAATATGCACAAGTTTGGAATCATTCTTATCCTAATTTTGTTTTCTTCTCCAGATTTTCGTAGGATCCTTTTTCTTGCTCAGAGTATCTTCTTGCTTAGGTGATTTCAACAATTTACTTTTGCAAAACTTGGCTCTATGTCCAAAACCACTATATCTATAGCACATGACTTGATTATTAATAGAAGAAGCATAAGTGTTTCTTGAAAATTCAAAATCATTCCAACCTTTGCATCTTCCTAGCAACCAAAAATATCTTTCATGTACCCAACCTTATTGT
Source organism: Thuja plicata (assembly GCA_018584345.1). NCBI lineage: Eukaryota > Viridiplantae > Streptophyta > Pinopsida > Cupressales > Cupressaceae > Thuja > Thuja plicata. The sequence goes on from MU226802.1 coordinate 1,787,872, forward strand.
ATTTATAGAAAACAACACTGTAGTTTTGATTTGACAACCTATAATAACTACAATTTCTAGCTCTATGACCATACTTATGACAAGCATAGAAATAACCTTGAAACTCAAAAAATTGTACCTCATTGACTGATTTTTCCTAGCCAATGGATATCTTGTGGATCAATTATTTCTTCTCCCAACTTTGTTGAAGACCTTGTGTTTTTTTTTATCAACAACCTTATTTTCTATTTTAGGAACAATAACATAATAATCCAGGTTTATGTTATTTCTTGGCATTTGTTTAACCTTGAAACCCTATCCATGTCTTGTTGCAAATACTATTTCATGTTGAGATTCATTTTGAAATCCAAATCTATGTCCTTTTTCATACCCTAAACCAAAAATGTCTTTGTGATGCTTTTTCTTATCCAACATCTCATTTAGCTTGTTGGTACTTTGATCAAACTTCTGATTTTTCTATAACTGGATCTTTGCACTTTCAAGATCTTTCCTTAGAGAAACTATTTCACTTTCTAAATTTTGGCACTCAAGAGTTTTGACATCCAAGGTAGATTTTGTGACTTCTACTATCCTCTTATTCTCCTCCATCTCTGTTTTCAGATTTAAGATTATGTTATCTAAATTATTAGAACTATCTTTTAACAAAGAATTCTTCTCTACGGTCTTTTTCAAAGAATCAAGTTCATCTTCAAAATTTTTGCACATTTCTTCTTTTTCTTTCAACTTGACTCCCTTTTACTCTTCAATTATTTTTCTTTCTTCAATTTGAATTTTGAGATCATAAATGAGTTTGATATCTTTTTGGTTTTGATTCTTTTGTATAACATGTTCTTTTCTTAATTTTTTTTATTTCCCTGATAGAAGATTTTAGCTCTCCTTCAAGATCAATTTTAGATTCAGAATGGTCTAAAATAATTTCCTCAAAATTAACTTTAAACTCATCACCTTCACATTGCTGCTCAAACTCAATTAGAGTATGAACTTCTTCTTCAACATTCTCAACTACAAGATTGAGTTCATTATCACTTTTAGTATCGACTAGAAAGGAATTTTCTTGAGACAACACTTGACTAGATCTACAAGGATTGGATTTATTTGACATAAGTTGTTTTCTTGACACTAGTATTTTTATTTTGACGTTTATTTCTTTTTCACTTAGCCATGACTAGTACTCCCTTACCAAGAATGCCCTAAGTTGGTTAGATAGGGCTTGTCTCTAATACCACTTGTTAGAGTACAATACCTCTAAGAGGGGGAGGGGGGTATCAATGGTATACTAATTCCAAATGACGTTGGAATAATCTTTCAAAAACTTTGAAACATAACTATCATGAGAACAAGAATACTCAAAGTCAAGAACATTGGTAGACATTATAGCATTGCTTACCATTTTCTATTATACTATATATATAGTTCTTCTCAATTTTTTATTCTTTCAGACACATGAAAATAACTATATATATATATATATATATGATGCAGGAGCATCTTGGGTCCTTGGCAATCCTTCTCAACCAAAAAGATGTTTGTTTTGTTCTTTAGTTTGTTTGGAGGCTGCTCAAGAAATACTCTATTGCTCGGGTCTGTCGCTCGGTTATGCTTGTTTCTATTGCTCAAGTTATGTCGCTCGGGCCTGCTTGTTTCTATTGCTCGGGCAAGCTTGTTTAATTTCTGTTTCTCGGATTTCTCTTCTGACACTCGGATTTTTTTCCTGTTTCTCAGGGTGTTCCTTGCCTGATTCACTCTGTTTCTCTTTCATCCTTTGCTCGAGTTGTTTATTTTGGGGTTGGATCTTGTGGAAAACTTCTTCAGTTAATTTATGTAGATTAATTAATTTAGGGTCTCTCATTGGGATCTGTGTGGACCTAAATTTGGGTCTCTCTTATGGATTTGAGCACCGACCTCTCTGTTGGACTCTTGTATATATATTTGTTTCTATGTTCTTAGTTTTTGGAGGGGGGGTGTCAGTCAGTTTTAGAATAGGATTTGATATTAGGTGGTAATAGAAGATTATCTGTTGAGATATTATAAGGAAGGTCTGTGACCTCGCATGCATGAAGATCAATTTGTAATTCATTGAATGTATATGGCCCAAACCTGGAAGGCCTTACAGCCTGGCATGTAATGAGTTTGATCAATTAATGAAAAGGATCTCTGTTATTTCTTCTCTCACTATGTTGTTGTTGTTTCCACATTGTGTTGGAAAGCTGGTTTGGTAGTTGGGAGAGCCTTTGGCCCTTTCTGCTAACCCTCCTTGCATCAATATATAGTTCTTCTCATGTGTTTGAAATAATAAAAAATGAGTCCGATAGACCTCACAACTAAAATGATGCCAGATGAAATCACTGCTACCACCTATAATGACCTCCTGTTTGGGAACTATGAAAAATGTGATGTTAAAACTGGTGAAATCAAAAGGATTAAGACTAGAGTGTCAGAGATTAAGAGGAAAATTGGAAGCATTTTTTGATTTTTCCTGAGCGTTATGCATAGTTAAACAACATCCCTTTGCCTGTTGTAGAAGAAGGTTCTTAGTGAAGATGCCAATGACGAGGGAAATTATAAGGAACTCTTCAAGTTCCTAACAAAGAATTGATCAACGATCCTTGACCAAGTCAGATTCAACTACAAGGGAGCTCAATAGGGATTATGTCCCTTGTTCTATTTATTTTTTCTTTTGTTGCTACTATCTTCCACTATGGGCATACTAGGAAAATTGCTTATGCTTTTTTGGTTTTTATCTATGATACTATTACAAAGTTTTTTTATGGTTAATGGGATGACCCTAGGCTACCTTATTTTTAGACTCTTATTAATATAGATGATATACTAGGTAGTAGACTCAGAGACTTTAATTCCTTTTTAATTGTGTGGATGATCAATATATGCTAAGGTTTTTAATATTAGTAGTTAGTTAATGTCTTTTTATTATTAATCTATTGACTATGCTCCCTTTGGGCTATTATATCTAAGGGACAACACCCTAATATTTACTACCATTAATATAAAAAATATATAACTAATAAATATTTAAATAAATTTAATAGTAGTTTTATTTTTAAGATTTTAATAATTATTACATTATTATATATAAATTTAATTTATGTTTGAAATAAAAATATGATATATAAATAATAAATAAGAATAAGAATAAAAAAAAAATCAATTTAAATCAAAGAAAAATTGAAGAACACAAATTATTGCCAAAAGAGAACAATTTAAATAACAAGAAACAAAAGAGGCTTGGTGTTTTGAATGCCTAGTATTGTTTCCAAAGCAAGGAATATAGACTGTGTCCCATCCCTTGCACACAAGAGAGAAAAAATCTATGATTTAGTACACCAAAAGTTAGACAATTTATATTTTTTGAATCACATTGAAATATTTTTTTAAACTTTCAACCATTGATTTTAAAGAACAAGTTGTCCATTTCATGTAAATAAATTCCTTTGGTGTAAATGTATATTATTAGCGTTGTCATGAATAATACAATGGGCTATGTGTATTAAGTGAACAAACCACTTACCACCATATTGGTTAAGGTTCATTATGGTTATTATTTTCCATATGACTATCTCTTCTATGCATTGGGATTCACCACGAGCATATGGTTTGACAAGACATACCCATTTATAGGGAAGATAATGATGTGAATCATTTTTTTAATTGAGAAAGGGAGGAGAGTTATAACATGAAAACACAATGAGAATAGAGGTCTAATACACAAAGCATTTATATATTTATGGTGATCAAGATGCCTTCTTACTCATTTTACATAAATGTCAAGATCATAAGAGAGGTGCATTAGCATGCTCCATCCCCATGCATAGATGGTCTTGCACTCCTCCATCTCTTAGATAACATGTATGAGTGTCATGATCAAGCGTGTACATTGTCTACTAGGTGCTACAACACATTGTATCACATCGATAAGTATCCTATAGAAGATAGAAATATCTCCATCATCTACATCAATCACTATATGATTGACAATAATCTCTCTGGTACACAAATGAAATATAGAGGTATCAGTGTTCTGTTGCCTCATCAATGTCACCAACATAAATTCATTATATCTCAGAATAGACATTTGGCATACCCATCATAGGCATACATCCTATAAGTGTATGTATTTAGCAAGAGGAATATCATCCTCCTAATCATGTGAGTATGTGTAGATGTGACCACATATATGTCCACATCTTGAGAGGGGCTTGTGAAAAATGAGAGAGTTTTCAATAGTTTTTTTGCATCAACTTCTATAAAATCACATCAATGTTCATGTGGCATCCCCTGTGTAGACTATGGAACCCATATAGGACCATGGTATCAAAACAAAGAGGACCACAAGTTGACCTAGCTCAATTTGTAGAAAACTAACTCAAAATAAATAAAAAAATTAGAAAAAGAGCAAAGTGAGGATGCCTTACCCCATGTGTTTGGCTACCCTCTATGAAGAATAGCCTCAAAACCTCCATCCTGTTGGGCCAAGAATGTTGCTTATGTGACATCTTCCTATAATTTGGATACCTTGACACTAGAGACAAAAGTGAATAATACAAAAGAATAGTTAATTTTCACTATTTAAAAGCAAATATTCTCTAAACCCTAATTTAATCATTTCATCATAACATGAGCTAGAGAACGATGGTTTACATGTCATTTATTGCATTAAAATTATGATAATGACCTCCTCCATACCAAATTTGTTTGATAAGACATCATTTTAATAAATGATCCCATCGATGATATTTGTCATCGCTTATTTTCACTTTGATGTGGTAAATATGATATCTTGTTTCTACCTCCAAAATAAGCAAGCAAAAACATGAGGCATATGGATACCCTTGAACTTTACCACTCTTTGTAAGCATTCTAAGAGATCTCAAATTTCAATAATGAAGTAGTTTTGTAGAATAAAATTCCTAACATTGTATTGCAGGTGTTTGTTATATTGAAGGATTTGTTCAACAAATTTGAGAATATCCCTTTTCATGAAAGTTTACTTTTCTATACTTTAGCTTTCATATGCACATAGTACCACATAGCCAGTGGGGGATAAATGTAGTGTCATAAATTATGTTCATGTAATTAGTGAGTCCAATTTCACATTCTCTTAGTATTCCTTTTATTCTTCCACTCTAAGAATTTTTGGGACTACCTCTAACCTTAAATTAATACTCAAATCAAGAATAGGATATGATTCATATTTTAAATCTCAACACACTCCTCTAAATCTAGAACATCTGTTGATGAAGATATATTAACTTATAGTAGATTTAAAGTTCCTATTACATAACCTAAAATGATACATCCTTATGTTAGAGGTTTATAGGGTATTGTTAATTATAGATCTAAAAGACTGTGTAAAGTATGTGAATTACAATAAGAGTAAAATACTCAACATGAAGGAAAATTATTGTTATTTTCTAATTTTGAAATTCACAAATAGAGGCACATGGACAAAGCATCTCCAAATTCTTATTAATATATGCACATATCCTATGTTAAAATATGTATTTAAGGTCAATATAGGCAAGGTCTTCTAGTAATTATTCTCGTGGTGTTACAAGATACTCAACATTTGAGAACAAGTAATGCAGTTTTAGGAGCTGCTTGTGATAGCATGTCCAATGGCCCAATCATTTTTGTTGTTGATCCTAATTTCTTTTTTTCTCTCCAAGATGATAATCTAAATGATGTCGTAACCTGCAAATTTAAAAAATTAAGAATATTTCTATGAAAACTGGGTCAGTAGATCACACTTTACATTTTTTTTGTTCATTTCCACTTGTTTAATATAACCATGCTTCTTATGGATGATTCTAGAAATGTTCCTCAACATGAGAAATATAGTCTAGTTTTGAAATCTACTAGTGATCCATTCAAACATTGTGTTCCTAAAATCATTAGATGGAGGATACAAAAGTTTCTAAAAAATAGTTACAAGAGTTACAAATAGAAAAGAAAATCCAAATCTACCACAACTTAGAAGGATTAGTATTTAGAGAAATTGTTGATATAGAAATTATAGATTTTGGTGCTAGTCCTTTTGAATCACGATATGAGGGATTGAGTTCTTCAAAAATACTCTTATGTTCAAATAAATTAGTCTTTGAGATCTTATGGATCTCCTAAATTGACAATTTAAGTCATATGTACTCCTCTATGCTCATTTTTGTTAAGATATATTATATGTTTATTATCGATACTATCGGGTTTACGACCTGGATATTGATACTCTCTATTCTATTTACCTAAATTTATGAACTATGGGCACGAACTCATCCTTGTACCTTTTTGTTAGGATTAACCTGCTATGTGATCTATCTATATTAATTTTCCATGTGATTTAATGAATGTTATTCTAAAGTGATTATGATATACAATTGTCTTGTGCACACTATCATAATGCATGTTCAAATCAACATGCAAACATAAATGGAGCTTGAAAAGTGGAGTAAGTTCATGCTGTTTTCCTGATAGTTGAAAGAGTCAATATGAGATGGAAATTAAAGAGGTAAATGGTTGAAAACTTATAGCTCAGTTGGAAGTTTTAAATCAACTTTAAATGTCCATGTTTGTTTGTTGAGTATATTTAAGAGGTGTTGTTATGCTAGATCCTCTCAAAGACAAGAATGGTTTTACTAAATCTTGTGCATGCATAACCTCCTTCCTATTTTTCATCCTTTTAATAAGTGGTGTCCTCCTATCTTGTTGGAGTTGACTTACCAGTTAGTTAGAAGCTTTCCTTCTATAAATAATGATCAGATGTCCCTCCTAGAGGTTAGATTTTTTTGACACTATACTTTCACTTTTAGTTTTAAAAATAGAATCTTATTACTATTATGTTGTAATAAAATTTTCAATGATGGAATGATACTCTAATTTACTATATTTGATTTAAGTTTAAGGAAGTCACACTCAAGGGAGATCACTTGGTGAGAATTCCACCTATTTGGTTCAGTAGTTACTTTTATGTTCAATGATTAGTTCCAGTATTAGCATTTCTCTTCTCCTACAACCATTGGGATTCTATTCTATGAATTTTCTTGCAGACAAGATAGAGCATAGTAAATTCCTATCTTTTTGCTGAAACTTATGTTTCTATTATCTATTATATTTCACTTTAGTTGTTAATTCATGCTTAAAATATATGCCATTTCATTTCAAACATTTTAATTTAAGTATCATTTCCTTTTCAACTATAGGATAAAATGGCTACAATTGAGTGCTAGTACGCATATAGTGCTGACCCATTTCAATTCCACATCCCTAGGTTGATAAATAAATGAATATTCATGATGAGTAAGATAACTACTAAGCGCAGATATCTAATATCTAAGTTATAGCTCTAGAGCCTAGTTATTGAATCATTAAAGGAGGCCAAAATTTTTGGTGTTGTTGTCGAGAATGATGTCAAACTAGGAAGTTCTTTAGATTCATTTTAAGTTTTTTTTTAATTTTTTTTAATTTTTTAGTACTGCATAAGTTTTTTTAAGCATACACTTCATTTTGATAAAGTAATGGCCCACTATTATTTTACCAATTCTTTGTGTGGGTTTGCAGTTACTAAATTAATATCTCACGCATAGAGGTAGGAGAAGACATGCTTTAGGGAGATTCCTTCCTAATGACCCTTATCCTGACAACCAACTAGCTAATTTCCAAATTTTCTAGAAGAAGATGAGATAAATCCATTTGCTGATACATTTTCCAATTTGAGTAATTTTGAAACTTCCTCTGAAGAGCTAGTTGCCCAAAATCTGATTGAGAATCCATTTGCCTTGGTACTATATCAAGAAATAATTGATGACTATAATAGACCTAACCATCCAAATTCTCCATTCCCTATCACTAACAAGAATGAAGTTAATAACCTCAAGAACATCCCTACTTAAGTCTTTCCTTAATTATATGGGCTAGTAATAGAGGATCCAAACATTTTCTTCTTTGAATTCGATATCCTTTGTAGAAGCTATGATTATACTACTAATGCTCATAAGATTAAGTTGTTTCCTACTACCTTGAAGGAATTTGCGTTAAGATGGTTTATGGGATTAGGTAGGAATGTTGTAGATACTTGGTATGAGATGAAAAAAAAGTTTATTGAAAAGTATAAAGAATAATGTAGAGCCAGTTATATGAGGGGGGATGATATCTTTAGGGTGTAGTAGAAGGAGGATGCAAGTTTGGAGGACTATATATACAAGTTCATTTTTAGTCTACAGAAATCCCAACATCATGCACTTAATGAAGAGTCTCTAAAGTTTCTCTTTCTTAGAGGGACCAATGAAAATTGCACAAATGCTTTAGAATTAATGGGTGGAGGAGATATCACTCAAGCTCCCTGGGACGATATTAGGAAGATATTTCAGAATTACTCCAGGCTAGCTATAACGAAAGGAAGAGTTTACCAATATATTATGGGTAAATACTCCACTAGTGGAGTTTCAAGGATGGAAATAACACATTTTCTCAAGGAATTCAAGGAAGACATCATAAATAATATGGCCACTTAGCTAGACACACTTCAAGAAAAGAAGAAACAAGAGTAGGCAGAGACAATGGAAGAATATTGTCCTCATTGCAGGCAAAAGAAGAGGGATTGCAGATGCAAACCAATGGTTAGTATTGATAGAAATCAAGTGCAACCTAAATTTGGACCGATGGAGGATGATGATTGATGGATTTTCTACATATCTTAAAGAAGGCCATGGGATCCAAGACAAGGTATGCCACCAGAACCATTATGTTTTAGTAAACCTTATTTGAATTCTTGTGCATCTGGTAATCAATGAAAACCCCCATATCCATAAATTTTTGGGAATTATGTGCCCCAACATTGGAATAACATGCATAATACCTGGTCAAATTTCCAAAATCCTAATCCTCAACAACAACGGAAATAACCTTAGGAAAATTGGTAACCACCTCAAGAGAACTGACAACATACATCCCAATGGAGGGTAGGAAAAAATGGCCAAATTAGGCAAATGGTTACCTGCAACCACCTCCATATCCTCATCATCCATCAATAATGCTTCCTACCAACCCAAATGTTAGCACACATAGACCTAATTTTTTACCATCTCAACCCACACCTAACCCTAATAAAAAACCACAAAAGCAACCAGTTTATTCTGCAGATCCTAACCAATTTCTTGCATATGCTGTGAGTGTAAGTGATATTCATCTACGTTTAGTAACCACTTTTTCATATTCTTCCACTCCTATTATAACAAAGGTTCCTGTAGAAGAAGAAGAGCATAAAAATTTACCTGATATCCCTACTCATTCAAGTGTGCAAAAGAATATTGAATGAGTCCATCATTCCGATCCAGACCCACCATTTCCTCAAAGGTTAGAAGTTGTTAAACCAAAATAAGAAACAACCTTTGCTTTTTTGGATTAGTTAAAGCATGTATGTGTCAACATGCCTTTGTTTCAAGCCATAAAAGATGCCCCAATATATAATAAGGCTATCATGGAAGCATGTCTAAAAAATTCAGGCAGGAGAAAGAATGACCCCACAATAGTTCATGTAGAGGGACAGTTAGCAGATATCATGCTTGGGAAAGTGGTTGTTCCTAAATATTAAGACCCATGAAACCTTGTACTTGGAGTCATTATAAATGGAATCCAATTAAATAATTCTCTAATAGACTTGGTAGCAGTAATCAATGTTATGACTAAAGATATCATGCACCAACTAAATGTTGCAAACTTGAGACCTACTCCTACTGTCCTATAGCTTGCTGAAAGTTCTACTGTCAAACCAGATGGTATGGTAGAGGATCTTGTTGTTACCCTAGACTCTTGGGAATGTCTTGGAGATTTCACTATCTTTTCCCTTAAGGCTGCAATAGGAGGGTATCCCATTATTCTTCGAAAGCCATGAATGGATACAATAGATAATTAGATAGGATGCAAGTCAGGGGACATGACTATTTATGATGGAAGAAGCACTAAAAATCATGTTCTTTATCCTCCTGATCAACCATCCCATGACATGGACCACCCCATCTGGCCACACATAGGAGAAGAGGTAGAGGAGATCAATTTAGTAGCATAACTCATGATGATAGAAAAAACTCCTTTTATGCAGCTTTAGGAAGATAATGAGATATTATCCCATATAATTCAAAACCATTATGAAGTGCATACAGAATCACCTACTCCTGGATCTTGTTCTACATGTCCATTAAAAACACTTCTACTAGCTTGTCGTGCACCTGAATTTCCTAGAGAAAAAACTATGCTTCATACACTGTTACCACATGAACTAAATATGCCAAGCATAAGTGAAACATCTATGGTTGAGCTGACCACACAAGTGCAATTTTTAGAAGGGAAACATTTAAATATTAATAACAATCTTAGCCAAGAGCAGTAGTTGTCTTCGACAAACTTGTTAAAGTTTCACCAACATGCTTTTGGATGGGACTATCATAACATGAAAGGATTATATCCCAAATATTGTACTCATAGGATCTACATTAGAGATGATTATACACTATTTAGGCAGCCACAAAGGAGAATAAACCATGCATTAAGGGATATTGTGAAAGGGGAATTACAAAAGTTATTGGATGTAGGATTTATCTACCCTATCTTAGATAGCCAATGGGTGTCTCCTTTGGTCATAATGCTTAGAAAGGGAGGAAAATGGAGATTTTGTGTTGACTATACAGAGCTAAACTCTGTAACTAAAAATGATCACTTTCCACTTCCTTTTATAGATCAAGTATTGGATTCACTTGCAAGGAAGCAATATTTTTCCTTCCTAGATAGATTTAGAGGTTATAATCAGATACAAATTGTACCTGAAGATCAAGAAAAGAAAACCTTAACCTATCCTTGGGGGATTTATGCTTATTTTTACTTCCATTTGGCCTATGCAATGCACTTGAAATTTTTCAAAGAAGAGTAATTAATATATTCTCATATATTTCACATGACTGTATGAAGATCTACATGGATGATTTCACTGCCTATGGTACTGATTTTGCAAAAATATTAAATAACCTAAATAAGGTTTTAAAAATATGTGAGGACCATAATTATGATGATGTAGGAAGGAGTGGTCCTTGGCCATTATATTTCTTAAAAATGAGTTCAAGTGGACCCTCAAAAAATAGAGGTAATCACAAATCTTTCCATTCTTGTCAAACAAAAAGATGTTCAATGTTTCCTAGGACATGCAAGGTACTATATATGTTTCATAAAAGATTTCATTAAGATGGAAAAACCACTCTATAACCTACTAACTAAAGATGCCAAGTTTCAATGGAGAGAGGATTGTGATAAAGCATTCTCTGATTTAAAAATAGCATTAACCCAAGCTCTTGTGCTCAAAGGCCCTAAGTGGGAAATCCCTTTTCATATTCACATTGATGCATCTGATAATGTCATCGAAGCTGTCTTAGGATAAAAGGAGGGAGCCATAGAGAATGCCATTTATTTTGTTAGCAAGAACTTGCAAGGGGTTGAGTTTAACTACAATGTTACAAAGGATATGTTAACAATAATTTATGCTCGTAAAAAAATTAGATATTATATCGTAAGGTACCATATTTTTGTCCATACAGACCATGCAACAATAAAATACCTCATGAAAAAGCAATTTATTATAGGAAGATTAGAAAGGTGATTGCTTTTAATGTGGGAATTTGATATCACCATTATGGAAAAACCAGGAAGGACAAATATTGTAGAAAATTTTCTCTCTAGATTGACCATTAGAAGACACTCAAGTAATTGATGACTCATTTCTAGATGAATTTTTTTCTCTCAATTAGTTTACACACACATTGGTATGTAGGTATAGTTTATTTGGTTACAGGGAAAGTTCCTCCACATTTCTCTCCATAGGAGAGAAGGGTACTATTTGAGAAAAAAATTCAGTTCTCATGGATATAAGATTGTCTATTTTATACTGGTCCAGATAACGTCATGAGAAGATGTGTTAGAGAGGATTAAAATTATGATATCCTACATGCCTGCCATGATGAATCATGTAGGGGAAAATTTGTAGCCAATAAAACAACCATAGAAATTTTAAGTACAAGGTTTTATTGGCCTACACTTCAAAATGATGCAAGAAAGCACACTCAAAAAATGTGATAGGTGTCAAAGGATGGGGATAAAAAATAAATTAGATGACATGCCTCTATATCCTCAAGTAGTTTTTACACCATTTGATAAGTGGGGACTTGATTTTGTAGGTCCAGTTGATCCACTATGAAATGATAAATCTTACATCTTGGGTTTCACTGATTATGTGACCAAATGGAGTGAGTCAAAGCCATGAAACATGCTAGGGACAATTGTTAGTAATAACTGAGAGGGGAGGGGGGGGGGGGGGGGGGAGNNNGGGGGTGAATCAGTGACCTCAAATTTTAATCCTTAAATCAACCCTTTAAATCTTATAACCACTAATTATTTCTCAAGTTATCTTTTGTCCTACAAGATGAATGTCTTGAACAACTTATATCAATTTACTACTTGTCGGATTGCTCTGTTAAACCTTCTTCTTAATGTTTAACAATAAGCAATCATCTATTTACCGAAATATAGTAAATATGTAGAGTATATTGATATGTCCAGAATGAACTATGTAAGATACAAAATAGTAAAGAAATGCATCATACACGCATATAAAATATGAATTTTAACGTGGAAACCCTGTTAAGGGAAAAAACCACTGGGACTGGTACCCCAAATTTTCACTCTTCTGAACTGAGCCTTGTTAGGAGCCAACCCTGTTAAAGATTACAAACATACTATTAGGTGTGACCTTGTTAGAATATTTTACACATATAGGTTGTCACTTAGTGTCGGACATCTAATGCTGCCATCCTTGAATCAACCTCTCTCTTAGACTGTCAATAGGCATCAAGAATATCCAATGCTACTTCCACGAATCAAATTTTTTTGCACTCCTTGGGATGTACCTCAACATATAGAAGACTGTTAAGTCCTGCTCTATTAAGAGACTTGATGCTTTAATGGTTAAACTGAAATAATATGACCTATTTCTAATGCAACTTGAATTGCAGATTTTAAAATCTATTTAAGTACATTACCTCTCTAATCAATGTATCAATTCAATTCTTTTGTGCTCCACACTTTTTGCTCCACACTTTTTGCTCTGTGATGTTGTGCTCACTGTTCATCGGTGTCTGCAGAATTCCTTAGCTGTCCTTCAGCTTGATTGATCAGTATTGCATGAAGTTGTTCTTCATCAATTTCTCTTCAACATCCTCTTTTCATTCACTCCCCTTAATCCCTTTTTCATGAATGTGATATCAAAAATGAATTAAGCCTATCTCTTATATAGACATGATATTCATTATTTCTTGATTCTTGATTCTTGGCGTGAAAAAAAATCTAGCCAATTAGATTTAAAGCATAACTCCTGATTTGTCTCATAGTTATCTTCATGCCAACTATACAAATCATCATTAAATCAATCACTTAACTCTGGTCAAATAAAACAAAGAAAATAACTAGTTAAGTCTATCTTTAGCTCTTTCCAGCTAGATATTTTGTCATTTTCTGAACTCTCTGTTCCGTCGGTCAACTCTGCAGTTAGTTGTCGGTGACAACTGGCAGTTCCATCGGTGTGACTCCAGTTAGCTTTGAGATCTCCGTCCGTCAGGCATCATTGGATTTTTACTCGTTGGGCAACTCTATTTTCAGCTCGTCGGGAATCCTGTGGTTTTGCTTCGTTGGGCAACACTGTCTTCTGCTCATCGGGTATCGCTGTGACTTTTCTTCTTTGCCTTTTCCGATGGTGTGCACTCCGTCAGTGTTATCTGTCACTTAGTGAATACTTGACTTTTATGCATTGATGAAAGCATAACCTTTGTTCCATTGATTCTCTAAAGTCTTTGGCATTATGTACATGACCGTATAAATGATATCAAGTTGACATCAATGACGATACAAACCATTAACTGATTTAATGCCTTGCATTATTTTCAACTTAACATTATCAAACATTCAATCAGTTACATGTCATCAATCTCTCCCTTTGGCATTGATGGCAACATACTATATTATCACACTATACTATTTCTAATAATATGAAATACAATCGTTGAGATTCATCAAACTACCAATCTTTCCCTTTTGTCAACCGACAAATGTCTGAACTTTGGTAAGCTTTATTTTAGCTTAGATTTGATTCCCGCAGTTCTCTTTCTTCTGATGTGTTGTGACCTCTCTTTGTGTCAATTTCTTTCCTTGGACTGTTCTTTCTCTTTTGATGACTTTTTCTTTTGTCAGCAACTCTCCCTTTGTATAATCTTTCATACAATTTTCTCTCCCTTAGGATATAATCTCTCCCTGTTGGAGTAATCTGATAATGGATAATCTATCTCTCTTTTTCCTAAAGGATGTGATAATATGGATAATCTCTCTCCCTTTGAAAGCAATGCCAAACAAATATTTTACAAATATCTCACATTCATGTCAAGCAATCATTTTTCTCCTATCCATAATATATTCCTTGAATTTCCCTTATCCATTAGTAATATAACAATATGCTCTGGTGCTCGATTCTGATATATACATGTCTGTATATAGATGCATCTTTTGAAGTTCATCTTTTTGCTTGCATCAACATGATTGATATTTTGATAATATGTAGGTTGATGCAGCCTTCAGTCATTTTACTGACTGGTAGACAAGGGTTTGACCCCTAGTCTCTTTCTTAAGTACTCAAATGTATCCTTGGGCAGTGGTTTGGTGAAGATATCAACCAATTGTTCTTTTGATTGCACATACTCAAGTATCACCTCTTTTTCTTGAACTTGTTCTCTCAAATAATGATACTTGATGGCAATGTGTTTAGTCTTAGCATGCATGACTAGATTCTTAGAAATGTTTATTGCGTTGGTGTTATCATAATAGATAATCACTGGTTCTGAGATCTTCATATGCATACCTTCCAGCAACTGTTTGATCCATGCAATATTTGAGCAATTTGCAGTAGCAGCAACATATTCTACTTTTGCAGTAGACTAAGAGATGCATCCTTGCTTCTTGCTAATCCATGTGACAAGTCTATCACCCATAAAGAATGCTCCTCCAGTTATGGTCTTCCGGTCATCAAGATTTCTAGCCCAATCAGCGTCGGTAAACACCTTAAGTTAAAATTTTCCTTCTCTTCTATACCATAACCCAAATTACTCAGCATTCTTTAGATATATTAGAATTCTTTTCATAGCAATCATATGTGATTCTCTAGGGTTAGCAGAAAATCTAGCAACAATTCCTACTGCATGTGCAATATTTGGTCTAGTGTGTACAACATACATGAGTTTTCCAATCATTGATCTGTACAAAGTTTGATTTACCTTTGTTGTCTTATCCTCCTTTTTCAACTTAAATCCAGGATCCATTGGTGTTACAACTGGTTTGGATTCTTCCATCTTGAATATTTTTAGGACCTCTTTGATGTACTTGGACTGTGTAATGAAAATACCTTCTCAAACTTGATTGCATGATCTGGAGACCAAGAAAGAACTTGATTTCTTCAAACATAGACATCTCAAACTCTTTGCTCATCTCATTTGCAAATGATTCGCATAGCATATCATTGCCTCCAAATATGATGTCATCAACAAATATTTCAGCAATCAAAGTGTTAGCATCGGTATCTTCCTTTAAATAAAGATTACTGTTTTCACTAGTCCTTACAAATCCAATACTTATTAGATAGGAATGAAGTCGTTCATACAAGGCTCTTGGAGCTTGTTTCAATCCATACAAGGATTTGTGAAGTCTACATACCATGTTTTTCTTGTCTGAATCGACAAACCCTTTTGGTTGCTCAATGTATACCTCTTCTTCAAGTATTCCATTTAGGAATGCTGATTTGACATCCATTTGATATACTTTGAATCCTTTGAATGCAACATAAGAAAGTAATATTATTACTCCTTCTAGCCTAACAATGGGTGCAAAGGTCTCTCCATAGTCTATACCTTCCTCTTGTGCATAGCCCTTGCATGCTAGTCTTGCTTTGTTCCTTGTGACTTCTCCATTCTCATTAAGCTTATTCCAGAATATCCATTTTGTACCGATGACATTCTTGTCATCTGGTCTTGGCACAAGTGACCATGTTTTTTTTTCTCAATCTTCTCAATCTCATCATTCATAGCACTTATCCATTCTTCATTATCAAGTGCAGCATTGATAGATTTGGGCTCAAACTCACAAATTAGACAGCTTGAGTTTAGAGACTTACTTCTTGTTCTTGTACCAGCTTTCTTATCTCATATGATCTGGATCTTTGGATGGTTCCTTCTTACATATCTTGCAAGTACATGTACAGTTCTTTTCCTATCAGTTTGATCATTGTTTTGTTCTTCATTTTTCTCTTCATCACCTTGCACATTATCTTGATCATTATCCTGACTATCAACATTTGTAACCTGATGCTCGGGAGAAATGATTTGTAGCTTAGGAGCTCTACATTTTTGGTAGGGTAGAGTGTCAGGTTCCTCGTTGTAAGTGAACTTATTGTAGTCCTCTGGTTCTTTAGTGCTTTCTTGTTCATTCTTCTCTGCAAATTCATCTATCTTTACATTTGCAC
>MU226802.1:1812445-1827940 GCA_018584345.1 Thuja plicata
GGATAGGATTTGGACCTGAAAACTATCTCCCCTCTCTTACCATTGAGATTAATGCGATAGGGCACGCTCACTCCTGCCAATTCAGGGAAGATGTAGCCCGGTACCTACAAACCTGTCATCACAAAGATGAAACATACATGCATATATCATATGGTAAACAATGGTTGAGACTAGGTTATCGTGTGGATCTCACCAAAGCAAGTAACTACGACTCTGTCCCATACCATACCAAGCACATCAAACAGTAATGAAAACATACAATGATCCATGTGTATATAAATCTAAGGTCAGTATTGTCAGAAACCCATAATCGAAATGAAATCCTAACATATACATAAGCATCATAAAATAACCATAAATCACATATACACCAATGATATAACATACTAACAACGGATCAATAACATATTGAAATGTAACACATAAAATCATCTAACCATCTGATAAAATCAACACATACATCCAAAATGCCTAATAGAGTTTGGCATCCACGAACTGAAAAGCAACATAAGAGGTGGGTATTACACATTCAATCAGCTACATGTCATCAACAATAAAGTTACATAATTACTCTATGAAGAAATATTTGCACACTATGGGGCTCCTAGAGAAATAGTCACAAATCAAGGTCTCAATTCACCTCCACTCTTGTCACAACATTAGTGAATGAGTATAATGTTAGACATATAAAATCCACACCTTATCACCCCCAAGCCAATGGCCAATCAGAGATAAAAAATAAGGAGATAGAATCTATCCTAACTAAAACAATACCAATTCACAGAAAAGATTGTGCAAATAGGTTTCCATAAGCTGTATGGGCATATAGAACTACTTGGAAAACCACCAATGGTTTTACTCCATTTGAACTGCTATATGAAAAAACAATAATGATGCCTATAGAGTTTGAACACAAAATTCTTAGAACATCACTAGACTCGAGGATAGATATATTTGAAACACAAATGAGTCCAGTGTTATGCAACTAAATTCCTTGGATGAAATGAGGAAATCAACCCTACAACATACTAAGATGGTACAAAACCATAGGATTAAATGACATGGCAGGTACATCAAAGAAGAGAAGTTCCAGCCATGTGACTGGGCACTTATTTATGTTTCCATGTATAAGGACAACTTAGGAAAGCTACAAACCAGGTGGTTGAGACCATTTGAAGTTGCAGAGGTTTTTCCCAATGGTGTTGTTCAGCTTGCAACAATTGATCATGTCAGATTCAATCTCTTGATAAATGTCCATTGTCTCAAACTATACCATAAACCAACCTCTAAACATGAATTCTTGCAACAATTTAATGAATACAAGAACTTTGAATTTACTATAGCCAAAGAAGGCGAACCTAGTGTCTCACCTTCTAACTAGTCAAAGGTACACATGCTGTCATAATAAAAATTTCCACTTTTGTGGGAATTAATTTCTCCATCAATAAATTAGCTGCCCATTCATCTCGCACATCTCTCTCTCTCTCTCTCTCTCTCTCTCTCTCTCTCTCTCTCTCTCTCTCTTCCACATCACTCCACCTTCACTTCACTTAAAAATTATGAACCATAATTTTTTGATGACATGGTACTTTCTTCCACACTCTCTAGAAATGAAATTTCATATCATTCCAGATCTTCAGGTATGTGCATCAAAATTTATGTATATTAATTACTTTAGATACATTTATTTAATTACTGTACTTCAATATCAATATTTCACATAACATTTTTTTCTTCAAAATACCCTGTTGCGTCATGCTTCTATCCAAGCTTATGACAAAAAATGCTTTTATAATATAGGTTGAGGGGATATGTTTGAACCCAAGTGTCATAAATGTCATTAGTCATACTTAACATGCTAGCATGTAGGTTTTAAACTTGAATTTTAAAATAACGAAATGAAGTTTTGCATGTATGATATAACATTGAGTTGATTTGAATCTTGCTTATACTAAACCTCTCCATACAAAAACCACCACCATTTTGTTTGATGATTCCCCTCTTTAACGCCTTCTTTATTTTTTAAGTTAGAATCATAATGCCATTAAAAAGGAAAAAATAAAGGTTATATGACATTGGTGTTAGTTGTTGTTACAAGGAAATTATAATTAACATAAAGATAAATTGAGTTTACAACTGAAGAATTGCATAAAAGAGGTCCTTGTAGAGGCGTTTGCAAGAGAATGCGTTGACGCAATGGGAGGTCCACCAATTATAAGTGAACCAAAAGTCAATTAGGTAATTATACAAGATGCATTCTATGAACCTGAATTTAGAAATTTTGGTTGGTTAGACTACTTTTTGAAGCTTAATGGTTTCAATAATGAATTTGGCATAGAATTTGTACAAATTTTTTCCAGTGGTAAGGTAATGGTAAAAGGATTGAAGGTTATTGCCACTGAAGAAATAATTATAGAATTTTTAGGTATGCCTGGTGAAGGAGAACCCTACCCTTAAAATAGGGATACCAAGACAAATAGATAAGAATTTACAGAGCCTAGAGACCCTCCTCTAATTATAGAGAAGTAGGGGATGAGAAGACTTTATTTTGCACAAAATTGGAAGCAGATTTCTACATATATTATCAAATATCTAACTTGTGAGGGTCGACAATCCTTTCTATATTCCATGCATTTTTAACTCTTAAACTGCATGAGACATGGGAAGAGAATGAATGTGCCCAATGTGCTATAAAATATACTAGCAATCATGGCTGCTAGGACACAAAAAGGTAGGGAAAAATTTGTTACCCATCACTATTTAATTAGATTTTTAGTTGAAATATCTTTACAAGATGTGTCTTGTATGTCATTTGATAAATTTTTTAAAATTAATAAATTCAAAGCAATAAATGTGGGTCCTAGAGGTCAACCCCTAACTCATAGGGTTAGTAGGGAAGAAAAGGTTATGAAATTAACTCCCACAACTTCAACTTCTAGGACAGTTCCTAGATCAAGCCCTCTTGCAACAAAAACCAATTCTTCTGAGTATAAGCATGAGGATGTAGATAATTCATCTACAAACCCTAATTTGAATGTTTTCCCCAAAAAAACAATTCACACTAGGGAAACTGTTATAAAGGAGAAAGGAAAGATGAGAAAAGCATAATCTAATAAACAGAAAGCCAAGAAGAAAAAATATGATAAGGTAAACTGCAGCCCTAAGAAATAGAAAACCGAGGAAATAGAGCACCCTGTAGTGCCAAGAAAAACAAAAACCCTACAAAGAAACCAAAATTTACAAAAACTACTACTAGTATGCCCCCAAGAAGGAGCCATAGGCTCAGAGGAAAACCTAGGAAAAAGGCAGAAGCTCCTAGAAGCTAGATAAACATACAAATTGAATCACCAGTCTCTGTGCACACCTCTCCTAGTGAAGAAGAGAGGCTAATCCATAGCCATCCTCCTACGTAAATCCAAAAATTATCCTCCTAATCCGAGTAGTAGGATATGGAAATGATGCCTACATATGAGTCTAAGGAGGAGGGAGATGGGTAGATATCCCAAGAAAAACAATTGTCTTGGGATGAACAATATTTTTTAACATAAAAAGGCTAGGAGCAGGTAAACATAGGGTTAGCCAAACTTGCTGCTATTGCAGAGCAAGTTGCACATAAGGAACCAACACAGAAGAAAATGCTAGTAGATATGCACATAACTCCTGTCTTCTCATGTGCGTTAGTAGCCATGGATTAATGGAAAGATATGCAAGACAAATAAGAAGAATGAAACAAAGATAAACTTAGGATACAGGAAGAGATCAAGAAGAAAATGAGGAAATTAAGGAGAAGAATGGAGAGATTGTTGAATTAAAAGATAAGGTGAACAAAGTGGCGACTTTAGTGCCAAAAATTCTAGAATGTAGGACTCCCCCAAGGATATATTTACTACAACCAAGGGATCTTAGCCTTTTTTTTTAAATTGTCAAGGGAAAATTATGGTTTAAACGCTTCCATAGAGACCCCACAAGAACTTTTCCAAGCTTTTCAATTCTCTCCATCTGAAACAAATAATTTACTATATGAATTGTATTTGTACAACTATGTTGTTCTCAATGAACAAGAATGGAATCCATTATTTTATATTGGATATGTTCACTTGTGGGCATTGATGTCATGGATTCAAAATTAAATTAGCCGGGAAAACAGTTCAAAACATACACAAATAAAAAAATCCACCCTCCCGTATTTTTAAGAGCTAAATCATAAAAACTTGTAGATATCTACTACACATGACACATACTTCTTTACAGTCCTGAGTATAAGAGTAATATCATTGCTTTTAGGGAGGAGACATACCTAGAGTATGAGAATGTAGCTGCAAATTTAGGGAGGGAAATATTGGGGTACTTAGCACAAAGATGGAATGAACTGTTAGATTAGTAAAATAGGCTGAACCCCATTCCTTGTAGAATTATTATGCAGCTTGTAGACAAAGCACTAAGTATATACATATTGTGAGAACAATGCAACAATACTGGCTCCCATTAATCTTTCAACCACCTATTATGTTGTGGCCAGTGTCGGACCACGAGAACTATCAATACAATGAAGAGGCAGAAAGACCAGGGTGGGGCATACTAGAAAACAAACATGGATTCTATTGGGATCCAAACTCAAAGACAAAAAAGAATGATAAAGGGAAGACAAATGTTGGTGACTTCAGGGCCTTACCCAGACACATAAATCTATTTCCATTTGTTGGAGGACCAACATATCAATAGGTTGGGGGGAGATGATGAGCTCAAATAATGACTCATTTTTGTTAAGATTTCTCATATGTTTGTTGTTGATACTGTAATCACCTAAAATTGGTCTAGTCTAACCAAAAGGTCTAAATCTCAATCAAATTGCCCTAGGTTCTAATTGAAAGATAAAACCATAATCAAGACATCAAATCAGGTCTTAATCATAATTGTGTGAGTGAATTTAATCAATTTTCTTACATAGTTCAATAAAAAGTCAGTTATCAAATAATCAAGCAATCAAAGAGCAAGCATTAATTAATGTCCTAAGCCATTTAATTAAATCAAAATAAAAAATCCCCATGGCTAAAGATATTAATCACTTTGATTTAATTAAATCCTTAATATTCTCTCCACATGGCTCAAAAGTCAACACATCAACCAATCAAATTGAAGGACATGGATTGCTCAAGTTTGAATATCAACCATACATCTCCAATTGAATATGAACCCTTTAATTCAAATTTGAACATTTCCCTCCAAAAGTAAATCTATAAAATTGGCTCATTCTAAGGCATTTGCATAGATCAATTATTCATTTTCAAGTAGATCATGCTAATTTGAGTTCATAGAGATTGTGCATTTGAGAGCATTTTAGTAGTAATTCATCATTGTAGATCAAATTCATATCAATTCATAGCTTAATTAATCATGTAGAAGCATAATTTAAGTCAATTAGCTTACATTCTAGCTTAATTGCATCCATATTTAGATAAATTGCATCAATTTATATTCATTTGAGTAAAATCCTTCATTTCATGAGTGTCATTTACTGATCTAATGCCTAATTCTGAGAGCAATTTAGATTAGATAGTAATCTTCATGAATAGAAGACAATAATTCGATTTCAATTGTTTGATTTGATTGATGTCTTTATACTAAAAATTGATACAATGAGTTATTGAAGTGTTGTGTTGCAGGTTTATGTAGGTACAATATTTACACACACAGATACTATGGGGTTTAGCACCTAGTTATTGATACTCTCTATGATATTTTCCTAAACTTATGAACTATGGGCATGAACTCATCCTTGTACCTTTTTGTTAGTATTAACCTGCTATGTGATCTATCTATATTAATTTTGCATGTTATCAAATGAATTTTATTCTAAGGTGATTATGGATATACAATTTTCTTGTGCACACTAATATCATAATGCAAGTTCAGATCAAGATATAGACATAAATGGATATTGAAAAGTGGAAGAAGTTCATGCTGGTTGCCCAGTTGTTGAAAGAGTCAAGATGAGATGGAGATTGAAGAGGTCAATGGTTGAAAAATTCTAGCTCGGGTGGAAGTGGTAACTCAACTTTAATTGTCCATGTCTATTTGTTGAGTAGATTTAAGAGTTGTTGTTATGCTAGATCCTCTTTGAGGCAGGATTGGTTTGACTAAATCTTGTACATGTATAACCTCCTTCCTCTTTGTCATGCTTTTAATAAGTGGCTTCGTCCTAGATTGTTAGAATCGAATGACGAGTTAGTTACAAGATTTTCTTCTATAAATAATGATTAGATGTCCCTCTTTAGGAGGTTAGATTTTTCTAATACTGTACTTTCACTTTTATTTTTAAGAAATACAGTCATATTACTCTTATGTTGCAACAACATTTTCAATGATGGAATGATACTTTAATTTACTGCATCTGAGTTAATTTTAAGGAAGACTGTCTCAAGGGGCCAACTTGGTGTGAAATCCACCCATTTGGTTCAATAGTTACTTTTTTGTTCAACAATTAGTTTTAGTCTTAGTAGCTGTCTACTCCTGCAGCCATTGGAATTCCATTTTGTGCCTATTCCTGCAGCCAAGGCAGAGCATAGTAACCTTCTGTCTATTTGTTGAGACTTATGTTTCTATTATCTGTTCTAGTTCAATTTAGTTGTTAATTCATGCTAATTATTTATGCCATTTCTTTCCAAGAATTTTACTTTCAACACTATTTTCTTTCCAACTTTAGGATATACTGGCTACAATTGAGTTCTAGTGCACATAGAGTGCTGACCGATTTCAAGTTCAGGTCCCTAAGTTGATAAATAAATGGACCTTCATGATGAGTAATATAACTACTTAGTACAAATATCTAAGATGTAAGTTATATCTCTAGGGCCTAGTTATTGAAACATTAAAGGAAACCAACAACTCCCACAAGTGTTCTATTTGTCAGAAATATGTTAGAAATCTGCCCTCTGATCCTATAGTTTCCAATCATAGCCCTAATTGGAACATCCCAATCGTACCCATATAGAATATGATGAAGTTGATGGTCTGAGTACTATGAAATGTTAAAAAAAATCTTATACATTTCACATTGGAATAATTAGAATACCATCAAGTAAGCTAGTTATCTTTCCAAAATCTGATATTAAATCAGAATATGACATGAAAATTAATACTCTAGCCAAGAAAATCTTCATTCTAGGCACTATTTCTAGGTTCAAGGACTTCATTCAATGTGATACCACACGGAAATATTAAATTATTTTTTGGCCTCAAAATGTATTTACCATCGGTGACCAAGAGGTCCCTTTTGGATCTAAATTATTAAACTGGAAAAATCTCTGTGCCATTAAAAATCCTTTTGGCCAATGACATTAACATCAAAAATAACTCACTGAAATTGTGGCCACTACACACAGTGTTACTCAATCTCAAAATAGTCATGACATCTTAGCCCGTGTAATCACTCTCAAAAATATATTTCAAGCTACTTATGCTACACAAATTCAACAAAAAATCACTACACTCCGCCATGACTATAGTTAGTTTAAGAAACAAGCTGAAGCATGGTGGGCACAACAAGAAAAAGCCACCAAAGAAATTAAATTTGAAGTTACATTGTGATTAAAACTGTTAATCAGATTGCAAATCTACAACAACATCACGTATCTACAACACACAGTATACGAGAGGTAAGAAAAACTTAACAGACAATAGTCTAAGAGTCTGCCTCCATCCAACCTCAAGTTGTAGATATTAAAACAAAATTTCATAATAGTACATCAAAGGAGATTTGATTTCCCAAGTAGTGCTACTTCTTTCTTGAATGTCCAGCCCCCCAAAAGCTCACCTCACCTTGTACATAGAAGGTCCCAAAGTTGAGAAAGAATGAGATCTAGAATTTGGATAGTATCAGATTAGCAAAATCTGACAGACCAGTACACCACATGGCCGTATATAGATGGCCAATGGAGTAAATCCTCAGAATAATCCACCAAACTGGGCACAACGATCATTTAATAACCTTCAAAATTTTAAAGCCAAAACTCCTCCATGGTCCAATTTTGATACATTCAATTCTATAGCTAACTTGAGGAGTATTGAAGCATTAAGGGGCATCAGTACAAAATTATCTCCGTACAAGCATATGAGTCCAGCCAAGGGACATTATTCTACAAGCTCTTAATGGAATGACTAGATTAGCTATAAGAGCAAGGGATCAATGAGATCTCAACTATAGAAATGATTTATTAAATGTTGGCGTAGATTCAGTATGCAATCAATTGGTTACAATGTTTGTTGGAAACACCAATGCTCTTGAAAGAACAATTCATTACCACTAAATGTTGTGATTTGGGCAAACTCGAAGAATATTGTAAAAAACAGTATATCAATTTCTGTTATAGTGGTCATGAACAAGATTATGAAGCAATGCATTTCACTTTATTGAATTTTTTTCTTCTAGTTAGTAATTTTAATTTGAATAAGGTCATGGAAACATTGGTCTAGAAATGAAATAAATAACTTTTTTTCAACTATGCAATTTCATTATAGAAATTAATGAGGACATCTACAACCAACATAGAGAAAATAAAATGATTAAGAAGTTCAGACCCTTATTATCTCCAGCAATTGTAAAACTATGAACCAGAGTTTGGATGCCATAAATAGTTTTTTCATAAAAAAAAGTTTGAAGCCCTTTGGAAAAGGGAAAAAACACAAATGTTTTGAGTGTGTAGTGTCGTAAATTGTAAGCACATTGCTAAGGTGTACAATTTGTACTCATTTAGCACCCATTTTAGTGTGTGCTCATTCTTCCATGCATCATAGAACTTTGTTATACATTTAATTAATTAAATATTTAAATTTAAGTTTTCTTTGGATTTAATTTCTCTAGGGACCCTTAATTATAAGTGTGTCCCCTTTAATTATTTCCCATCATTTATTTCCTCTTGCATACATATGCCCTATTGAATTATGGATGACCTTTTGTATTTATTTCAATTTCAAGCCTCAACTTTGTGTACATTTTCATTTTTGGAATCCCAATATCCCGATAGACTCCTGATTCAAATTCGAGCCCAAAATTGCTGGTATAGGGCGAGTCTATTGCTATCTAGGGCAATTCAAACTCGTCCCATCCCTAGAAACTCACCCCATACTCTATAACTTGTGCACAATTTTGAATTGGAGTTTTATCTTGGGTTTTTAGTAGGATCTTTAATCCAAGTCGACTCTCTTTGATTTTTAGGCTCCAAATTAGCTAGGAGAGGTATAAAACCAATGCCACCTCTTCCATTTTGGTAACCAAGTAATCAATTAATTAAGCAATCTATGACCAAGTATTCAATCCAATATAATATCAAGAAATTCATTCATTCAAGGAGCATTCAAGCATATCAAGCAACTAAGGCATTCAATCCTTCATTTGTCGCAAACATCAACAATCATCAAACAAACATGTATTTTGTGATTTCCTTTTAGGTCTTTGGGGAGTCATGCTATTTTATCAACACTTGTGATCTCATTTCAAGAAACACTTGCCTCATGAAGGTATAAGACATTTTACCTTTCTTATCAAGCCTTTGCGACTAATAGTATGTTTCCTTTCCATTTCAAGCATTTTCAATTCAATTTCAAGGTTAATTCATAAACAAAGGTTTGACCAAGACAAACTCCTTTTTTCCAACCTATTCCCTATTTTATATATGCAGGTCACAGGTTGCGTAGATATGAAGACAATAACATAAAATTTTTTTAAAGAGGTATAGTCAACTGGAGTTTGACCTAATTTTGGATGGTATAAGGAAAGTCAGACTCACTCCATACTTCCTACTCATCCCTGACCCTTGTTGGCACCCCATACCTACTATTATGGAATGCAACTTGGATCACAGGTCAGTTTCTGTACTAGTTTTTGGGATCTGTTTGTTAAATCAGGTTAATAGTTCAAATCTGTATGCATGCTAAACATTTTTTTCCTCCTTCCATACTTGCAATTTCTATTCCTACTTTGCATAGTCATTTTCAACTCAATAGTGAAGGAAATCCCTTGCATCCCCTTAGTGCTCGAGCCTCCTTGAACCTAGGGGATCATATTCCTTCCAATTCGATGAGAGAAATTTAGATTATCCATCATAGTGATTGCCCATTGTCTTGCATCCCTAATTTCTTTCATTTCAAAGTGTAATATATGCAAAGCCCTAGAAGAAATTATAACTCCAGGGAAAGTTTTAGAAGAAATATGGAAAGGGATTTTTAAAAAGAAACATTTCAACTTCAATCCGACCTGCTACATCTGTAAAGGAGAACACTATGCTAACAAATGCCCTAAGAAGGGAAAGGCTAAAGGAAAAGATAAAATAAGAGAAATCCGACAATTGAGAATAAAAAATGAAGATGAATATGATTTCATCTATGATTATCGAGAAGATAGTGATGATATTCATCTTTCCTTTTCCGAAGAAGAAGATTTTAAACTAGTTGAAGAATTTCTTCGTCATAAAGATCTATCTTCTATAAGTTTAGAAATAGAATCCGGGATTAAAAATCTCCTGTTGCTGAATGGTGAAAGGAGAACCATATTATCACAATAATTGTGCTAAACTTTCTGTGGTACTTGAAAAAGCAAGAAGTTAGAAGTAGAACACAAAAGGATGCTTGAAAGCCATGGAACATGGCTTAAACAACAATAGAAACTGAATTCCCTATATGCATTAAAGTAAAAAATAGAACAATATGAGGAAATTACCATAACTCAGTCTTATTAGCCTAAAAGGTAACCAAAGATAAACATGCAGTCAACCTCAAACACCCCCCCTATAGGGTCTTTGGCAAGAAGAACTTGGTGTCATCACCGCCTTAACTTTCTTGTCAAAGTCATAAGTCAGGCAAAGCAGAAATGGAAGAACTCTAGCTTGAAGAACAGTCAGACCAGATGAATCATGTAGACCAACAAACTATGGAATTGGAGAAATTCATTTCCCAAATCAATAATCAAATTGATATTCCACGATCATCAACAACAGATGATGAACAAGAGGAAGATGATTCTCCATCTAGCCAAAAATTATATTCACCTCTATTAGAGGCAATGATTGAAAAAGAAGAACATAGAACTTGTAGAGTACTCAAAAGCATAAGTTGTCTAGCAATTAGTCTTGACATTCATTTTGATCATATTAAAAAGTATACACTACATTTCCTGTTTGACATTGGAGCAGATATAAACTTTTCTAGATATAATTGTTATCCTGCAGATCAATGGCAACCAACTAAAACTAAACTTTCCTTTGGAAAAGGAAATCATATGTCTTCTCTAGTTTGTTTTGCACCGATAGAATTTCTTGATGGACATAAACAAATGACTAAGTTTTTACATTATGAAATTGATGGATATGCGCAACAATGAGAACCCATAATAATGACTTCTCAATAAATTATTATCAAAGGAACTTCAGTCCCAAGACTAAAAACTGAAAGGCTGCTACCACCATAAAAATCCCTTTATAGGAATCCAAGAAAAAGTGGACAGTAGAATTCGGATAACAAAGAAAACATACCAGATTCAGTCAGAATTACAAATTCTACAGTAGGAATACAAATAAAAAATTATGTCTAAGGATTTGACCAAACATACTAGGAATCTTTCATGTAGATTGCCTTTGAAAAAGGATGTTGATGAAAAGGACAAGCCAAATATTTTCTAATCAGCTGAAGTGAAACAAAATTGTGTCAAAAGGAAATCGCAGATCTTTTGCAAAAAGGTATAATTTCACAATCATCCTCACCATTTTTCTGTCATGCCTTGTATGCTCCAAAGAGAGATGAGAATGGAAACGAATTGCCCAAAAAACTATTTTTTGTCAACTATAAACCTCTCAATATCTATTTAATTGATAACCAACACCCTTTACTGTGCTTGTACCTTCTAAAGATCACATCTGGCAGAAAATTCATGGATCAAATATTTATTTTAAGTTTTTATCTCACCAAGTGGTTTGGTAAATATCAATTCACCATGATGATCGTTATAAACAACTCCCTCAATCTTTCAAAAAAACAATGGACATGATTTTTCGCCCCTAATCTAAGTTTGATATACCCTATATTGATGATCTTTTAAGATTCTCCCAGTATTCTAGACAACATTTGGAAAATCTCTGCCAATTCCTCCAAATTTTCCTTCAACATAGTATTCTCCTCAATCTTCACAAATGTCATTTCTTCCAAGAACAAATTATTTTTATCAACACTCATCTTCTTCCAAGAATAAATTATTTTTATCAACATTCATCTTCTTCCATGAGGGAGAATGGAAGCACAACAATGTATTTTAACTTCCCAAGTCTAATATCAAGGAACTTCAACATTTTCTTGGTCTTATTAACTATATTGTTGGATTTTACAAAAATGTTTCAGAAGATAGAACTATTCTTAACAAGCTCTTACGAAAAAATGCACCTGCATGGACCAATCAACATGATGAGGCTATTCAACGAATGAAGGAAAAATGTGCTCAATTGTCACCTCTTCATTTACCAACTTTAGGACAAAAAATTGTCGAAATAGATGCAAGTGAAGAAAGTTAGGGTGAAATACTCATGGAAAAACTTCTAGATGGTCACGAGGGAACTATCACAACACATAGGAAATTCTAACTATGGTAAAAACCTTTCAAGATTTTCAATTATTTATTGATGATCAACCTTTTGTTTTGAGATCTGATTTGTAGAATTTGAGAAGTTTTTCCAAGTAAGAATCTAAAGAAAAAGTTAAGTGGGGATGCCTTTTGCGACGAGCACAACTTCTAGACACATTTGAGTTCAATATAGAACACCTTCTTGGAAATAAGAATATATTTACAAGCTTTCTTTCCAGAGAACAAGGACACAAATAAGTGTGGATATAACCCATAAAGATCAGTATTACCATATTCAAAAAAATTAAGAGAGAGATAAAAAAGACTATTTCAATGCTCATCAATCACTTAATTGGTCAAAGTGTTTTTAGAACTTATTTTTGGTCAAAGTGTTTTTAGAACTTATTTTCCTGTTAATGCAAATGAAGAAATTCAAAGATTTCTTAGAGAATCATCTCCAACATCCAATCGACTAATTCTAGCCATAAAATGGTCTATGACCATTATAAACTCCAAGATACGAGCTCTTCAGAGATGGTTGAAGAATCATGCACACATTGTTGGTCAATTTTTCATTGGACCATATCCTTATGATGACTTTTTTGTTTCCAACAAGATATTGTTTCTATTCAAAATTGTTTCGACTTAAATTTGAATCACGGAAAACTAACTATTTGAATAGATTCTTTTTAAAAAATTATTTTAGGAAAACTCATAAAAATTTTCATGGTAACAGAGGCTTGGATGGGTCATTAATGAAAAAATCCCATCCTACATTTTAACAAAGGTGTATGTTCAAGCCTACGATCAACCCATTGCCTTTTCACCAAATATGTCATACAAAGTATATAGCTAGCGAATTCTCTAGAAAGAACATGACTTGGCTGCTCCACCACACTTGGTTGATCTAGAAGGTTGGGACTCACAGTCCCATGATCCTAACTAATGGTTAGATTTTTTAACCATTGAGGTTATCCATCACCTCATGACCAAATAATGGAGGTGGTCCACACCATCAAAAGGAGTAAGTTCATCACAATAATGTGGACACAAGTTATACTTCTCATAATAAAAAATCATGATGCCATATGAGATTTTGGCTGTAAAGGTCCTATGATCATACCATGGGTCCAAGTATTATTGTTCATCTCCCTTGTTCATGCCTTATTGGGATCTACATCACTACATAAGGCTAGATGGCTAAGGTATCTAGTTATTAAGTGGAATACCTTACCATGTGTCAGTCTTCCCTCATGACACTTAAACCTCATTATTTTCTCGATTATCTGAAAAAGTGGTGGATTGTTTCTATAAAAGGATGTCACTCGCTTATATCCATGAACGGTGTGAGTGATAACAAGTCTGAAGGAGTCAAGAGTCCTCAAGTCTTTGTAGGTATGTCATAAGCCATAGAGAGTATGCACTTTGTCCTTCAAGAAAATAGAAATTAGGCTATGATTAGATGTTTATTAGATGTCCACTATATAAAATTTATTTATAGATCATTCTTACAACTCTTGTGTTAGCGTGCCCTTTATCCTATATCATTTCAATCTTATGTGGGGTTCTATTCTATTATAATTTCAAAGGAAGTAAAACCATACTTAAATATTGTCATCCTTAATATTAGTGCCCTATTATCTCGCTTCTGTAATATTTTTGGTTAATTTTGATTGAATGATGTGACTTAGCCACAGTTTGATGTTTTTTGGCCAAAATTTTG
Organism: Thuja plicata; assembly: GCA_018584345.1. NCBI lineage: Eukaryota > Viridiplantae > Streptophyta > Pinopsida > Cupressales > Cupressaceae > Thuja > Thuja plicata. The sequence continues at coordinate 1,826,773 of MU226802.1, forward strand.
GGAGAGTAATATGTTGCCCTTAATATTACCAAAGATAGTTTCAAAATTGGGATATGATAATTGCAAGTCAAAATTTTAATCATTCAAAGCTTTAAACACATACATAAGAAGATGAAATTTCCTCATTTGGCATGAGTATTATTAAGGAGTTCAAGTATAAGCTACATGAAGAGGAAATTTTGAAATGAGTGAGTTTTTGGATCTAAAAATTTACTCAAAAATATCAAGTCTCCATCGAGCATTATTCATCATGGAAACTTCAAGGAATGTTGGAGAACGATAAAAAGTTACCAAGTGATGATTGCCTGTGCCTCTCCCTAAGGGGTTCAATATGATTTCATGTCATCCCTATGTTTTGTTTTTTATTGAGCTTCGGATTTGAGTTCATTACTGATCTATGTCCATTCATATGATTCATATATAATTGAGATAGTATATGCATCACCCATGATCATCCAATTAAGGATTCACTCTAACACACATGAGTAGGACTCTTATTTATGTTGATACACTTATGCTTGTCATAATCTTAGATACACCTAAGATTTATAGCATACACTATTTTTTCCAAAACTATACTTGGTCATCTGTGGAGGTGGAGATAACTAAAATGGTGGCTTGACTGAGGCAAACCTCTATATAGCTACAATAGCCCTTCTATCTCTTTTGCAAGTTTAAATCATGTCTCGGGTGAAGTATAAAGATACAACAATTCTCAGGACCCAAAGATAGAACTCAAAAAGTCTCATCAGAAAGGGATAGGAAAATAAGACTTGCCCCAATGTCCTAGGACTAACACACCCAAAACCATAGTCCTCTCTGTTTAAGGTAAAAAAATTTAGAAAGGTTGTTTAGAAGCTATGGGTATAAAATCTATTCTCTTTCCTTAGTTTGTTATTTGACTGGAACATTGTTAGAGTAATCAGTTTACTCTTTTTCGGCTTATGCTTTCACTTAGGTGCATATAATTAATACTTTATATTAATTATATTGCGCATCCTAGCTCTTAGGTTTTAGGGTTTGTTCACCTTTATAAGGTCGAACTTTGTAATTTCATTTCATTAATTCAGATTAAATTTAGCTCTCTCATTTTTGAGCAACTTCTGAGTTCTTCAGCTTTTTCGTTTTTGCTTCTTCTTTGTATCAGGTTCTTGCATGCAGGTGTATT
>MU226802.1:1836399-1877069 GCA_018584345.1 Thuja plicata
CTAACCCTAATCCTAACTCTAACCCTAACCCTAACCCTAACCATAAAAATCACCCTAATTCTAACCCTAACTATAAAAATCACCCTAACCCTAACCCTAACCCTAACTCTAACCCTAACCCTAACCCTAACTGTATATTCCAACCATAAAAAATCACCCTAACCCTAACCCTAACCCTAACCTTAACCCTAACCCTAACTCTTACTATAAGCATTAATCATAAAATGTCTTCCATGTTGCATCGCGACTGCTACTAGCTTATATATACTTATATATATATAATACGCCGAGAGTAATCCTTCTCGAGGCGCCTATTTCAATCATCCCTAATCCACACGAAAAATAGGCGCACTCGAGAAGGATTACTCTCGGCGTATTATATATATATAAGTATATATAAGCTAGTTTTGTAGTATTTAACTCTAACTATTACCCATGGTTATGAATCATGTTTTTTCTCTTTAAAATCTTTGTGGATGTTTGTAGAGTTAAGAATAGATTACACATTCATATGAATCTCATTAATTAATGGCCATCACATTAGAAAAGATTTGTAGTTCTATTTACTTCTAGCATTTCTCTTTCCATTTTCTTCTCCACATTAAATCGAATAGTTGACATCTAAAATTATCAATTTAATTTCATAAACTACAACCAGGTCCCTTGTTCATGAAACTTCCCAAGGCGAAACTCTTAAGGGTAAAAGCACAATAAGTTGTCACACTTTTATAAAGGAAAAGGCTAACAACACCAAAATTATTCAACTTCAACGACATAAAAGTGATATTTCTGTTGGGAATTTCAAGATGATGTAAAAATGGATGAAGTTTATGCCTACAATTTTTTTAAAAAAAATTGAACAAGGATTGATATGTTTTTTTACATTTTTAAAGTCTATTTTTCATTTGCTTAAAAATATTGCAAATTAGGGGATCTACCTCCTGCCAAAAAACTATATTTAAAAAATATTTTTTTCCTCTGATTTTAAAATATGTTTTAGATGACATGTATAGATAGTGCAGAAAACAGAAAGATTCGTTTCCGATGTATATTTTGTCTATTATAACTATTCAAAGTTTAACTTACTTGAAATCAACTATTTTCGTCTCCCACCTTCTTTCCCCTATCAAAACTATACCAAAGAAAAACTAATTATATATTCTTGAAGAGGAATCTCTCCTCTACTGTTCCATATAATATTTAAAATTTTCTGATATGATTTACTATTTTTTAAAAAAAATTCCGAATCAATGTCTTCTCGAAACTTAATATACCTACTTGCAGTATTTAATAAATTTAATATATTATTTCTAATCGAAATACTATAAAAATTAGATGGCCAGATTCCTGATTCTGAGCTCTACAAAATGGCATTTTTAGTTTTTCTTCAAATGTGGATTTTTGATAGAGAAATAAGTTGCAGAAGATCAAAGTTCTGCAATTCTACAGATTTTGGGGGCTTGGCCGCCACATGGCATGCCGCATCAGACGACTTGGTCGAGTAAGAATCTTGGAGACCAAAAATACCCTTCAAATATCCGAAGAATCTTTTAACTCCATATCAGTGAAATCTACCAAGATTAGAAAGATATTTAGATATAACTCTCACTGCTTGGGCAATGGTTCATCTAGTACAGACCATAACATACGTCAAACTTCAAATTGCACTCTAGCAAGGCATTCTACTCATGTCTTCCATTTTTAATGGGGATGTAGGACAATATGAAGTAGATATTTTTGTTCTATCTATAAAAGGAACACACATTGCTCTACAATCCTGCACGTTAAACCTTTGTATAGAATTGAATTCACTCTTACTTTGACCTAGACATAGCTTTTTGTTCACTCCATCTCTTCTAATTTCTATCCAAAAAGTGTGTTTAGTTGCACCAAGATATTTCATTTCAAATTTTGCAACAATATGAGATTTTAGTTCTAAAATAATACATTTCCTTTATCAATGAATAACATATCATCAACATATAATGCAATGGAAATGAAATGGTCACCATCATATTTATAATAAACACAATGATCTAATTTAGAATGCTCCAATAAAAATCTCAAAATACATGTTTCAAATTTTAGTACTACATCGTAAGACTCTACTTGAGGTCATACAGAGATTTCTTCAATTTAAAAACCAAATTACTTTTACCTTTTACCATATAGTGCTTTGGCTATGTCAAATGAATACCTCCTCCAAATCACCATCAAAGAATAAATTTTCACATCCATTTGACCAACCTATAAATCATAACTAGTAGTAACATAAAGAAAAAAAATCTAATGGATGACATTTTTTTTAACAGGAGAAAATATGTCACCATAATCAACATCCTCAACTTAAGAGTAGCCTTTTGCAACCAAACTTACTTTATACTTCTCAATAACTCAATCTAAATCAATCTTCTTCTTAAGCACCCATTAAAAACAAACAATTTTTCCTCCTTTAGGAAATGACCTACAACTTCCCATGTGTCATTCTTTTTTAAAGTTATTATTTCTTTATCCATAGCAATTTTTTAGGAATATGCATCATTCATACCTGATTCCTTTTTAATTAATCTAGGTTTATCCATGATAGTATTTAAAGAATTTTTTTTATCTCAAGTCATTAGGTGAATACTTTTTAGGTGGTTGTCTATGCCTTGAATCCCTTCTAACAAACTGAGTTGGAGGTTCTTCCTCTTCTTCTAAAAGATTCAGAAATAATTGAGCTCTCATCAACTTCTTGTCTATCTAAGGCTCTAGATTCAACTTTCTCAGTCATAGAAAGAAGTTGAATCACATCTTATTTTTTAGTTTGTTTTGGTTGCAATGTAACAGTTGGAGAGTTAGTTTCTCTAAATATATCACTTCTACCATGTAACACCTTTTGTAAAGAAAGTCCCAAAGATTGCATCCTTTCACACTATAACTGTATTTAATTCAAAGAAACATTTTTATTCCTTGTTCTCCAGATTTGTTCACTTCTCCTTCAACATATATACATATGCCTTAGCCAAAATCTCTAAGATGTCTCAGTGAAGGCATATGACCTGACCATACCTCTATAGGTCTTTTATCAAGAAGAGATGATGCAATAGACCTATTAATCAGGTAGCAAGTAGTGGCAACAACTTTATCCCAAAAGTTATGTTCTAAACCAACACCACTCAACATACTCCTAGCCTTGTCTATCAGTGTCCCATTCATTCTTTCTACAACTATATTATATTGTAAACAAAAAAGAAATTGTCTTTTATCTATGAACTCTATAATCTATACAAAATCTATCAAAATTATAAAAATCCACCACCATTATCAGTTCTCAAACATTTTATTTTATTTCTAATTTACAACTCAACTATTGCTTTAAATTCTTTAAATTGACTGAAAATTTTGGATTTATCTATAGGAAACGCACATATGTCCTAGTATAATCATAAATAAATAAATCATAATATGTCAACTTTTCAATAAAATGAAAATCTACATGACAAAAAACATTAAAATGAATAAGAGTCAACACACCACAAGATTTATGAGAACTCAAGTAAAACTGGACAAGGTTTTGTTTAAATACAATTCTCACACAAATCAAAGTCAAGATAACAACCATTCAAACCTTCAACCAGGTTTGTACTTTTCAAAGTCCTTATACCCTTTTCTCCATTGTGGTCAAGTCTCTAGTGCCACAACATAGTCTTATCTATAGGTAACTTTAATTCGATAAAAATAGCATACTTAGGTCACCAAAGACATGACCTTCTACTGAAGGTGAAACACTCACCTCTTCCAACGAACTATTCATGGATTTACTACTCACAAAAGTACTCTTAAAATCAATAATAGTGTATGCATCCAACTTATTCAGTGTGCCAAATCCAACACCTCTTGTAATAACCATAACACCTCTAATAATTTTGTATCTTGTATTAGAAAAGCTACCTACATACTTGGATCTGAAGTTTTCTAACAAATTTTGTTTTGGTGTTAGACCATAGATCTACAAATATATCATTGATATTTTTTCTTCTACCATCAAGAAACATGATTCTAACTTTAACATAACCAACAATATCTAAATGTGAATCATCATCCAATTACACCTTAGCTCCATCAAATTTTGATATTCGAAAAACCAATCTCTATGAAGTCAATAAACCATGCATAATTAACTGCATGAGTGGTGAAAGCTGAAATGAAAACATCACCGTCTTCCTGAAGTTGGACTCAAAACCATAATCAAATTTCTTCTTTTTCTTCATCACTTCTTCTTTACACTCCTTATGAAAGTGTCCAAGCCTGCCTCAATTCCAACAAGTAACTTTGGACTTTCTATGATATTTGGATCTCCCCTTGGACTTGGATTAATTATGCTTGTTATTCTTTCCTTTTCCCTTCAACCTTCCACAAACACTTAGGGATTCCTCATAATTTATGGATACCTTCCTTCTCACCAACATATTGAATACTTCCAAGTGGTCTATAATTTGTCCACCATCCTCCATTCTCAAGGAATACAATTTCTTCCTCAAGAAAATCTTTCTCACTAAAGATTTGGCTTGATACGTCACACCAAGTTTCTTCTATAAATTTTTTGCAAAGGAGTCTTCATCTAAATTGAGTAAAATGAATTCTTCAAAGTATAAGCTAATTTGATCCTTGGCTTTATAGTACGCAACATCATACTAAGCAATTGTAACAGGATCTATAGGTCTATAGATATTCTCATCAATAACATCTCACAGATCTCAAATTATTAATAGATCTTCCACCTCCAACTTCGACATGTCAAAATTATTTCTAGAAAAAAATTCCACTTTATTATCCCTAATGAACTTTTCATTTAAAAATTCCTGTAAAAAGATCACAAAGTATCTTCTACGCAAACTCTCACTGAAATCTGCATTAGTTCAAAAAGCCAACAACCCACAACTGAAAGAAAAGGTGATCAGGCTCTGATACCTCTTGAAATGGATTTAGGGTAGTGTACAAATTTCGTAAAAAGTGCAAGCTATCAAATGGCTTCATGCTCCTAGGAAATTATCCAAGAGGACACAAGGGGTTGAAAATATTTAATATTTGTGGCCTACGTGTAATGGAAAATTGTAATTTTCCAAAAATGACATATTTTCCTATCATTCAAAATGCAAAAATAAAGAAAATCGCTACCTTGACACGTAAATGGGGAAGGGTAAGAATCATGCACTCACATGTGTTGAGTTGTCATATAGAAAATGATAAAAGACACCTCTTTATGTGCCTAATTCTAAAAATTGAAAAGAAACTTCTTTAGGCAATTTCCTACAAAAGTTGAATGGTCATCTATTTACTATGTTTTTTTTAATAGTAATGTGTTGTTTACCAAGAGCTATAGTAGTATTTCCAAGAGGCACAAGAATGTTGTAAAAGGGAAGCTTGAGCTAGTGTTTAGGCATTCAAAGTTGAGTGGATCATCTAGCCTGGAGTTAATCATTCAAAGGGAGTGATCATATGAAGTTTAGGAGATTCGTCATTCATTTGGGAGTTTAGTAGTTCTAGCTTATTGGATTGGTAAGCCCATGTAGATAATCATTGTAGTTTATGAATATTTGTTCTTCGAAAAATATTTAAATAATAGAAAATCAGTTATTTCCATTCTTGCAATTTCTATGCAATTTTCTTTGTTATGCTATGCATGAATCATAGCTTGAGTAATCCTCATAGAGTACAAGAGAATGTAATTTTTTGTGCTCAGAGAGTCCCCTCGATTATGTTATTAGAGTGGGAGTTCTTGAGTGTGTAGACAGAATGTCGAATGTGAGGTAGTTTGTCCTAAGACCTAAAGATAGAATGTGACTATTTTCTTGCATATGTATGTACAAATTGCAAGAGGATTTGTTGAGTGGAGATTCCTGAGTTTGTAAATAGATCATCAAGTGTGACGAACTTTACAATATAACTTAGGTTTTGGTAAGAAGATTTGCATTGAATATTCTTGATGTTTTGAAGAGGAAAGAAAGAGGAAAATGACATTCACATTGGATCAAATCTAAGTATTCCAGTACTCGAGAAAATCAAAGAGAGAAAAAGAAATAAAATAAGAGAAGGAATGCCAATGTTGCAGCAACGGGTAAAAGAAATAGAAGTAAATTTTGAGAGGAGAGGAATCCTTCATAAGAAAAGAGGTGATAGAAATTCAACTATTTTTCTAGTGATGATATGATTGTTGGAAAGAGAAAATACGCAACAAAGTATCATGCATGTAGCACTGAAGAAGATGAGGATGAATATAAAGATGCTAATGAATTTGAAACAGGGGCATGTCTAATGGAAGATATGGATAACTGAATTAAAGAGATTGCAACAACAATAGATTTTGAGTGCAATGGAGGTCATAAAAGAAGAGGACAACAAACTTGGAATAATAAATGAAGAGGTAAAACTTACCTTTTGTGAGTTGATTGGTGATTGTGATTTGCTTGTGAATGATCTAAATGGAATGACTGGATATGAGGAAGCTAAAAAGTATGTTGCAATAATAAGGAAAAGAGGATTTTAGAATTTTGATGAGATTGAAACTAAAGAATATTTGTGTTTGCATGAAATTGTAGGTGAAAGTGAAGGAGTTGCAATAGTGGATGAAATTGAGGTAAAGTTTAATTTTAATGAGTATTTTTATGAAGATGGATGTAAGAATAATTAGTTTGCAACAAAATAAAATCTTTTGGTGGACATAGATGAAAAAGAAAAACTTGATATACTAATACCAATTAAAAGAGAATGGGATGAATCAATTGTTGGTGGAGCAAAATTTTCAACGAAAAGTGTCGAGGTAAAATCTATTTTTTTTTATCAATGTTTTTGATTAATTGCAAAAAACAAGATTTGAAGGGACCTGGAACCCTTTACAAAAATGTTACATTAAGATAAGCATACAAGCAACCTAGACAAAATGCTGCCAAAAACCAGTAGACACCCAACACCACAAACCAGTGATGTAGCACAACCAATAGTAAGAAAAAACCAAAAGAAAGAGACATAGGAAACCAGAACTAGGGTAGGTCCCCAAGGGTACTCGCGACCTCCTTTTTGAGATTAGACATCTTTTGAACGACCTCATTGAGATCCATAATCTCCTTTAGAACATCAGTCACCTTTTTTTTCATGCTTTCCCTAGTCCTTCTCCCAGGGCCAGAGCCTTGACCAACAACATCCCCAGCATCAGAATCCAGGTAAACAATTATTTTCTCATAGAAAGAGTTTTCTAGCTTCTCCACCAGGGCATTGAGATTTTGAACAGAACCTTTGAGGTTGTCAGTACTGTTTTGGAGGATCTTATTCAACATGTTCTCCTTCTTCTCCACTCTGGTACACAGACTCTCAAATCTCTCCTCCAGCGAGCATGCAGACTTGTTCTCATGCTCCATATTCTCAATCTTAGAGGAGAGGGCGTGATACTTCAAATTAAGGCTCTTAATCTCATGGAAAGTCCATCTGTTAAGCCGATAAGAGTACGAGGACATAGCCTTGGCCGTTTGAAGAACACCCAAAGTAGGTTCCCTCTTATCCTGCATATCCTCAATAAACAATTGAACACTGTCTTCATTTTGGTTCAGGTTCTTCCTGGAAGTTTGGTTATCTTTGGAATCCTTAGTCACCTTATTGGTTCCTTTAGGAGAGATCGACATATCATGCTCGATAGAGTTCACATAATCAACCAGGACAGGGACTTTCTCCTTTGTCGTACTCTTTAGATTTTCCATAAGCTATATCAAATTAGGGCTTGTATTCTTCACAGAGGCACCAACTGTAGGCTCCTGCAGAGATTCAATATTCCCGAGGAGGCTTTGATCATTATTCCCAAGAGATTGCACCTTACCCATACCCTGACAAAATTCAACATTACCATGCGTATCAAAACCCATTTTCTTTTCCATCTACTCTTCCTCATATTTATCTTTATCAACCTCTTCTGTGTACATACCCTCCTCAATATTTTTGTTACTTGTAGTATCAGTTGAACACTCCTCATCACCTTCATCATCTTTAGTTTTCATACCCTTATCATCATTGGAGTTATGCTTATCTAGGTTGCATTTAGATTTTTTGAGGGAAACATGGGACAACGATTTCGTGTTCCCACTTCCAGACTCCTCTAACCTCCTTTTTAGTTTTTCTTTTTTTGGTTCAACTGACTTATGGATTGTATCCAAGACTTTATCGTGATAGAACTCGTAAATCAAATAGATGAGCCCTTCATGGAGCACAGGCTTGCTAGATTTCTTCTTATGATCCCTAATACTATGATTAAGGGAGCACAACAGATAATGGGTAAAAGAAACATACATTTTATGCCTGAAATGGTTTAACAAAACAAAATGGTAACTATGAGCCCTAGTATAACGACCATCAACAGTAATATACTCCATAAGGGAAATGAGAACCTTCCTCCAAATCATCTTGATGTGATCCACATCATAGAAACTGGAAGAATTAACAAGTTTGTCCCTCTTAGCATCTTCTTTAGGAAACATATTAACAACTCTTTTAGATATCTTCTTATCCCTAAAGAAGTTCATACCTCTGCATTAAATACATGTAACTTCCACAATGAGCTCTTCATTTAGGGCAATTTGTTTGCCGCAAAGCACCATAGAGTCTTCCTTCCAACCACCCACGAATTGCTTGATAACGTTACTGTCAAAGCCATGAAGCCTTTCCAGACACGGCATAATACCCCTTTCTTTAGTTTTTTCCAAACCTTTGGTTCCTTCTTCCATTTCTCACGGCTAAGAGGTTCTTCTCGCTTTAAATCTCCTCCCATTTTGACAATCTCAAAGCACATAGAAGAAAGATGAGCTTGAATGAAGAAGCTCTGAGAAATCATCACAACAATAGCGACCCACAGAACGTGACGCCAATTAATTTACTTAATTATATCAAATCTTTATTGAATGTTTTGATGAGGTAATGTTTACTTAAAAACGTGGGAAGAAAGATAGATATTGTAGCAAAATAGGTAGAGTGGAATGCATTGATTGTGGGTAAAAGAGATGATTCTATGCCATTTTTATGGATTAAACTGTGTATGTTTATTTTTCTTGACATTTCAAATTACATCCAGTGATTCATCGTCATAAGAAATGAGAAATTGAATTGCAAATGAGTCTTTATAGGGGATAGAAACAAGAAAGTAAAATTAAATTAAATTCTTAGAAAAAAAAGAACATAAAAATAACATACACAATAATAATAAAATAAACAATTAAAAATTAAAAAAAATTGATAGATTTTAAGATATGACCATTATAAAATAATGATAATACAAAGACCTAAAAAAGATGAAAGTGTAAGAAGGTGAAAAAAAAAGAAAATAAATTAGAAAGAAGTAGAATATTAAATCAAAATGAAGCAATAAAGAAATTAATTACAAAAGGAAACTAATAGACATAAAACCACAAAGGAAATTTTGAAACAAAAACAAATTAAATAAACCAGAAAATAAAGTAAATAATATAATAATAAAATCAACGAGCCAAATAATAATATAATAAAATAATATGATAATACAACATTAGAATATAACAAAAATTAAATTATGTTAAATAATATAATAATATCAATTTTTGAATATAAACAAATAAAATAAATTAATACACATTTAGAAAATAACCAAAATAAAAATAATAATACAATAACTAAAAGGAAGTAATAAAGAAAATTAAATAACAAAAGGAAATTAATTGACATAAAACTAAACAAGAATGAATGAAACAAAAAGGAAATAAATTGAGTTGAAGGTCAAATGAGGAAAAAAAATGATATAGCAGAATAAACATAAAAAAGAACAATAAGAACATAGAGAAGCAATGAAACTTAAAATGTCTTGGGTAAATAAACATAAATTCGATGAAAATAATTCAAATCAAACAACATTTTTTTTTTATCGGTAATAGGTCTTAGCCTCAAATCAAACAACATTAATCAAAGGTAAAGTAGAGAAATAGGAGAGGCTTACAATCATCAAAAAGTTTAAAATTAAAAAAAATTAAATTAAATAAAATAAACTAAAGAAGATCAATAAAAATAAAAACACTAAAACCAGAAAACCAAAAGTAAGCAAAAACTAAAAAGAGAAGACTTAGAAACCAACTCAACGTTGACAGAGTCATCATATATGTTGTCAAAATCTTCTTATTGCTCTTGTGTTATCCTAGTTGTCTTACAACATATCAATCTAATTATGAAGACTGTTCTAAGTCTTATAAAAAAAAACTTTATGATTGCTTCCACATCTTCATTCTAGTGCACAACACCTAATAAATTTTCATAGAAGGAATTTTGTTTTTGCATTATCCATGTTTGTTAAAGAGGACTCTATTTTCTTCAAGAACAACTTACTCTCTACAACTTGATTTGGGTATTGTTGTAACACCAATACTTTCTCTCCTTGATATACGTAATTTTAGAAACCCACATCATTCTTAGTTCTTTCTATTGTAGCAAGACCCTAGCCTCCTTATGAATTGAACTAAACTCCACCTCATTACCCATCATATTTCATCTCTCTTTACTTGTCTTCTTAGGTTCTACTAGCATGCTCTACATAAGATCATACAAAATATTATTGATTAGACATGAAAAGAAAAATTTGAACTCTTAAGAGTCTCTTCATCATCATCTTCATGATCTAATCTCACTTCTTTTGTACTCTTCATTTTTTCTTGATGATATATAACAATCCATTTCACTCCATCCTTTGTCCATATGCCACTTGTCATCACTTTCTTTGCTTTCCAAACTTGGATTGTTTTGGGTATGACATCAAAATATTCTTCTTCCTATACTTGTCACTTGTTGTAACTCTATAAGTCGAATACCTCTAATTTAAGTACCACTAAGAGTGAAAGGGAACTTCTCATTTGACATAGTGAGGATGTTGTCAAATAATGTGGATTTTTTTGCTATTATCTCCAATTGTGTTGGCTCAAAAGTTTCTAAGGCCTTTTCAACAAATCCACTGTGTGCATTTCCTAACCATCTATCCTTCATCCAACTTGCAAGCACGAGTAGTTAATAAGGGAAGGACACCTTTTGTACGTCACTTAGCATTAATGGGTGCCCATACCTTTATGAGGTGCTTCCACAAGCATCATCAATCTTTGTTTCCTTTTCCTCTCAAGCGCCAAGACTTTGCAATTATTTGTCTCATCTTTACATGTAAAATTGGATGAAAATGTGAGGATGCAACATCATCCTCTTATGTGGCATCAATGCCTTATTTATGGCATGGCACCCCTTTTGCCTACCCAAATAGTAAACTGCTTGGCATGTGTTGACTATGTAGGATGTGACATTTAATAAATGTTCATAATAAATAATTTATAAAAAACACCCATATTTTTAAAAAAGAAACTAACCTCAAACTTATTGTCTCAAAGTGATACTGAAAGAGGTGAAAGATTGATATTAATCAAGAGCTCACCTATTCTATTGTTTCTCTAATTTGAGCATTCTTACAATTATTTAAGTTCTTTATTAAAGTAAAAACAACTTTTGAAGGGACCCGAAACCCTTTACAGAAAAAATACAAAAGATACTCCATGAAAGCCCACCAAAACAAAACAAGACAAGATAAAAACATGGGTTTTAACCACAGGCTCGTGCAACCTGACACAAAGGCTGCAGAAAACAACCAACGAACAATCAAAGAACCACAAAAAGGTCCAAGGAAAACACCAACCCAAACACCCACAAACAAGGACCATCACGATTAACCTTTAGCACTGCTCTTGTGGAAACAAAGAGTCATGTCAAAAGAGGGCGTAGACGTCATAGATTTATTTCCCTTCACAGTAATCCAACCCCTTCCACCTTAGCAGCCGCATCTAGCCAAACAGGCGAGCCCAACGTTGAAACATAAACATCCTAAGAAAGAAAGCCAACATCGCTCCCCAACTCAGACGCATCAATACAATTACCACCACCAGGCCCATCCTCACCAGGGATGCTGCCAGAACTTATAGCCATATCACTATCAGAGGCTAGCGACACAGTCCCACACACCTCTTGAGAAACAACATGAGGGACATGAGACTGCGAGTCATCCTCAATAGTCACCACACAAGTAACCAGGTCATCTTGAGAAGAAACCGCAAGATCCCACGCCACCATCTGAGAGAAGTGCAAATGATCACCAAATTTCTTCTCAACTGTGCAGTGCAGATTAGACGCGCCTTTCCACTGTGAAGCTGACGAGCTCTTCATCACAAACCCACAATGCTCAGCCACATGACCGGTTTTAAAACATCTTCTACACTTGAAGGGAATCCCTTCAAAGTCCAAAGATTGAACCCAACTGCCCTTAGAAGAATTAATCAAGATCTCAATAGGCAATCCTTTAGAAACATCCAACTCAACCAAAATACAAGCATAGGTGGAATGAAGAATGTCAGACGATTCCTCATCCACCATAAAAAATAATCCCCAAGAGCATTACCAACTTCCTCGAACAAAGAATCAATCCATAGATGAAGGGGAAGATAAGGAAGATGAACCCAAATTAGAAACTTATCAAACATTTCAGAAGAGGGGTTAAAATTAGGATGCCATGGTTTTACCATTAACGAATATCTTTGCTTCATTCTAAAAAATTATCACAGAAAATTTTCTTTCTATCCTTTGCATTCTCAAATTTAGCAATAAAAAATCCTCTAGCCATCGGGAAAATATGAAGAGTATTGGAAAGAATGGGCTCCCAAAACACTGAAATCCAATCATGCAACTTAGGGAGTCTAGGTGAATAACCCCTAAAACGACAAATGATCCCATGAGAGATAAAAAACAGACACATTATGATCTATCTCCTCCTTTGTATCCTCGTTTAGCTTCAAAGATATAGCACAAGAAACATGAATGTACCCTCTATCAAGAAAAGGTCGCTTGGAAGCCTACAATAAACCAGAAGAAAGCCCACCCGAAGCCGCTGCCACACCCACCACCAGAGGTCCAAGCAAAAGCACCCATCCGCAAACCAGATACGACTGAGGACAACCCAGCCGAAGAGCCACGCACCACATAACCAAACACTCCCGTCGCCGCAGAAGTAGTTAGCCCAAGTTAGGGCATGGACTAAGGGCAAGAAACAATAAAAGAAGCCAGCGCCAAACCATGAGAAGTTCCCGCGGGCTTCAATGCAGTAGCAGACACATTAGGACCCACACCAAGACTAGCCGCCGACGCAGAGGCGTTGGACAGAGGAACCCTAGTCGTAGCCATTTTTCAAACTTTACAATGATTTAAGTTAAATCTTCAATTATATTTGCTATATTTCTTCTTTAAAATGTAAGTGTAAAAAAAATCAAGGATGGCGACTATGTTCAATCATAGAACAAAAGCACTTGCACATATCCTTAACTCGCATTTCTTATGTGGTGCAATTGCAGATTGTAGCCTATGTGAGTGTTGATGAAGGCCCAATTTAGGTGACAATTTCCCTGAAGCGAGTGCATGATAGGGGAACTAAGTTCACTAGCTTTACCAATTCAATCCATTAATAAATTATTTTAGCTATCAAAAAGCTTAATACTTAAATACATAATCTTTATGGTTGTTTTGGGTGCCAATGAATATGATATGTCAAAGACAGGTTTTGTTTTACCAAATTAAAAAAAAATCAGAATAAAATATTTACGATCCTTGAATTAGTTACATTTTAAAAATCACATTAATTGATTTATAATTGGTCTCATATAAATAGTATAGAGAGTTCAACATTCAATACTTTGATCTCATTATTTGAATTTGCTTCTCTGATTCCCAAATATATATCATATTTAGGGCTTGACCATAGCATTTGACGTTAACTAGATGATTCCCAACATTTTCCTCCAGTGGTATTATACAACATAACAAATTTAAATTGAGTCCATGATAAGCACATTTTAACAACATTTATCACAAGAAGTACAAATAAATTTAAAACCACCAAATATTCATATATAAATCCAAATTGCACTTTTCCGTAATAGGCCCCAAACACCACAAAACCGCATTATATTGTATCATGCTTCTCTTTTCTAGCTGATATATTAAATCAACATTAAAGTAAGTTACTTTTTAAACAAAAGATATATACATTTTAATAATGATAGACAAACCATTCTTGACAGATTTCACAGTTTGCTAGTTAGAAGTGGAACAGTAACATAGTAAATTAGGTTCAACACAAAACTGACATTTGAATTCATTGATAAGTCTTCAAGGGAGGTTTAGGCTGTCAAGATCGTAACCACTACCAACTACCAACTTCATAGACACAAGATATAAGACAACTTGATTATATTTTTCCCATGATGATACAGTTATAAATATTAAATAGTCCGTAACATTCCAGAACATGCCCTCTTCCTGCCATCCTCAAAAGAATGGTGTTAAAGTAAAAAAAGAAGAAAATTCAAAAATACCAGTTAACAAAAGCTGCTTTCTATTTAAGGTGTCACTAAAATGATCAGATCTAAGAACCTCGACCATCCAACACATAACTACTTGATTTCAGTCCATGGTAGGATGGTAACTTTTGTGTAACAAATGTTATCAATCAAATCAATTTGTACGGCGCCAAAACCGACCTTGTTGCTTTTGTTCCTGCATTCGTCTGCCACAAAGAAAAACACAAATATAAATCTCAAGGGAAGTGCTTATAACAGGACAGAAAAACAAAGGCTCTAAAGAAAATCCATTGTCACCATAATCATCACAACAAAAGAATACAACATGAACATCACAATAAGTACTATCTTTGAAAACCAATAGTAGCAAAAACCAAATTGCTGACATCATGATGTCTTTGAATTTTCTAAATGTGACAATTTTAGAGTTGAATAATATTTTGCCTTAGTAGTGTTACTGCATCTAACTATAGGGTTTTAAGACGCACTTGTATATTCATATAATCGGTGAATAATTAATCCATACTAATCCATAGATATTGACTGTAATAATTTCTGAATAATGCATTTATTAATGTTCACTAATCCGCATATTATTAAGTTATATATTAAGTAGATATGTTTTACTGATTAAAAGAGTTAACTATTTAACCTTCTCTTAAACAAACTATTTCTTTTAGATAATTACTCGCTAAATCTTATCCCTAGCCTCCGCCTTATCGTCAATTTGGCAAGTTTGAAGCCAAAGCCTTTTAATAAGGAAACAGTAGTCATGCTACCTATTTGTAAATCTTCTTAACTTATTTAGCTTTCTTTGATTTATTGTATTGCTATGTTCATGTGGGTGAATGTCTCATGGTAGCTACAGCAGTTCTAGAGAACAGCGATAATTAATGTGGTATAAAACTATTAAAAGCTTCATTTCATCCAACATACAGGTATAAAGACCAGCAATTTGCAGTTTCGTTTTTTTTTCCTACATATTCAAATCTCCATAGTAGTTTTTGTTTTTTTCTACAAATAAATTTCAAGCCTAGAATATAGTGAGTTACTACTTACTACCAATAACTAGTCTTATGCTCTCACTTTGCTCTTCATGGAATCTTGGCTCATCAGATAATGGTGAAGCAGTGGGTTGCTAAGGGTTGAAGCTAGTATTTTCTAGGATTCCCGAGTCAGAACTGTGCTCTGACAGTTGTTAAAACAAAGCTTAGCATCCCCGTACCTCATGATATGTAGGAAGTGCCTAGGAATTTTAATATTTTGCCAATAGAAAGCCTTCATTCATTTGATTCTGCAGTGCATTGGTGAATGGTTAACCTTAAGAAAGATGGGATAGTGCTGCTACAGGACAGGGTGAACCTCCATAGTGCTTTAAAGCACTTAGCCAATGGGTTCACTATTTATGACTGGGATAACTATATCAGAGATCCTACAGATCAAACACACTTAGACCTAGTATTTCCCAACACAACTATGGCTTTTTTCTATTATGGTGTAATGTCCCCTTTTTCACGAACATCAGAGTTTGAGGGACTAGTCTATTATTGTGACTCTCATAGGCTAATTATTGTGGATAGAGGGTCTTTTGAGCCAGAGGCTTGGTTAATAGAGGTTCTTGTTGTTGTCGGGTACTTTGGTAATTAGGAGTTGTTAGTGTTGGTTGAGGGATAGGCGGTAATGCGACAGTTGCCAACGATTGGCACTCGCACCCCTCGACATCTATATATGTTCATGTGTATTGTCTCTGAGAGGTGATGTTATGGTTGTCACGATGAAATAGAAATATTGTTGGTGCTGTTCTAATATATTGTAAAAGCATTGATGAGATTAATGGAAATACTTCTGTGAGTTCTCAATATTTGCATCTGTCTAGTACTTTACTTCATATTTTTGTATGCATTAAACTGTTACCCTACGGGGCAAACATTTGGTGTCATTGCCGATACGAATCTGGGAGTGGCAGAGTGTTACATGGCGAAAAGTAGCATAATGGGCCGACCAATGGACGAGGGTACAAGCAGCAATCGTCATAACGAAGACGGGTTTCAAGAATTGTTTGAAGGTGAAAGGGCACTGACGGTGGACTTTGCAAACATACTGCAAGCATCGATTGACTCTACGAAGGGAAGCCGCACGAGAGGGAGTTCCAGAGAGTGTAGTGTGGACTTCACTCAGCGTGAGCCCCGCGGTAGATTAGTTGATGTGTTGTTTGCTCAGACTGTTGGCACAAACCTTCCTTGCCTTGCAAAAATCACGAGAAGAGACCTACAGAGAGAACCGCCGCCAACAAATCTTACAAAGGTACAAAGCAAACAACCGAAGGAAAGAAGAGCGTGAGGAAACCCGAAGGAGGCAAAGTATTCTCAACCCCTACGAGAGAAAAAATTAATGCCAAATACCTTAAACAAAGATAAGAACCGTACCCGGAAGGGACAAGGAGAACACTACAAGGCCATTCAGAGGGCCTTGAGACTAGAAGAACAAGCCGAGCAAAGGAGAAGGCTACGGAGACTTGCCGAGGGAGGGCTTGAGGGGGAGGAAGGATTGCCGAAGGGAAATTTGAGGAGTATGGAAGTGAGTGTGTGGGCCGAAGGTGGTGCCGAAGGACACAAACTGTACGATGACCAAGAGGGTACTCGTACCGAAGGAGTGGCAGAAGGAGACATGGTGTTTGAATTGATTGAAGAGACTCGAAACCGTTTGGGGCATCTCACAATTACACCACCAGGAAGTAGAGGCTTTCGTGGGGTAGAACCAGAAACTCGAAGGGAAGTAGGGGAGACTAAGAACAGAGACGTAGGGGATACCGGTGCGGCCAAAGGTGTCGGGAGGACACAGGTGCACGATGATCACAACAACCTGTTCGATCCAACTATACCTAGTTCAGGAGTCCCCAGCGGTTCAAAAGTTCCCAAGGGATCGAAGCCACAAAAGAATACATCAATGGCAAACAAACAAAAATAGCTGAAATTCATAGGGAATGGCAAGGACCCTATACGACACTGTAAAACGTGCGAGACAATTTGGTCGGCCAACGAGGTGACCGACCACGAGAAATGGGTAGTGCAACCCTACGCGGAGTAGCCATAGACTGGTTCTCCGACATTGACAGAACAAAGGTAAACTCATGGGATGAATTGAAGAAAGCATTTCAGAGTGAATTCAGACTGCTTCAGGACGACAACGAGATTGTGGCCGAAATATATAATACGAAGCAGGGTAAGAATGAGAGTGAGGACGTATGGCCGGCGACTGAAGGAGTTGGTCGGGAAAATGGACAACCAACCAGCGGATGGCCTGAAGAAGCGTTGGTTCGTGGAAGGGTTGAAATCTTCTCTGAGAAGGAAGATGAAAATTGTTCCTCCTACATCATACGACGATGCGTACAACCGGGCGATGCACTTGGAGAGCGAAAGAAAAACCATCAAGGAAGAAAAAGAACAAGTCATCGGCAAATGATTCATCCTCGGATGGAAGTAGCACTGAGGGAGAGTCCAACAAGAAAGTACAAGCGCTCCAAAAAGACATGCAACGTATGCTGAAGGAGTTTAAAGCGATGAAGGGGAAGAGCAACAAAAGCGAAGGAGAACTGTGGTGCACAAAATATAAGGAAGGTCATACAAAAGGCACATGCCCAAAGAAGGCCTTCTATGACATTTGCAAAGTGATGGGACACTCCACCAAGGAGTTCCCATAAAACATGAAGACAAGGAGTGCACAGGTACTCTTCACACAAGAGCAACAATTGACATCAATAGCCGGTACCTCACAAACTAACAACAACATCATCCGGCGGGTACAAAAACAACCGTCGGGGAAGAGGCAATAAAAATAACAATACTCGGAGTCAGATCCAATACGATGCGAAGGGTTGCCAATGATCCAGTGTCAAGGCTGCAACCAGTGGGGGCATTTTGCCCATGATTGCGAGGAGGAAACCCCGCAACATTTATGCCGATGGTGTGGTCCTGGCGACCACAAGGACGCAAATTGTCCTAAACGGGGAGCTACCGTACTGAACATTGAAGAAGGGATACTCGCACTCACTAGAGCACAGGCAAAGAAAGCAACTTACCCAGACCCACGTATGAAGAAGAAAAGGATACGGGAAGCAAAGACCGACATTGAAAAAGAGATGATGGCTGAACGAAGAGAAACCCAGGGCACGACGAGCACTTCATCACGCACAGATGCAGAACAAAATATTATGAGGCAACTGTTGCAGATGGAGGTGCGGGTGAAAATTAAAGACCTTGAGACGATGCCACAGTTGAGGACTGCCTTACTGAGCACCGTACTGGTACCTACCCGTACGGCAAAAGAGATTTCGATCAACTCTTCGGTGGACCCAATGTTACTGGCCGTGAATAGTGGGCGGCACCTTGCAGTGGTGGAAATGGGCATCTTAGGAACCATCCTCATGGACACCATCGTTGACGGAGGATCGGGGGTCAGTGTGTTACCTGAGGAAACCTAGAAGAAGCTCGGTAAGCTGACATTGTGCCTGCGAACTTTCAACTTGGTAGGTGTCGATCAGCATGACATCAAGCCCAACGGGTAACTATTGGTACCCAACCCTTCGTTCTGGACTTCCTGGTGATCCCTTTGAAAAAGAAGGGTTATGATGCTATCTTGGGAAGAGGTTGGCTTGTCAAGGCTAAGGTGAACCACAATTGGAAATGCAACACCCTGTCGATAGAGAATGGAGGGAGAAAATTTGTAATTGACCTGAGAACCCAGATGGTCAGTGAGGAATTGGCATCCTCTTCCGAGTTAGAGTCGGAAGACGATTTGACTAGAGTGGATGAAGGGAAATGTAGGATGGAGCGAAGGTGTCCTGGAGTTGGAAGGATGCTCCGAAGATGACATCGATTCTATGAACGGACTCTTCCACTGGCAAATGGAAGACTACGAGTTGTTCCATTGCAACATGTTGCAGATTGAGGAGCCAGAAAAGGACTCGTTTTTGCTGGAGTACGGGGAATACAAGGAAAGAGAAGCCCGAGTAAATGAGACTCCTACACACCAATTCAGTAAGGAGAAACCTATATTGTACGAGGAACCAAGGTTGAAGTTAACCAACTTGAGGGATGAAGCAAACCCCAAGAACATATTGGTTGGAGACGATTGGAATCCAGTGTTGAAGGCCGCAACTTTCAAAATATTTCTGGACTACAAAGATGTATTCACTTGGACTTATAAGGATCTCAAGGGAGTGCCTCTGGAGTTATGTGTGCATTGCATCCCACTTGTACCTGCAGCCCAGTCGGTACAGAAGAGACCGTACCGAATGAACAAGAACTATGCCGCTAGGTTGAACGAGGAGATAGAAAAGATGCTTGAGGCAGGCATTATTTTTTGGGTCCAAACCAGCTAGTGGGTATCACCCATTGTGATCTCGTTGAAGGAAACCAAGCAGATCCACATCTGTGTGGACTTTCGCTGCCTCAACGCAGTGACCATTAAGGACTTGTTCCCCATTCCGTTCACAGATAACATTTTGGAGGAAGTAGCGGGACATGAAATGTATTCCTTTATGGATGGGTTCTCGGGGTATAATTAGATGTCCATCGCCGACGAAGATAAAATGAAAACCACATTTGTGGTGGAAGACGGGGTCTTCGTGTACAACCGGATGCCTTTCGGGTTGTGTAACGCGTCGACAACCTTCCAAAGGATCATCCTACACATCTTTGATAAGATGTCGGTAGGAAATTTCAAAGCATTTATGGACAATTGGTCCATTTATAGTGGGGCGGACACCCATCTGGTAGCCCTTCGGGAGTGCAAGGAGCTGTGCAAGAGAGCCAAATTGGAGCTAAATCCCAAGAAGTGCAGATTTATGGTGCCTCAAGGGAAGTTGTTGTGCCACATCGTCTGCAAGGTCGGTTTGAAGACGAACCTAGACAAGGTGAGGGTGATTGTGGAGATGGAAGCACCCACGGATTTCACTAGAGTGAAATCCATTCTAGGCCACATCAAGTACTACTGGAGGTTCATCAAGAACTTCGCGCAGATTTCGTACCCCTTGGACAAACTGATGTGGAAAGGTGAATTGTACACTTGGGGGACTGAAAAAGGTTAAGCATTCTAGGAGCTCAAGACAAGGTTGGTGGGTGCGCCTATCCTGGCATACCCAAACTGTGATAAGGAGTTCCACGTCGATGTGGATGCATCTAACTTTGCAATTGGGACCACATTGGCTCAGGCGGGTGATCACGGGCTAGACCATTCGATCTACTTTGCAAGCATATCACTATCCAAGGTGAAGAACTACAGTACGACCGAGAGGGAGGCTCTCGAGATGGTTTGTCGTACAGAAATTTAGGCACTACCTACTGGCGACTCCATTCACATTTTATGTGGACCACCAGGCCCTCATGTACCTGGTGAATAGACCAATCATTTAGGAAAGGGTTAGCAGATGGCTACTCCTGTTACAAGAATTCACTTTCACCATCATTGTGTGACCAGGGAAGAGTCACGTGATCGTTGACCAATTATCTCGAATAAAGTCAAGGGAGCCGCCAACAAGAGTGAATGATGATTTCCCAGACGCTCACCTGTTTCAGATTACGGTACTTCCGTTGTGGTACACAAGTATTGGAGAGTATCTCGAAACCTCCCAGTTTCCAAGGGACATGCCACTAGGAAAATGCAGGAAGTTGGTCCTCAAAAGTAGGACGTTTTAGTTGATCAATGGGCTACTCTATAAGATGGTACCTGACCAGGTGTTGAGGAGATGTGTCATGGAAGAAGAGGTACCAAGTGTTCTGCGAGAGGCACATGAAGGTTCCGCTGGAGGCCACAAGGGCTCGGACACCACAGCGCAGAAAGTGTTGTTGGCAGGATTGTGGTGGCCTACGTTGTACAACAACGCTCGAGAGTGGGTCATAGTGTGCGATACGTGCCAGAGGGTTGGGAAGTCGTTGAAGAGGGACTTTATGCCCCTCAGCCCCTTGCATTCCCAGGAGTTGTTCGAACGGTGGGAGTTGGGTTTCATTAGACCGTTGAAGGCCAGTTGTGTACGGAGATGCAGATACATTGTAGTGGCCACGGAGTACTTGACGAAATGGGTAGAAGCACGGGCCCTGCTTGATAACTTGGCGCTGAGCACGACCAAATTTATCTATGAGCAAATCATAATGCGGTATGACATTCCTATTCACCTGACAAGTGATCAGGGAGGGCTTATCGTAAACCATGTCATCAAGTTGCTAATAATGGAGTTCAAAATTTTTCACTCCCTATCTAGCCCCTACTATCCGAGAGCCAAAGGGCAAGCTGAAGCTACCAACAAGATTCTAGTATCCGTGATTTACAAGTCATGCAGCGTTGAACAGGAAGATTGGGAGGAGAAATTGCCTTCGGTGCTATGGGCCTACAACACGACCTACAAGGTGACGAGTGGCTAGACAATGTTTCAGTTGATGTACGACCAGGAAGCTATAGTGTCGGCAGAGTTTATGGTACCAAGCCTTTGGATAGCCATTGAAAACAGACTGGGTGATATGGAGAGTTTGAGAGAACGGTTATATGCCTTGAACAAACTGGATGAACGATGGATGATGGCCTAGTGGACAACGGAGGCAGCCCAACAGCGTCGAAAATTATGGCATGATAAGCACCTTAGGCGTATGCGGTTCACTCCTGGAAAATTAGTTTTGAAGTACAATGGGAGGAATGAGATAAAGCCCGGAAAGTTTAAGGTGAGATGGCTAGGTCCCTACAAGGTTCGTGAAGTGGCAGAGAATGGCGCAATCAATTGTGGACACTCGATGGTTGTGAGGTCCCCGAGTCTATGAATAGGTCAAAATTAAAGATGTATCATGAGAGGAGGCATGGAAACGACCCTTGGAGCAGAAGGCTCGACAAGACTTGCAAGGATAAGGTTAGTAAATAAAACTACTTTAAAAAAAAATTAATTAATTAAAAAAAAGATAAAAAGAGAGAACTCGGACCGCATGTCGATCACTGCATGGCGTGACCACCATGGTGAGCCCATTGTGCGATGAGGCCACCATACGGTGGTGACTCACCGTGCGGTGAGCCCATTGCCTCCCGCACCAAATCAATAAATCCCCAAGCCAAGCTGAAGATAAAACAAAAAAGACCGTACGGTCATAACAAAACACGGGAAACGGTGGAAAGCATATTGTCGTGGAAGCCGAGAAAAGAATCGTCGGACGAAGGGAACATAGAAGGTCGTACGAAGCGGAGACAAGGCATGAAGAAGTATAATACCTTACGGCATCAAAAGAATTAAAGAGATACGTTCTAGTTACTGGTCAAGCATTGTCACAGAGAGGCCCGCAGTGAGGGAAAATCCCATACGAAGCCTATTTGATGCAGTCCCCGTAGCACTTCATAGCCGTACTTCACAAGGATAAAGAAGACGCCATACAAAGAGACTGTACAACACATATCAAGCACGTGAATAAATTGAAGGAGTGAGAAGTAAGAAAGACCAAGCCGCTAGAAGAAAGGGGAAACCGCTGACGGAGAAAAAAGATATCATATGGCTGTTCGACTTCTAGATCCAAATCTGATCAAACTTTAACATGGTATCAGAGCTAGCGTGAGAAAGATCCGATCAGATTTACAAGGAGAAGCAATCTAACTACCATTAAATTTTTAGAATCCTATATTCAACAAAATGGTGAATGGTGTTAGACCTGAGGATCGTCTCGAAGGAGCTGCAAATTTTGTATCTTGGAAGTTCAGGATGATGCTTGCACTGAAAGAACATGAGTTGAACACATTTGTGGAGAAGGCAATACCAAAACTTGATGAAGAAAATGAGAAACTCCAATGGACAAGAAACAACAACAAAGCCATGAAATTATTGGTGGCTGGAGTGAAGGATCATATAGTTCCTATTATCTCAAATGACAAAATTAGATACAACACATCTAATGTTCACAACTCTAGAGAACATGTATGAGATAAACAACACAAGCAGGGCTCTTGCTCTAAAATAACTCCACCGTGTCAAGATGAACCAAGGAGAGACTATCACCTCATACTTCATGAGGATAACAAAGGTAAGGAATCAGTTATCCACAATTGGTCACACATTTGATAGCAAGGAGTTAACCATGCTAGCTTTCAACGGGCTTCCTACGTCTTGGGAATCGTTTATTCAAGGGATAAGTGCACGATCCAAACTTCCCAAATTTGATTGTTTGAAGACCACTCGACTGCATGCAAGAAGAATCAAGGTTGTTCACTAGAGGGATTGGGTTAAACTCCACCAATGAAGACACGCAATTCCTAAACTCTTAGTCTCACAAAAGAGGGAAGAAAAATAACTTCAAGAAACAGAAAGGCAAGAACTCAAATGGACTCAAATGGAAAGCGTTCATTCAAGAAAAGAAGGTACCTATCTAGTACAATACTTTAGATATGACAAGTATGGCCATCTTGCTATGAAGTGTCTAGACAGACCTAAACCTCAAGCCTCTATTGCAAAAGTCAGTAAGGCAAGCATGAAAGAGGATTCTGAAAGATTTGTATTTTACTCGACTCTATCTAGTCAAGTATCTACCAGTCTTAATACCTGAGTAATAGACAGTGGAGCATCTCGACATATAACAGAATTCAGAAAACACTTGGACACCATGGTGGAAAAATCTGATAAGGAAATCACAATTGGAGATGATTCCAATTACCCAATGAAAGGAATCGGGACATGCACCATTCAACTAAAATCAGGCATCTCTCTTCAATTGACAGGTGTATTATTTGTGTTAGGCATCAAACACAATTTGGTTTCCATTTCAGCACTTGAAGACAAGGGATACCGAATCACCTTCATGGATGGAAAAGTCCTAGCTTGGCCTAAGAACTCAAACATTAAGAAGGCACACACCATCAAAGTTCGACACGGATGTCTTTACAAGCTTCGCACTTCTTCCTCTCAAGCATTAATCCATGAATCTTCTAACACCCGTGAGTTATGGCATAGAAGATTAGGGCATCTCCATTTTCGTGCTCTACCATCAATAGAGAAAATGGTGACAAGAATACCTAAACTGAGTCAAGAACATGAAGGAATCTGCAAAGAGTGTGCTTTGGGAAAGAACACTAAAGGCACATTTCATAATAGTGAGAGTAGATCCAAAAATGTATTAGAAATTGTTCATTCTGATTTATGTGGACCTATGTCAGTGTCCTCTTTAGGAGGATTTTTGTATTATGTTATTTTTGTAGCTGACTATTCTAGGAAAACATGGAAATATTTCTTAAAGTGTAAAGAGTCTGATGAAGTCCTTAAAAGGTTTAAGGAATTCAAGGCTCTAGTAGAAAATATATCTGTTAAAAATATAAAAAATAAGATCAGATAATGGGGGGGAATACATCTCTGAGAACTTTAAAACTTTTTGTAATAATGTCGGGATTAAGAGGGAGTTCATTGTTTCATACAACCCTCAACAAAATGGGGTAGCATAAAAGAAAAATAGAGCTATAGTAGAAGCAGCCAAAGCCATGATGCATGACCAGAACCTTCATACCTCATTCTGAGTTGAAGCCTCTAGCACTGTTGTTTATATTCAAAACAGATGTCCTCATTCCTTTCTTGATAACAAAACCCCAGAAGAAGCATTTACAGGAATAAAACCTAACATAGGTCATTTAAAAAAATTTGGTTGTCCTGTTTACATTCACATTCCTAAAAAGAAAAGATCTAAACTAGAACCCTCTAGGAGAAAGGGAATCTTTGTTGGGTATAGTGAAACCTCTAAAGCCTATAGAGTTTATATTCCAAGACAAAGACAAATTGAACTAAGCAGGGATGTAATATTTGAAGAGAATGTTGCATTCAAAAGATAAGGATGTCAATGAAACAGATGATGAATCTCCTAAATACAATGAAAAGGATCACTCCTATGAGAATCAGAGGGAGACCTATGAACCAATGGACGACAATAATCATATTGAACCTATGGACTCTACTGATGAATCTAGAGACACTAATGTGAATAGGAAAAGACCTCTACGGGCTAGAAAGATGATTGAAGAGGTAGAAAATTATGCAGCCCCAAAAGGAACTTTCAGGGAAAGTAAAAGACCTAACAAATTTTCCAGTTATGTTGCACTTATGAGTGAAATCATCAAATCAGAACCTTCTGATGTTGAGGAAGCCTTCCAACATCAAGCTTGGAAAGATGCCACGAGAGAAGAGTATAAATCTATTCTCAAGAATGATGTCTGAGATATTGTAACTAGACCTAAGGACAAATCAATGGTCTCCTCTAAGTGGCTCTTTAAAATCAAACATGTTGTAGATGGGAGTATTGAAAAATACAAAGCAAGGTTTGTCGCCAGAGGTTTCTCTCAGAAGGAGGGAATTGATTATGAAAAGACATTTTCTCCTATTGCTCGATATACCTCTGTCCGGCCTGTGATTGCTATTGCTGCATTGAAGGGAAGGAAAATTCATCAAATGGATGTGAAGACTGCCTTTCTAAATGGAGTAATAGAGGAGGAAGTATACTGGAACAACCTAAAGGATTTGTAGTGCATAGAAAACACTCTCATGTTTGCAAATTGAAGAAAGCCTTGTATGGGCTCAAACATCCTCGGGCTTGGTATGAAAGGATAGATCACTATCTATAGGGCTTGGCTTCTCCAAGAATGATGTAGATTCGAACCTTTACTTCAAGGTAATAAATGGAGATATGTTGATTCTTACTTTATGTTGATGACTTGTTGATCACGGGGGAAGAACATCTCATCATCAAATGTAAACAAGATCTTGCATCCGAATTTGACATGAAGGACTTAGGGATTCTACACTATTTTCTTGGCTTAGAAGTATGGCAGCATACTGATGGTACTATTCTAAATCAAGGAAAATACACTATTGACATTCTGAAAAGGTTCGGAATGATGGATTGTAAACCTATGTCCACTCTCATGGAAACTAACTTACACAAGTTAAGAGAAGCAGCAACAAGCTCGGAATCAGCAGATTCCACCCTCTATCGACAGATGATTGAGTCATTGATGTACTTGGTCAATACTAGACCAGATATTTGTTATGTAGTAAATGCACTCAGTCAGTTCATGTGTGAACCAAAGCAGTTACATTTAGTTGCAGCAAAACACATTTTGAGATATCTTCATAGTACAATTGGATATGGCTTAAGATATAAGGATGTAGATCTAAACTTACATGGATATACTGACTCAAATTGGGCTGGAATTCTAGTGGATCGTAAGAGTACTTCAGGGTGTTGCTTCAGCTTGGGATCAGCTATGATATCCTAGTTCAGCAGGAAGCAATCTTCAGTTGCTCAGAGCTCCACAGAAGCAGAGTACATTGCAACATCTATGGGAGCACGAGAAGCAGTATGGTTGAGAAAACTTCTTGTAGGATTGTTTGGACAATCCTTAGACCCTACCATCATCCACTGTGACAACCAAAGTTGTATAAAGCTTTCAGTGAATCTAGTATTTCATGACAGATCTAAACATATTGAAATTCCTTATCACTATGTTAGAGACATGGTGGAAAGAAATGTGATTTAGTACAGAAGATCAAACAATAGACATTCTCACCAAGCCTCTCGCCAAAACGAAGGTAAAATGCTTCAGAGGTAAGCTTGGTATGGTTGAAATGTAAATTTTGAGATTGAGTCTCAGCATTATTGATTATTGTACTAATACATTCTAAAAGTGTTTTTTTGTCATGTGTGTAATTTCATGACTTTCTGGGCCCCTATGTGCATCATTAAGAAGTGACAACTTCTAAATGATAATCACTTGTATTTCAGGTAGTTATTGCAAGGTGACGAATTTACAATAACTTTACCTTCTATCATGATGGATATCATATGGTTGATATCTGTGAACATGTCATGATAGTCCATATCTCTTAAGCAATATCAACTGAGTGATGGATATCATGAGAATTGATATCTATGAGTTGTATTGTTGAGATATCTCATGGTGGATATTAAGTGTATTAATATCCGTGGATATGCCATGAATTGATATCCCTATGGTAGGCATCATATGGTTGATGCTTGCGCACATACCAAAATGGATATTGTGAGTATTGGTGAATATCAGGAGTCTTGACGTTTGTAGACCATTACTCCTAATATCATGAGATGATATCATTATGGTGGATATCATGAGATCTGATAAACATGGATATGCCATAACTTCTTATATTACATTGACGTGATATCTCCCACACTGTGTGGTTCTACAGTATTTACATTATGATCATCCTCCCTAGCTAAGAGGGAGTGTTAATGATTTGTAGCTTCGGTCGGATTAATCCTATTGACGAAATCATATGCATGAGTAATCTCTATAATGTTGATCATAGATATCATCAGCATGATTAATAATTAAAGAATTAATCACGTATATATATAATAAAGTAAACTGCTTCTTTATTATTATATACATGTATACACATATATACATGACTAAGAGTAATATATATATATATATATATATATATATATATATATATATCATGCTGATGTTAGTCATACAAATTAATGAGATTAATTATATGCTGAATCGATAATCAACATCGATTATTTTGATCATGTGTTAGTTGAATCAATACATCGATTATGTTAATCAAATAAATTAATGCTGATAATCAATATATAATATCGATTACCATTATTGCTGTTTATGATATTAAACATCGATGTGAATATACATCATATGAATATCAATTATGAGAATCGATTAAGTATCATATCATCTTCGATAGTTATACTATCGATGAGTTTAGTTAACAGCAAGGGTTTCAATTAAGTCTTAATGATGTGAGAGCATGTCTCACGTAGAGACATGTCTCTACGTGAAACATGCTCACGTAGAGGCATGTCTCTACATGAGACATGTCTCATCTATGATATATATTGTGATTGATATCATTTGAAATGTCAAGCACAGCAATCAAAAGTGCAAGACAAATACACATTAATCTCCTTCACTTATATTATATGCAGAGTGATATTAATTCATCTTGAATTAATTGTGTTCATTATCAGCAGTGATCTACTTTGCGAGTTATCAAATACACCTAACATAGTTGTGAGATAGTAATAGTAATAAAATTAAAATTCCTTCTAGATCCAAATCTGATCAAACTTTAACATGAAGCAATATCTCAGTCTCAGTTACCGTGCGAATACATGCTTGAAGAATATTAACCGTGTCTTGACCCTTCATTGTCTTGACAATGAAGGGTCGGCCTTCTTACACAACCGATGATGTTATAGAAAATCAAGCGACCTTAGTGAGTTGAAACGACTTCAGAAGAATATAGATTATTATTTATTATTTATTATGATATGAATCAGCTTTAGTAGAATATGAATTAGCGACATATCACAGAGATGGTAAATCAGCGACACATCACAGAGACGACTTAAGCAATAATTTATTTAATTCAAATTTTGGAGAGAAAGATAGCTCGTGCAGCTATAACATCAACACCCTCTTAGCTAGGGAGGTATCTTTCCAGATATCTATGTCATGGAGTCTCTCAACATGACACCTACAATGGCTACACCCATTTGTGGAAATTTTTTTATCACGGAATCTCTCAACGTGATAACATCATGGACTCACTCAACATGACGTCCACCATGGCTACTCCCATGTGTGGAAAGAAGCATATGCACAAGTGCTTATCACTAAGTCACTCAACGTGATGTCGTCATGGAGTCTCTCAGCATGACGTCCACCATGGCTACTCCCATGAGTGGAAAGAACATCTCTCGGAGGGCTTTCACCTCATATCACTCTGTCTAAGAGAAATATGCATTTTAGCAAGTAGCAAGGATCACTGATGTTGAGACTCCCTCTCGGCAAGGGCAACATTCTCCACAACACCAAACTTGTTTCGAAAACGTGCAAATTTCACTTTGGAGAGAGGCTTGGTGAGAATATCAATTGTTTGTTCATCAATGAAAATGTACTTGAGTTGAATTGCTTTCCTCAGTACCATTCTATCATGAAACACTGGATTAACAAAGAGCTTCACACAACTTTGATTATCACAATGAATCACAGATGGATCCAATGATTGACCAAACAATCCTGCAAGGAGCTTTTGAAACCACACTACTTCTCGAGCTGCTACACTTGCTGCAATGTATTCAGCTTCTGCAGTGCTTTATGCCGCAGAGGTCTGCTTCCAGCTACACCAGGAAATCATGGCAGACCCCAAACTGAAGCAACATCCAAAGGTGCTTTTCCTATCAGTTACTCTCCCAGCCCAAATCAGAATCAGAATAACCTTGTAACATCAGATCTTCCAGTGTAATAAGAACTCTGAATTTCCAAGAGGTGAAGTTCGATGCACCATCAAGCCTATCTTCAACCTCGAGTTTGTTCACCATCTTCGATGCTTAGATAGGCTACTTAAATGAGAAGAAGACTTCGCTGCTTGAATTAATCTGACCTAATCTTGCTTAAACCCGCTCTGATACCATGTTAATTTTATACTAGAAATGAAAATAAGCAGCAAAAACAAATAATTAACAATTAGACACAACAAATAACCTGGGAAAACCCTCAAACTTGAGGGAGAAAAACCCAACCACAAATATATGACTTATATATATAATGAAAGACCAAAAAACTGGATTACAACTTGACCAAGCACTAGGCCAAACTGAAGCAAAAATAATAACACCTCTTGATGATAATCTACAGACCATAAGCAATTTTCCTTGATATAGATCTCTCTAAAGCAATATCTCAATCGTAGTCACCGTGCGAATACATCCTTGAAGAATTTTAACCGTGTCTTGACCGTTGACAATGAAGGGTCGGTCTTCTTACACAACCGATGACGTTATAGAAAATGAAGCGACCTTAGTGAGTGGAAACGACAGAAGAATATAGATTATTATTTATTATTTATTATGATATGAATCGACTTAAGTAGAATATTAATTAGCGACATATCACAGAGATGGTGAATCAGCGACACATCACAGAGACGGCTTAATCAATAATTTCTTTAATTCGAATTTTGGAGAGAAAGATAACTCCTGCAGCTATAACATCAACAATTATGAGGTATCTAAAAAATTTATTATTGCCAATTATGGATTTATGAGTATCACTCCTCTTATAGTTATAAATTATAAATGATAATTTTGAAGTTTGAACATATTAATAATATGTGTGTGTATAGCCATACACATATCATGTACCCGCACCCATACCTGAATCACCAACTAAGGTTTTTTTAATTTGATAATTGTCCTTTAAAGATGAATTGCATGACTGAATCTGATTTTCTGTTAGAAAAGTACAGAAAAATCTTGTTTCCTTATAGTACAAAGAGATCTAGTTACAGTAAAAGTGTGAAGAATATAGAGGCTTACTTTTGGAAAAAAAAATGAAGTAATTATTTTGGTCTTTGTAGAACTTTACAAGCTATGTGAAAGATATGCATAGAAGCAAGACTTCTTATGCAATAGCACCACTGTAGTTTTCTCACAATGCAATAATTTTTGTGTATTTCCATTTTTCAAAAGAAAAAATCCCATACAAATTATTTTTGGCTACTTTTTGCAATTCCCATAAAAATTCAGAATTTTTTTTTTGCACATCGGGCAATTATACTGTTGTGATTTTCTCATCTAGGAAATCATTTTTATGTGTAATTCAAAAAACATTTATTCATTTTTTTCCATTCAAATTGTGGGCTATTTTTAAACCAGCAGAATCTTCCTAGGCTACACAATGCTAAAAAATGGTACTTATCACAAGTTCAAAGTGTTTGAGTTGGAAATGGTACATCATCGGCATACTCTTGAGTAAGGGTCTCTAACACACTGCAATTGATGAAGAAATTGCTCCAAATACATGGAAAAAAACAGATCAAGTGGAAAAACAACAATGACTAAGCTAGAGGTTTCATAGGTCAATTAGTTTCACATTCAAGGAAACATGTTGCCTTGGTTAGTTTGGACAATCTTTGAGGATATTTTTGAGAAGCATGGTATGATTAGTGTATTTTGTTCTTTATACATAAAGTATTTGGCTAAAGCTGCTCCTGTATAAGGAGCAAGATATTGTAATGAAGCAGGAGAATCCATAGTTTCCTAGTGGGTACAGTGCCATGTACTTATGCAAGGAAGTCTACCAATGATCTCATTCATGTTTTCTTTTGGTAAGGGAAGAATTATGTCCACCCCTAATATGAAGGCATTCTGGCTGGAAAATAAGCTTGGAGCTCTTCAACCACATGACTACCATCAGATTGAGGACTTCATCACTGCAATCAAGCGCACGAGATTTCTCCTTGAAATAAGCAGTGAAATAAAGTCTGATGAAAAACCCATTTTGAGTATTTTGTCCAATCTGGTTCATCATAGCCAGTATTTGTTTCAAATCACTACACAAAAATTCTTTGGGCACTTGTTATGTGGCACCAACTTTTGATAATTTCTGTGAGCAACTTCAACAAGAATAGGAAGTTTTGATTTTTATTGGTGAAATCCAACCTAGAGGAAATAAGTAACAAACATTAGTAGCCAATAACTCTAATGCGACATCGCCATCCAACTTTAGCTAAGGCAAGGAACCTGCCCTAAGGGCAATAAATCAACTCCACAAGACTCTTCCTCTTACCTAGACTAAGGCAAAGGAAACACAAATGCAAAAGCTGACAAAGAAGGTTTTACTTGATGTAAACTAGAAAACCATTAAGAAATTGGTTATTCCAATAAGATGGCATACTTGGAAAGAGATGAATAAAATGAATCTCACTTGTATCTGAATGGAGTATGGATTCAAAAGCCTCCAACCACATGGCACATTATTTGATAATCTTGACCAAAGATGCACAATTCAAATTTGCATGGGCAATTATTGTCCACTCACTATTGAATATTGAGGAAGAAGCGAGTGTTGAAATGGAGAATGGCGTTTCAACAAAGTTCTCCACAATCTGAATTTGTAAACTTCTTATCCATTTATTAGATCGCACAGGTAAAGCAAAAACTATTGAGTTTACACTGATAGATGTTATCCACGATATCAAAGACTAGTCTACTACTCTAGTCTACTAGCAAGGTTGATCACCACACAAAGATGTACAGATTTGATAGTGTTGTGTCAAGTGATCTTTCACACGTTATAATTGCACATACAAATGCCTTGAGTAAAATTTGGCATGAGCACTTTGGTCGTCTAATTGTGGAAAATGGCGCAATCAAATTGTGGACACTCGATGGTCGCGAGGTCCCCAAGTCCGTGAACGGGCCAAAATTAAAGATGTATCACGAGAGGAGGCATGGAAACGACCCTCGGAGCAGAAGGCTTGACAGGACTCGCAAGGATAAGGTTAGTAAATAAAACTACTTTAAAAACAAATAATAACAATTATTATTATTAAAAAAATTTAAAAAGAGAGAACTCGAATTGCACGGCTATCACCGTACAGCAGGACCACCTCGGTGAGCCCACCGTACGGTGGGACTCCACCGTGCGGTGAGCCCACTGCCTCCGACACCAAATCAATAAAACCCCAAGCCAAGCTGAAAATAAAACATAAAAGAGCTAAAGATAAAACATAAAAGAGTCGTACGGTCATAACAGAACACAAGAAACGGTGGAAAGCTATCGCCATGGAAGCCGAGAAAAGAATCGTCGGACGAAGGGAACATAGAAGAAGGTTGTACGAAGCGGAGACAAGGCATGAAGGAGAAGTATAATACCTTACGACATCAGAAAAATTAAAGAGATATGTTCTAGTTGCTGGTCAGGCATTGCCACAGAGAGACCCACGATGAGGGCAAATCCCGTACGAAGCCTATTTGATGCAGTCCCCGCAACACTTCATAGCCATACGATACAAGGAGAAAGAAGACGCCATACAAAGAGACTGTACGACACATATCAAGCACGTGAATAAATTGAGGGCTGCAAGGAAGGAGTGAGAAGTGCGAAAGACCAAGCCGTTGGAAGAAAGGGGAAACCGTTGACGGAGACAAAAGATACCATACGGTTGTTAGACACACAGGATAGAGGTTCGTACAACAGTAAAAAAAGGAGGTCGTACGGCAGTTAAGAATCAAAGAATGTATGGTTTAGCATTTGATATTATCTTCAATTAATTGTGCAAGACGACAAAAGAATTAGTTGATGGACTTCGGGAAAAAGAAGCAAGATGGGAGAAGTTAGTTACGACAGTTACCTACAACAGTGGCGTCACCTTCCATGGACAAAGTAACTACTACATTGCCCTCTGGAGTGCGAATTGCAGGAAGAATGGACAGCGGGAAGAACAAAGGAAAAAAGACAAGGCCAAAGGTACAGATTCAGATGACGAAGGACAATGTGACGTTAGATACCATCACTTTTGAGGGTTTGAATGGGGTAGATTGTAGAAAATGGTGGCTAAAGAACCCGCACGACCATCCCATAAAAGAACAACTGAGGCGTGTGCAGGTTCAGTGGGCTAGTCAGATGCCCATATTTTGTATCAAAGACTTCGAGGTGGTCTTGCGAGCTATGATTGGTACGTATGACAGGCATTGGCAGCACTCTGTATTTGATTATCAAAACCACAAGATTACAGTCTCTTTTGCCGCCTGTGAGTTTACCAAAGTCTTTGGTATCCCAGGAACACATGGGAAGAAGATTGATCAAGTGCAAAAGATAACACGAGCTCAAGGATACTCTCCTCTAGATGATGTGCCGCAATGACCTCACATCAGCTGAGCAAGATAGCCTGAAGCATGCAAGTAAAGGGAGGGGTGTGAAGAAGTCCTTTCTTCGGCAGGGTGAGTGGAAGTGCCTGCTAGATGTTCTAAAGAGTCGCCTAAAGGAAGCAAGTCATGCGTCGGACATTGCAATAGCCCAAATAGCCATGATGAACGGGCTCAGGAATGGAGTCTTGTATGAATGGGCTTTTGTGTTGGCAAACAGAATGGAGTTTATGAAGTTGTAGCACAGAATGTTTTACATGCCACACCACGGCATAGGACTCTTCCTCGAGGTTGTGCGTACTCAAATATCTCCACACTTACAGCATTTGGTGTCACAGGGCTGAGTACACCTCGATCAGCCACCCATCTTTTATTGGCTGCGTTTAGACATTTTAGGACATGGCGGGGAGGTTCAACCAAGCAAGAAACGCAAGAGGCGGGTAGTGGTGTCCGGGATCGAGTCTGATACAGAGGGAGAGGATGGTGATGACAGTGGTGAGGAGTCAGGTGACACATCACGAGTCGGCGGAGATAGCTTCAAAATGGTAGCCCGAGAAAGTCACCAAGCCAAGGAGACTGTGGACCTGGAAATGGGTGGGGGAACCACACCCTCGGGTGATGGCACCCCAAGAGTCTGTTTTACTCCACCACTTCTATCTGGAGTTGCCCAGTTGGCTCTACCTACGCCATTTGGTGTGACAGTGACAGCAATTCCAGTGCTAGGTTTTAGGTAGTTGAGGGCCCCAGTTACCATGACACCTGCGAGTGTGGCTACAGGAGTGTTCGCCCCTCTAGCAGCACAAGCACAACCAGAGCCAGAAGTAGTACCAGAGCCCGAGCCTGAGATGGAAGCGCTTACTGAGACGGCCATGAAGATGGTGGTAGAGCCCGAGTCAAGCATGGATGTGGTCGAACGACGAGCAGCAGAGATAGTGGCCGTCATAGATGGATTGGTGGACGACCCAGAGAGGCCTAGAGAAGAGGTAGTAGGGTCCTAGATTCCGGAGGAGGCCGCTATGGACTCATGGCTTACAAAGTTTCAGCTTACACCTATGCGACCCATTGGACCTCCTCTAACCAGTTTTCTTTATTTCAGAAGTGGAGCCAAGTCCAATGAATTGATCTTCTTTAGAAAGAAAGGTTATTTTTCCATAGGTGTATGCTATCTAGGATGCATAGAAGTTTTATTATAAGTTTCAAGATCTTTGTTATTGTCAATTATCCCAAAGTGCGCAACACCACACTTAGTCGGAATCTTGTCATGCTTGGTTCAATAGAATTCCTTGGCCAATGGTATTGTGTGAATCTGTTTAGATTGAGGTTCCGGTGGTTGCGCATGCACATTTTGAATATTGTTGGGCATTGGCAATGGAAGTGTTAGTTGTCTTGTCTACGGCTCACCATCTGAACTTCAGTGAATCTTAGAATAAGAGTCATGTAAACTACCTTGATTTTCACAAGGACCATTTAAGTTATGTTTGGCTTGCCAAAAACCAATGGAGGCGGAGGTATGTTGACTTATAAGGTTGGGATGTTTTATCAAACATTACATCTTACCTGTAAAGTATTGTTGTTGTTTGGAAGAAGATGACAAGCCTTCATATCTTCATTAAAACCAACAAAGATACAAAGGTTGACCCTCCTTTCCATTGCACATATCTAGGATGTGCACCTAAGTATTACATCCAAAACTTCAAAAAACTGAAAGATTGGACTTAACATCAAACCATTTTCATCAAGAGTAGATCTTGCACTATTGAGTGGAAAGTTGGATTTTGAATGTAATTTGCACACTAAATTGTCAATTGCCCAAAACTGAGGAGGCAAGTTTTTAGAATGTACTATGTGATTCACCATTTATTTGAGTGTGCAACTTTTGTGCATGGCTACACCATTCTATTGAGAGTTGTAGGGCAATACGTTGAATTTGAATGCTTGCCTACTCACAAAAGAAAATCATGCTATAATTTATAAACTCTCCTCCATTATCTATTTTGAGTTGTTGAATCTCTCTCTAATAGGTTTTTAATGAGGCCTTCAAAATTTTGAAGTGGTCAAAACTTTCTCTTATTATTTTTCATAAACTATACTCAAGTTTTTGGAGAGAAATCATCAATAAATGTAAACACATTTATATTTTTGAAAAAAGACATAAGATCACTATGAACCAATTGCAATATGTCACTTGCCTTTTTAGATTTGCTTTTGGAAAATGGATCCATGTGTTGTTTGCCAAGCACACAACCTATACAAACATCATCAATGAAAGAAACTTTATGCAAATTAATGACCATGAAAGCTTGCTAAGATCCTGCAATGAACAATAGTTTAGAGTCCATAATAACAATAATCGTTAATCAATCGCAATTAATCGTGGATCGCGGTTGTTGACAATTTTTCCCCAAATAGTCGCCAGAAATCGTTGATTGCTGGTCAACAATTTTTAACATTTTTTCCCCGATTAATCTGTAAAAAATCGCAATTAGTCGGTGGTAATAATCGCGATTGTTTCTGAGCTAATTTTTTTGCTGCAAAAAACCCTAAACGACGCGAAAAAAATACTCGTCTTTCTATTTAATGGTCGTGCAGGGCAGAGTCGAGCAAGGTTAGAGCACTGTCGTGAGCAAAGTCGACCAGGGTTTGTATGTGCGAGCAAAGTCGACCACCTCTAAAGCATTGTCGTGAACCAAAGGAGTCATCTGAGTAGGTTTGCAGGAGCCGTCTGTGGTTTACAAGAGCCGCTCAGAGCTTTACAGTTTGCCAAGTATTTACCATGGTTCTCTATGTATGACTTTTCTGTTTATTGTTGTTATTGTTGTTGTCTCTAGAAGAACTTGCCTTACTATTTTGATTATTGTAATTTCCTGCATTGTTCTATGTTTTATGATTGTTATGCATTAATGTATCATCTGCCCCATCATATCTAACATAAGGTCAAACTTCCTTTCAAACTTATCTGCAACATCTTTTTGAAGTTGCTTCTCTCTTCCCATATTTACTTCTTCTGCCTCAAATTCCAAAGGAGTTTTTGTTTCTTTATTAATAGGAAATTGTTGACCGTTATTGACCATTAAATCGCGATTTTATTTGGGATAAAATCGGTTGTTGGCCCGACTCACGATTAATCGCGATTCACAGCCCATTAATACTACTATGATTTAGATCATTTAGCTTTAGGTTTTCAATCCTTCGTTTAGAACAGGTGTAGTCATTGGACTTTGCAATGACCTAAGAGCAAAGTCTATACTCCTGCTTACTAGAAGGCAATGAGTCGGTGTCAGTTAGCATAGTTGTTTACAGCATTTTGATTTCATATTTTTTAACCCGCTAACCATGTAAAGACTCATTGAAGTGTGTGTGTTTGCAGCTACAGGAACGAAGACCCAAATTCACGCATACATTTCTGGCGCCCACCGTGGGGCATTCCCACATTCACTTTGAGCCAAATCTGACTCCACCATCGCGTCTGAATCGTCGTTTCGATTTGAAACGACACTATAAACTTGCCCATACCCGCCTATAGTTGAATCTGTGGCAAAACATTTTTGCATACACAGGTCGTACGGCCTTTTGCACACAAATCGAAGCGGGTTGCAAGATTTCATTTTTTAAAAAAAATTGTTTTTAGGTTTTACCTTAATCCACTTTAGTTTTCCACCCCAACCAACATCCCATTTTCATCATATAATCCCAAGCCTTCTTTCTGAAATCACGCCTAGCCTTAACATTCATTTCAAAATATCTCTTGTGCGTTCGCATATTTAAAAGAGTATAAAACCACCCATGTGGGACTAAACCCTTTTGCCCACCTCCTCCCAACAACCCGCCGCTCTCCCCTAAACCCTCCTCCGCTCCGCCACCTCCCTCTGCAGCCCAACCCTCCACTTCTCCCACCCTACCCCGGCTCCCACCCAACCCCGCGTCCCCCGCTTCCTCCACTTCCAACACCATCACTCCCACGTCGTTTCCCCACCTCTCCTTCTCCCCGCCTCCACACACTCCCTCCACTGCTGCTCCGCCTCCACTCAAACCCTCCCCCNCCGCCCTCCACTCACGTTGCTTCCCCACCACCACCCGCGCTCCACCTCCGCTCTGCCTTCCCTCCGCCCCTCCTCTCTATCGCTCAGCCGAAACCCTCCGCCGCTCAGCCTCAATCCAGCTGAAACCTGAGCTCCACCACCCAACTACCACCTCCACTTGGCACAGTGGGATTCAAGTTGACGGTCATCCAGCCGTCACCCTACAGGCTTATTGGCTTTCTGCAACGGCCACAAGACCATCAAATTTAAGCCACTATTCGGCTGACGTCAGCAGGGGTCTGAAATTTTTAGCTTTCACCATCGAGCATTTCAAATTTGCAGCCTATCTTGAAACCCTCATAATTTGCTCATTTTAAGTCCTTTTTTTGAGCAATTTTTTTGATTTTAGGTAGAATTTGCTGAAGATCACTGTGGTGGAGTTATTTTCTGGTTTTAGTTTCCAAATTTATCAGAAATTGCACTTTTGATCACCGTCCTTGTCTAATCCTCTGTTTTGCAGCTTCCGGAGCCTCGTTTGGGCTCATATCGTAACATTTTTTAGTGCAATTTTTTTTTGAAAGAGCATGATTTTTCATCTACTTTCTAAATATGCAATCAGTTTTCTGATTTTTTCTAACGCTAACCAATCTTTGGCTTTGTTGTTCTTGATGCTTATCTTTCGATTACAGCCTAACAGTGGTTTGCAGGACGTTGTATAAGAAGACTAAAACACAAACTACTGATGATTTGTCTTGCAGGTTGCCTTGATTGATAGAATGCTAAACATTGTGCTTGCATTTTGTTTTGTTTTTATTAAAATAGGAACCCACATGCAAGACTTATTAAAATGAACTTTTATTTGATGTTTTAGAAATGGCAATAATGTCAGGAAACTATGCTCTCGCCCTTTTGGGATGAACATAAATCCAGAAACACTATTGTCATTCGCCATTTGTGATCTGCAACCTTAGAGGGCATGTCCAAGTGGGAAAAAGTACTCACCCTTGGAGAACGACCCAAGTGAGAACAAGCTAACGCCAAGCTTCTTCGACTCACTATAATAAAAACGCTTCCTTGAGACCAAAGCTTCGGAAGATAGGTGGCATTTGAGCTTATACTCGGCTCTCGCCTAACACAAAGCAAGGCCTTTGGGTCTCAATCACGTATCGCGAATTGCTTGTGCTAAGGTGCTCTGTGGGGTGAGCAGCCTGAATCACGCTTGCGCGGACACAGAGGAT
This sequence comes from Thuja plicata, assembly GCA_018584345.1. Lineage (NCBI taxonomy): Eukaryota > Viridiplantae > Streptophyta > Pinopsida > Cupressales > Cupressaceae > Thuja > Thuja plicata. The sequence goes on from MU226802.1 coordinate 1,875,792, forward strand.
ACACTTAAACGAAGACCCTTACTAAAACCCTTTTCAGTTAGTGACCAAAATCCTTTCTACTTGTTGATAGGGGCGTTGTGAGACGTGCATGCCTAAGAAACCTCTCATGTACCCCTCTTGTTGAGACAGTAAATTTATCAGGATCCTCGGATCTTGAGAAATTTGAAGCTTGGTAGGCCCAAGAAGTGTGTCGTGGAGGGGAGCCAGTGCTACCAAGCTTCTAACTGTCTAACTTGAATGGGTATTTTATTGTAAGAGGATTCAAAAAAGTATTGTCCATTTCTCGCCACCTAGGAATAGGGTTTGATTGTTGTGCTTGGTTCTACAATATCTCCATGATGTGTCTTGCGTGAGTGAAACACCAAAACAACCAAAACAAACATCAAAATGATCAACAATCCAAAATCTGCACTTTTAGGTGTTAAACTGTCAAACTCTTGTCCAAGTTTCTACATCTAGTTTCAAAACTTTGAAAATCAATCGAATTGTTGTCCAAGTTGGTATTCTATCATGAAGGTTCTGTCTGAATCTTCTCAAATTTGTGTTCTCACAACATCACTACTAGGATGTCGTTGACTGCAATCTGTTGACAGTCTGACTTGCTTGTTGTTTTGAAATCTAACTTTGTTGTGCTAGTCCAAGTGACTTGTTACTTTAATCATCTTTGTCTGCGTTGTCCTTATCCTAAGTTGCGAGAGAAGGTTTGTTAACCTTGACTCAAGATCGGAGTCGTTGCTTCTCTCTCTCAGTTGCACATTATCTCTTTTGTGCTTTGGTCTTGGACTTAATCAGCACTTTAGATATCACTTCAGCACCTGTCAGGCAATCAATTGATTCATCATACCTTCTCTTCAATCTTCTAAGAAAGTGCATCAAGACAATCTTACAATGTCTAAAAGCAAATGGGCTAAACCTTATGGTCCTGATTGTTATAAAATCAAGATAATCCAATAGAGAATATTTATGTGTATATTACTGATGATATATTGTTGTGTGTTGCAGAGGAGAAGACGATGCCGTTGTAATTGATTGTCTTTCCTCACAACACATAGTATATTAAATATCATATGATGGCATCTCTACGTAGAGACATGACTCTACGTGGATGAAGCCACGTAGAGCCATGTCTATACGTAGACATGCCTTATCGTTTAGCGCTGCTCATATTATAGTCGAACGAGTATATTAAACAAGGTTACGTTAACTATCGGTTGATAGTTAACGTAACATATATACATATGTTACGTTAACTATCAACCGATAGTTACGTAACATACC